>CM060922.1:297724455-298324455 GCA_030737875.1 Allium sativum
GACTCTTTTTATTTGCATTGTTTTGATTAAAGAAATATACAAGATTATCATATTTTTGTTCATTGGAAAGAAGGAGACATTAATTCATTGTCGTGTGTTAAGATAAGATGAGGACATTTTTCATTATTATTCAGTTGAAATAAAAAGAGATATTTTTCATTAACATTTTTGTTAATTAGAATATAAAAGACAAAATTAATATTTTTGTTAATTAGATTATAAAAGACAAAATTAACATTTTTGTTAATTAGATTATAAATGACAAAATTAACATTTTTGTTAATTAGATTATAAAAGACCAAATTTACATTTTTGTTAATTAGACTATAAAGGATAAAATTAACATTTTTGTTAATGGGATTATAGAGAAAAAAAATTGACATTTCTTTTTGTTGAAAATAAAAAGGACAATTTTGTTTTAAAAATGTTAAATCTGATAAATGGACACTGGTGTATATTAAAAGTGAATCAGACAAAATGGACATTTTTGTATATTAAAAGTGAATCAGACAAAATGGACATTTTTGTATATTAAGAATGAATTAGAAAAATGATCATATTTTTACAAGCAGAATACGTTGACATTAAAAATCTGCCTTTTAATGTAAAATAGAATATTAGAGAAATGGTCATATTTTGACAAAGAAAAATATGTTAACATTAAAATCTTATATTCAAAGAAAAGAATAGGAAAGTACATTTTTATATGTATTCAAGGAAAAGAATAACAAATTACAATTTTTGTGTGTAATCAAAGAATGAAATAAAAAGATTACATTTTTAATGTAATCAAAGAATGAAATAAAAAGATTACATTTTTAATGTAATCAAAGAATGAAATAAAAAGATTACATTTTTAATGTAATCAAAGAATGAAAAGAAAAGGTTACATTTTCATGTAATAAAAGAAATAAAAGATTTCACTTCTATGTGATATTAAAAATATTCATTTTGTCCTTTAGAAAGAATTTCACCAAAATATTCATTTTTGGTCACTTAAAAGAATTTCACCAAAATATTCATTTTTTGACAAAACTTGATTATCAAATGAAAATGTATATTCTTATACATTAAAAAAAGAATCAAATGAAAATGTATATTTTTATACATTAAAAAAGGAACGAGTAGAAAAAGTATATTTTATACATTAAAAAGAATGACATTTTGTCAAAACTTGATTTATGAAAAAGAATGACATTTTCATCAAAACTTGATTAGTGAAAAGAATTAGATAAAAGTGAACATTGTTATACCTTGGAAAGAATTAGACAAAATCAACATTTTGTTTACATTGAAAAGATTAGACTAAATTGTCATATTTTGATCATTAAAAAGAGTTACACCAAAATATACCCTTTTGGTTATTAAAAAGAGTTACACCAAAATATACAATGTTGATCACTGAAAAGGATTACACAAGATAATTTAATATTTTTATTGTCAATTAGTTGAAATAAAAAGAATGGAAATAGAAGATAAGATTTTACTGTCATTTGCCCACAATAAAAAAAAAAGAATTGAAATATATGTCTGTTAAGGTTGAAATGCTTAGCATAATGATTAGTATATTCAAATTGAATATTACACTTCCATTTACAAGCCATCCAACTTGTTTATGTGATTGGGACGATAATTTTCACACATCGCCCAAGTGCACAAATAATTTATTATTTGATTGTTGGATGAAACCCCACACGGGTGTTGGGATGATATATGACCTACACTTGTCCTAATATTTAGTGTAGAATTCACTCTGGTTGTTATTTGGATGTTTGATAATTATTTATCATTGTTATTGATTATATGCAGTATATGGTTGTTGATTGAGTCACATTCCAATAAAGAATATTTTAGAAAATATCTTAGAAAAGAATATTTTAGAAAAAGAATATATTTTAAGAAAGGCATATATTTTGGGAATATATATATATATATATATATATTTGAAATGAACTAGTTATCAACAAGAATCAATCATTAAATTTAGATTTAATGAAGTTTTCCACTTTGTTAATATTTAAATGAAATTAAATTAAATAAATTGGATTTTAGGTTTGTCGTGGATAGTGTCTTAAATAACACTGTTCTTAAAACCCCGTATGAAAGAATAAATCTTTTAATTAAGATTATTTCAGTTTTCAATTATATTTAGTAATTGGAATAAGATGAAATGTGAGTTGGGTTTATTGTGAACCGTGTTTTTAAGTGACATGCGTTCTTTAACCTAACTGACAGCGAAAATGTGATTTGGAATTTATTAATCTTTTATTAAGATTTAAATGGAAATTTTCCAAAAGTATAGTTTTCCAATTTAAAATATTAAATTGGAATTGAATAGAATTCGAATTAATTATAACCGAGATAAGCTTCTGTAAAAGAAGACCGATACTAAATATGAAATTTAAAAGGCTTTGCCGTTATTCCATTTATATTATTGGTCGGATACAGAAATTTATAACGATTATATATTGATATGATTTCTGTGAGGATTCCATATTTCATGGAAGATGATTTTGGGTTTACCATGAACTATGTTTTAAATGACATTAGTTCTTTAACCCAGTTATAGATAAGATTAATTTCTTAAATTTAAATAATCATTGAATAATGATTTTTGGTATTTAAACCCAAATTGGATTTTTGATGGATCTTTAAAGAAAAGATTTAAGGATAAGTTAAAGAATTTATCTTTGATAAGATAATGTGAATATTTTATTTAAAGGAATATTCCGAATTGGAATGAGACGTTGGATGTGCTTTTATAGTACTTGATTTTTATTTATAAAAATACGCGAGTTATTCGGAAAGACCGGGTTTAACCCATTCCGAATAATCACTACGACGATGAAGAGTCGAAGATGAAGACGGTGGTTGAAGACCGACGATTATCACATCGGATGGATGTGTTGCTACTGAGACCCATGATGGGAGTAGCTACCTTGAAGGGGCTTCAGTGGTAGCCGTCCGGACTATTGTTGATTGTTTCGGATATGCGAGGACCTCTCAGGTGTCCCCGGTTTCGTTCAGACCCAGAACGGACTTGTAAATGGATGCGTGTCTGACATTGGATTTCGTTCCATGTGAATTAAATCGATTTCTATTAATGTATGTCTGTTTGGTGGTGGAGAATTTATTCTCTACTTAACACCCTAGTATATATTAATAGTGATCGATCGCATGGCATGAATTGTCAATGTGGCACGCCAAGAGGCAAATGATCAAGGCTTTTGTTGAAAAGCAGGGCCTTGTGGGATGATCAAAGTATAGCCTATTACGGCATATCTTTGTGTATAGCGTGACTTCGCGAGCCTCACACACCGGTATGAGTTAAAAACGGGATATGGACCGTAGGGAGTGCACACGTTTCTTTCTAGCTAGAAGTGGTGTCAGTGCTTAAACTGGCTGGCATTTATTTATGTGGATGATGGATTGAGGCGCCTCGGGGTTATAGGTCGTTAGTGGTCATATGGAGGTCCAAAGGGACCGGGAAGCGTGTGTTCAGGCATAACCAATCCACTGCCGATAGGCGGGGACCGGCCCTACCGCTCCAAGGGTTCACTACGGGGGATCCTGAGGCATTTGCTAGAGTGTCTCGAATCGGAGAGGAGTTTGCCCCTAGCCTCGACTCATGATGGAAATCCAATTTCCATTACGACCTTGCGGTTTTGATTGTAGAACTAGTATGGCGACATGATATATGGTACCCATGCCGTCTATGATTGATATATTATGATTGAAATTGTTTTTTCAAAAAACATATATACACTAATATTAAATCCGTTTTATCGTATCAAGCATCTTTTGACCATTATAAGGTAAAACCCTATCCTCCGGTTTGCGTTGCATTGTGTGATGGGACTTGGGTCTTATAATGGTCTCATTTTTCTAAAAAGCATTGCGTTGTTTAACGATTTACTTTATTTTATGCACTGGCAATCCAATGGAGTAAACTCGTTCCGCGTTAGCGGCGTGGTCCTGTGATTAGCCTTATTATTAGATAAGTTAAGATTTCTCACACCAGTCCTTGTTTGGAATTCCTTTCGGTTGTATATTTGTAATATTTTTCCGCTGCTATTTTAATGTAATTTAAATCTCTGATATTATTGTATTTCTAATGTAAGATAAGTATTCATACTCTGTTATATTCTTGTATTCTGATGTAATTTTTGTATTCATCAATAAAATGTTCTTCAGTTTGTGTTCTGATGTGTATTGTTCTCAAAGCCATCCAGTCTTTCCTTTACCGGGAAGTTTGGGTCGTTTCATTTGGTATCAGAGCATTGGTTTACAGAGCTTGAGAACAAGACACATTAGAACCGAACGAAAGAATTCATCAGAGATTGGATTAGTAATATCCAATGAGAATAACTCGTTAGAGATAGGATCAGTAGTATCCTAGAACGAGTGTGAAGAGTATTATTTTCTTTAAAATAAAAATAAAAATGATAACAAATTTGGTTTTGGAAAATTTTATCTAAATATACGTATTTGAGTATATTATTATTTTATTGTGGACAATCGAGTATATAAAGATTTTGAATATACGAGTAATTAACGGATATTCGAAGTTTTAATATACTGGATAGATATAGAATCACACTCTAGTCGCCCGGAGATAATTCTAATGATTGGTGCACCATCACCAGTATTTATGTTCGAGTCTCGAAAGTAGGATTTCTATATGTTTCCATTGACTGGTATGAGAACCAAAACTTAGTACACATTGCTGTGATTTGCACTAAAAATATGATTTTTGACTATATATAAACGTTATATATTTGAAAAGTTAATCACCTAATAGATTGCTGGTTGTAATGTTTGATTATTGGTTTAACTAATAAAATTATTGGAATAATAATTTCTTTAACTAACAAAATTATTGAAACCAATAAATAAAAATTTAACTAAGTTGGTTAATTAAATAACTTTTAGCTTCGTTCCTTTTCGATGATGAAAAGATTTTAAGTGGGGGCGATTGTAACAACCCGGAATTGTAGGGCCAATTTAAAAATTTTATTTTAGGAATTTTAATGTATTTTAAATATTTAGAATAATTTATTTTAAATAATAACGACTAAAAATTTATTTAAATCAAAGTTAAAACGAATAAACTTAATTTACTTATAAAAGGAGTTTAAAACAGCGCTGCAGTTTGAAAATTTGATTTTGAACTTTGACTGACTATACAGGATTCATTTTAAATCAGAATTGAGCGAAACAAGAAATATTTAAATCTGTTTAATCATATCTTTCTAGCGAATGTAAGAAACTAAAATTTCACTTTGAAAACAGAAAGATATGCCCAGTTTAAAATTCAGAAAAGTCGTTGTAGAATTTATATATATTTTAATTAAATATATTGGCCTTAAAAATAGCCATTTTACAAACGACCTTTGTTTTCGACGAAACCACTTTTGTTGGAACCAGAATGTCAAATTATTGTTAAGTTTAATTTTCTAGAATTTTTCGAATTAGTATGTGAGCGTGGCGAAAGAAAATGTGTTTTGTCAGTTTCGGTCAAATTTAGTCGGCTTGACAAAGGCCATTTTTCAAACAGTCTCAGAATTCTACGAAATTTGTCTCGTTAGAACCGTATCGTCAAACATAACTAGAAATAATTTTTCTATAAGTTTTAGAGTCGGTATGTGGCCCCGGTGATTAAAAATGTACGCTCGAATTTAATAATTAAATGATTTATAATTTAATTTAAAGAAAAACATATCGTAACAGCCGAACTGGGTTACGAAACATATTCCATTGTGTCCGGGACGGGGGTTATTAGTTAGGGGCGACACTTGTTGGGTTTGATTTGGAGTACGTGGCATTAAACAAGAATTTTCGAATTTAAAAGGATTATTAAATAATAAAACACACAGTATAAATACATAGAAATACCAAACCCTAATGCCCATTTGTACAGCCGCCATGTTCAAAATCGGTGGCCTACGAGCTCCGAATTTCTTTCCTCTCGTTCTCCCAATCCACTCAATCAATTTCAAAAATTCCAAAGCTAAATTGTCGAGCTACCAGAGCTCTATTGTAACGACTTAAAAATTTCGATGTTTAAAATATAAAGTAAATTAAGTATTTAACGTTAATTATCGAAATTTATATTTGAAATTTTACTTAGAATTTGGAAATCTAATTTATTTCAATTTGGTTTTGAATTAATCTGGTATGTATAAATTTAATTTCGATATTTGAATGTTATGGATTTAAATTTAATTTTATAATATTATTAATACATGATTTTAAATTTATTTCCAATAAATGACAATTTATGATAGGATGAATGATAATTTATAACAAAGGAAAAGTTTGTCAAATTGTATGTATGTTTGAAATCATTAAATTTGAACAATTGTTTATAAAAGGAAATTTAGTAGTCGAATACTTGATTTGTTTAAAGACTTATTTCATGAACAAATACGATAATCAATATTTAAATCAACATTTTAATTTAATTCATTAAAAGAAATTGTAAAGAAATCAAATGTCAACGATATATATAGCATATGTTTAACTAGCATGGTTAACGAAATTTATGGTAACATTAATAATCTAATAAATAATACAGGTACATTTCTCAATATAAGTATATTTTTAAATCTGGGTTTAAAACGAAAATCGTGAAATAATAACCATAATAACGTAGAAACGGTTTGACATGTGAATTTGAACTCCAACTTTAAATTTGATCGGAATTTGAACTGCGTACATTTAAGGTTAATTAAAGGAAATTTTAACGGTATGGAAATATAATTCTATTCTTAAATTTTGCTGCAAACGTAAATTATTAATAAGCAATAGGAATATCGGATCTTGAACATAATTATTCTTCATAAAATGATTTCGGGAATGTATAAGTTTAAATGTCAATGTTTGTTTGTCAAATTTGGTGATCGCTGTTCGTTTAAATAATTTTTTTTTCTATAAATGTTTAGCGGTCCGTAAACCGGATTTAATTCTGATTCGTAATGAATCTAAATTAATTGACATACGAAGGAAATAATACGAAGAAATAAATGGTAAACATTAAATACATTAGGAAGAGGTAGATAAAATTAATTAAATAAACAAGCGTATGAAACGATAACATTAAATACACATTAAGTACATTAAACAATTTTCCAGATTTTCTTTTGACGTTACTAAGTATTAAAAAAAGGGCACTGTATAGCCTAGCAAAGAAATCGCTGCTTCCATTTAAAACCCCTTGATTAATTCTCCAACTTTCATGTGACCATTAAAATATATATAAATGAAAAGCTGTTGCCCTTCCACTCCAGTAAACAAAATAAGAAAAGCTAAATAAAAGGAGACATGTAATACTCCATCTCAAACCCAACGTTTTAACCCCTCGCCACCCATCCCTTCTCTCTGAAGCCGTCACCGCCGTGGAGACTATAAACTACAACCGCACTGTCCGTTGCTTCCGATTGAACTACTACGAGCTCCAGATCTGTGCGCCGTTCAACAACTCCATCACGGCTCCTTTTCTTCGCGTTTTGAGGTGAGTAAATGCTCACGATTGATTAATTCTTGTTCAAGGATTTTGACTTTGGTATAAACTAAATTAAATGGTAAATCCATTGTGTGGTTTGACACTTAGATGTTGTGTTTTCTACTGTTGCTGGAGCATGGCCATGACCTCAAAATACTTGTTTAGCAAATTTTATTCAAGTTAGTAGACTGGTAACTGAAACAATGTTACACTGGCATGAAACACCCTATATTCTCTTGATTTCATACATGCATGAAACTCATAAAATTGCCAACATGATACTTGTTTTGCATGTGTAGTCCTATGCTCTTTTGAATGGTGGAATAATTTGTTTTTCCTTGCCTGCACGTCCGCTTGTTGTGACCATACAAGTACCAAATAGTTGCACTGTTGTGTTTTGTCCTTGATATATGAATGTTTATATACCATGGGGCTTACCATTTTGTCTACTTGGTACCTTATTTGACCGGAAAATAAAACTAAAATACAAGTAAATGGAAGAGAAAAAAAAGAACCTGAAGTATCCATTTTATATGCTAGTGTATGCTCATAAGTTTGCATATAAATTACCCATATTGCTGATTTTACCGAATTGGTCATGTTGTAATGTTTACCTTCTTCACTGGAATCCAGCATACACCATAAATATTCATTGATTACAGGAGTCTATCTCCTTTATTTAATGTTGCGAGTATGTACTGTAGGTTGCTTTTGGGAACTCCTTCACAAGTAGAACTTATTTTTAATGATATATAATTATGTTGTGTGCATGCAAAAGAACTTGTTTATATTAGTTGTGATGAATTATGCATTTCAATTATTCATAGAATGAACTACCTAAACTAGTCTAGGCAAACATTACTTGTTCTTGTGTTGGAGTAAAATTGGGTATGTGAGCTTACATTTAAAGGTTTGGGAAAGTATATACATACATACACTTGATATGTTTAACCACCAGTTTACATGAGCAATCACCATTTGAGATTTTTTTTTCCTGTGTATATACTGTCTGAAGTAGAAATGTCTTTCATTTTTTTCCTTTTATTTTATTATTATTATTATTTATTAATTTTTGATAAAAAATCAAGTGGCAGTCTTTACCTAGGTTTGATGCCCGAATATATAATGGCTGTTAAGATTTACTATTATATTCAGTTTATATTGAAGTTAATTTACTTGAACAATGATTAATCCTGATCCGAGTGTTTGTTGTGTTTCTTTTATGCAATACGCTTGGGTCAGATACGAGCATTGAAGATTTTAAAGAATTCGGCTCTCAACGAAGTGGAGAAGCGTAAAGACGCATGTGGCGCGCTCGACAAAAATCGTAAAGCTTTTATTTATTTAAAGAATTTCATGTAATGTACTTATAATTTAATATTCTTCCGCTGTATAAAAAGTGTTTGTAAACTCTGAAACTTTATGAAATTTTATTCCGCAGTATATATTTGT
The DNA here is from genome assembly GCA_030737875.1 of Allium sativum. Taxonomy (NCBI): domain Eukaryota; kingdom Viridiplantae; phylum Streptophyta; class Magnoliopsida; order Asparagales; family Amaryllidaceae; genus Allium; species Allium sativum. Next base: position 297,733,412 of record CM060922.1, read on the forward strand.
TTTGTGTGATTCTGTGTGAATTCTGTTTAAACCTGCTAAGCTAAATAACAATCTGTCGTTTTGAATGTTCCGAGTTGGTTTAAATACTGACATATAATGGTCAAAAAGGCAGGTTGTTTCATCTATAGATTCAACGGTTAAGATCAGATTTAATAACGTGGATTGCTCGATTTTAGACCCTAAAGGCCGGCGGTTTGGAGTCAATTTCATGGTGTTTGGGGGGCCGAACTCCATGGTGTTGGCGGCGCTGGAAGGTGAAGGTCAGGGCTTGGCGATGGTGGTCTCCGATCTGTGTATGGCGACTTCTAGGAGGATGCAGTAATGGTTCTTTTAGATGAAGATGGGTTCGATATGTTCTTCCGTGACCTGGAGGAGTTAATCACGTGGAAGAAGGATTAATAAAGGTTTAGGTAGATAATTAGTTTAATTATAAAATTAATTATATTAATTATGTAATCAATCTTTAAAATCGCGTAACTTCTTCTTACAATATCGAAATCGAACGAAACCAGTTGTGTTGCGATCGTATTGAAGAACACTAGATGATGAAGCTGACTAGAACCATTTCTGAACAAATAAAATTTTGGCCAAATTTCATACCTGAATAGCGCAGAATTCAAGCTCGGTGAGATTTCTATATTTTAAAATAATTAAAATTTAATTATATTTTGTTATTTAAATTCCATGTGTGTTTGTTATTTAAATTCAGATCTGTGATGTATGTTATTGTAATTGTTGCTCGTTGATGATGATGACTGTGATGCATGTGTTTGGTTAGATCTGTATTGATTTAGTTCATAATAGAGTTCTTCTTCTATTTTGACACACGAATATCAAAAGAATGATTAGTGAATAAAATGACCATTTTTATCAAAAGAATGATTAGTGAATAAAATGACCATTTTTATCAAAAGAATGATTAGTGAATAAAATGACCATTTTTATCAAAAGAATGATTAGTGAATAAAATGACATGAAACGTTTACATTTTAATTAACATTTTATGTGTTAATTTATAATGACATGAAACGTTTACATTTTAATTAACATTTTATGTGTTAATTTATAATGACATGGAAAGTTTACATTTTATATGTTAATTTAAAATGACATGGAAAGTTTTACTTTTTAATTAACATTTTATTTGTTAATTAGAAAGGTATGGTAAGATTAACATTTTATTTAACATTTTAATTAACAAATAGTGTAGAACTTTTTTGTTTAAAATTTTCATTGTAAATAAAAAGAACAAGTAGCGTAGAACCCTTTTGTTTTTTGTTTTTTTATATTTTCATGGTAGAATAAAAAGAACAAATTGTGTAGAACTCTTTATTTACATTTTCATTTGTAAATAAAAAGTACAAATATGTGAATAGATTTTATTTTACATTTTCACTGTAAATAAAAAGACAATTATGTGAGTCGCTTTTATTTACATTTTCCATTGTAATTAAAAGTGCAAATTGTGTGAATCGCTTTTATTTACATTTTCCATTGTAAATAAAAGTGCAAATTGTGTGAATCGCTTTATTTTGCATTTTACATTGTAATCAAAAGCACATGATAGAAATTACATTTTTATTAACCTTTTATATGTTAATAAAAAGAGCATGATTGAATATTTTATAGGTTAATAAAAAGCACATGGTAGGAGTTACGTTTTAATTGACATTTTTATGTTAAAAAAAAGACATGATTATAAAAACACTTTTATTTACATTGTAGTTGTTGAGTAAAAGACAATATTAGAAAAACACTTTTATTTACATTGTAGTTGTTGAGTAAAAGAACAAGATTAGAAAAACACTTTTATTTACATTGTAGTTGTTGAAAAAAGGATAAGAATGGAAATACACATTTATTTACATTTTATTTGTTAAATGAAAGGATAAGATAAAAAGATCCTTTTTATTTGCATTGTTTTGATTAAAGAAATAGACAGGATTATCATATTTTTGTTCATTGAAAAGAAGGAGACATTAATTCATTGTCGTGTGTTAAGATAAGATGAGGACATTTTTCATTATTATTCAGTTGAAATAAAAAGAGATATTTTTCATTATCATTTAGTGACATAATTTCATCCTCATTTTGTAAAAGACAAAATTAACATTTTTGTTAATTAGAATATAAAAGACAAAATTAACATTTTTGTTAATTAGATTATAAAAGACAAAATTACCTTTTTGTTAATTAGATTATAAAAGACAAAATTAACATTTTTGTTAATTAGATTATAAAAGACCAAATTTACATTTTTGTTAATTAGATTATAAAGGATAAAATTAACATTTTTGTTAATGGGATTATAGAGAACAAAAATTGACATTTCCTTTTGTTGAAAATAAAAATGACATTTTTGTTTTAAAAATGCAAAATACGATAAATGGGCACTTGTGTATATTAAAAGTTAATTAGACAAAATGGACATTTTTGTATATTAAAAGTGAATCAGACAAAATGGACATTTTTGTATACTAAAAATGAATTAGTCAAAATGGACATTTTTGTATATTAAGAATGAATTAGGAAAATGATCATATTTTTACAAGCAGAATATGTTGACATTAAAAATCTACCTTTTAATGTAAAATAGAATATTAGAGAAATGTTCATATTTTGACAAAGCAAAATATGTTAACATTAAAATCTTATATTCAAAGAAAAGAATAGGAAAGTACATTTTTATATGTATTCAAAGAAAAGAATAACAAATTACAATTTTTGTGTGTAATCAAAGAATGAAATAAAAAGATTACATTTTTAATGTAATCAAAGAATGAAATAAAAAGATTACATTTTTAATGTAATCAAAGAATGAAAAGAAAAGGTTACATTTTCATGTAATAAAAGAAATAAAAGATTTCACTTCTTTGTGATATTAAAAATATTCATTTTGTCCTTTAGAACGAATTTCACCAAAATATTCATTTTTGGTCACTTAAAAGAATTTCACCAAAATATTCATTTTTGGTCAAAACTTGATTATCAAATGAAAATGTATATTTTTATACATTAAAAAAAGAATCAAATGAAAATGTATATTTTTATACATTAAAAAAGGAACGAGTAGAAAATGTATATTTTATACATTAAAAAGAATGACATTTTGTCAAAACTTGATTTATGAAAAAGAATAACATTTTCGTCAAAACTTGATTAGTGAAAAGAATTAGATAAAAGTGAACATTGTTATACCTTGGAAAGGATTAGACAAAATCAACATTTTGTTTACATTGAAAAGATTAGACTAAATTGTCATATTTTGGTCACTAAAAAGAGTTACACCAAAATATACCCTTTTGGTTATTAAAAAGAGTTACACCAAAATATACATTGTTGGTCACTGAAAAGGATTACGCAAGATATGAAAGTTAATATTTTTATTGTCAATTAGTTGAAATAAAAAGAATGGAAATAGAAGATTAGATTTTACTGTCATTTGCCCACAATAAAAAAAGAATTGAAATATATGTCTGTTAAGGTTGAAATGCTTAGCATAATGATTAGTATATTCAGATTGAATATTACACTTCCATTTACAAGTCATCCGACTTGTTTATGTAATTGGGACGATAATTTTCACACATCGCCCAAGTGCACAAATAATTTTTTATTTGATTGTTGGATGAAACCCCACACTGGTGTTGGGATGATATTTGACCTACACTAGTCCCAATATTTAGTGTAGAATTCACTCTGGTTGTTATTTGGATGTTTGTTAATTATTTATCATTGTTATTGATTATATGCAGTATATGGTTGTTGATTGAGTCACATTCCAATAAATAATATTTTAGAAAATATCTTAGAAAAGAATATTTTAGAAAAAGAATATATTTTAAGAAAGGCATATATTTTGGGAATATATATATATATATATATATATATATATATTGAAATGAACTAGTTATCAACAAGAATCAATCATTAAATTTAGATTTAATGAAGTTTTCCACTTTGTTAATATTTAATTGAAATTAAATTAAATAAATTGGATTTTGGGTTTGTCGTGGATAGTGTCTTAAATAACACTGTTCTTAAAACCCCGTATGAAAGAATAAATCTTTTAATTAAGATTATTACAGTTTTCAATTATATTTAGTAATTGGAATAAGATGAAATGTGAGTTGGGTTTATTGTGAACCGTGTTTTTAAGTGACATGTGTTCTTTAACCCAACTGACAGTGAAAATGTGATTTGGAATTTATTAATCTTTTATTAACATTTAAATGGAAATTTTCCAAAAGTATAGTTTTCCAATTTAATATATTAAATTGGAATTGAATAGAATTCGAATTAATTATAACCGAGATATGCTTCTGTAAAAGAAGACCGATACTACATATGGAATTTAAAAGGATTTGTCGTTATTCCATTTATATTATTGGTCGGATACAGAAATTTATAACGATTATATATTGATATGATTTCTGTGAGGATTCCATATTTTATGGAAGATGATTTTGGGTTTACCGTGAATTATGTTTTAAATGACATTAGTTCTTTAACCCAGTTAAAGATAAGATTAATTTCTTAAATTTAAATAATCATTGAATAATGATTTTTGCTATTTAAACCCAAATTGGATTTTTGATGGATCTTTAAAGAAAAGATTTAAGGATAAGTTAAAGAATTTATCTTTGATAAGATAATGTGAATATTTTATTTAAAGGAATATTCCGAATTGGAATGAGACGTTGGATGTGCTTTTATAGTACTTGATTTTATTTATAAAAATACGCGAGTTATTCGGAAAGACCGGGTTTAACCCATTCCGAATAATCACTACGACGATGAAGAGTCGAAGATGAAGACGGTGGTTGAAGACCGACGATCTTCACATTGGATGGATGTGTTGCTACTGAGACCCATGATGGGAGTAGCTACCTTGAAGGGGCTTCAGTGGTAGCCGTCCGGACTATTGTTGACTGTTTCGGATATGCGAGGACCTCTCAGGTGTCTCCAGTTTCATTCAGACCCAGAACGGACTTGTAAATGGATGCGTGTCTGACATTGGATTTCGTTCCATGTGAATTAAATCGATTTCTATTAATGTATGTCTGTTTGGTGGTGGAGAATTTATTCTCTACTTAACACCCTGGTATATATTAATAGTGATCGATCGCATGGCGTGAATTGTCAATGTGGCACGCGAAGAGGCAAATGATCAAGGCTTTTGTTGAAAAGCAGGGCCTTGTGGGATGATCAAAGTATAGCCTATTACGGCATAGCTTTGTGTATAGCGTGACTTCGCGAGCCTCACACACCGGTATGAGTCAAAAACGGGATATGGACCATAGGGAGTGCACACGTTTCTTTCTAGCTAGATGTGGTGTCAGTGCTTAAACTGGCTGGCATTTATTTATGTGGATGATGGATTGAGGCACCTCGTGATTATAGGCCGTTAGTGGTCATATGGAGGTCCAAAGGGACCGGGAAGCGTGTGTTCAGGCATAACCAATCCACTGCCGATAGGCGGGGACCGGCCCTACCGCTCCAAGGGTTCACTTCAGGGGATCCTAAGGCATTTGCTAGAGTATCACGAATCGGAGAGGAGCTTGCCCCTAGCCTCGACTCATGATGGAAATCCAATTTCCAATTCGACCTTGCGGTTTTGATTGTAGAACTAGTATGGCGACATGATATATGGTACCCATGTCGTCTATGATTGATATATTATGATTGAAATTGTTTTTTTTTAAACATATATACACTAATATATAATCCGTTTTATCGTATCAAGCATCTTTTGACCATTATAAGGTAAAGCCCCATCCTCCGGTTTGCGTTGCATTGTGTGATGGGACTTGGGTCTTATAATGGCCTCATTTTTCTAAAAAGCATTGCGTTGTTTAACGATTTACTTTATTTTATGCACTGGCATTCCAATGGAGTAAACCCGTTCCGCGTTAGCGGCGTGGTCCTGTGATTAGCCTTATTATTAGATAAGTTAAGATTTCTCACACCAGTCCTTGTTTGGTATTCCTTTCGGTTGTATATTTTTAATATTTTTCCGCTGCTATTTTAATGTAATTTAAATCTCTGATATTATTGTATTTCTAATGTAAGATAAGTATTCATACTCTGTTATATTATTGTACTCTGATGTAATTGTTGTAATCATCAATAAAATGTTCTTCAGTTTGTTTTCTGATGTGTATTGTTCTCAAAGCCATCCAGTCTTTCCTTTATCGGGAAGTTTGGGTCGTTTCATTTGGTATCAGAGCATTGGTTTACAGAGCTTGAGAACAGGACACATTAGAACCGAACGAAAGAATTCATCAGAGATTGGATTAGTAATATCCAATGAGAATAACTCGTTAGAGATAGGATCAGTAATATCCTAGAACGAGCGTGAAGAGTATTATTTTCTTTAAAATAAAAATAAAAATGAAAACAAATTTGGTTTTGGAAAATTTTATCTAAATATACGTATTTGAGTATATTATTATTTTATTGTGGACAATCGAGTATATAAAGATTTTGAATATACGAGTAATTAACGGATATTCGAAGTTTTAATATACTGGATAGATATAGAATCACACTCTAGTCACCCGGAAATAATTCTGATGATCGGTGCACCATCACCAGTATTTTTGTTCGAGTCTCGAAAGTGGGATTTCTATATGTTTCCATTGACTGTATGAGAACCAAAACTTAGTTATTACACATTGCTGTGATTTGCACTAAAAATATGATTTTTGACTATATATAAAAGTTATATATTTGAAAAGTTAATCACCTAATTGATTGCTGGTTGTGATGTTTGATTATTGGTTTAACTAATAAAATTATTGGAATGATAATTTCTTTAACTAACAAAATTATTGAAACCAATAAATAAAAATTTAATTAAGTTGGTTAATTAAATAACTTTTAGCTTCGTTCCTTTTCGAGGACGAAAAGATTTTAAGTGCGGGCGATTGTAACAACCCGGAATTGTGGGGACAATTTAAAATTTTTATTTTAGAAATTTTAATGTATTTTAAATATTTAGAATACTTTATTTTAAATAATAACGACTAAAAATTTATTTAAATCGAAGTTAAAACGAATAAACTTAATTTAATTATAAAAGGAGTTTAAAACAGCGCTGCAGTTTGAAAATTTGATTTTGAACTTTGACAGACTATATATGATTCATTTTAAATCAGAATTGAGCGAAACAAGAAATATTTAAATATGTTTAATCATATCTTTCTAACGAATGTAAGAAACTGAAATTTCACTTTGAAAACAGAAAGATATGCCCAGTTTAAAATTCAGAAAAGTCGTTGTAGAATTTATATATATTTTAATTAAATATATTGGCCTTAAAAATAGCCATTTTACAAACGACCTTTGTTTTCGACGAAACCACTTTTGTTGGAACTAGAATGTCAAATTATTGTTAAGTTTAATTTTCCAGAATTTTTCGAATTAGTATGTGAGTGTGGCAAAAGAAAATATGTTTTGTCAGTTTCGGTCAAATTTAATCGGCTTGAAAAAGGCCATTTCTCAAACAGTCTCAGAATTCGTCGAAATTAGTCTCGTTAGAATCGTATCGTCAAAACATAACTAGAAATAATTTTTCTATAATTTTTAGAGTCAGTATGTGGCCCCGGTGATTTAAAATGTACATTCGAATTTAATAATTAAATGATTTATAATTTAATTTAAAGAAAAAATATCGTAACAGCCGAACTGGGTTACGAAACATATTCCATTGTGTCCGGGACGGGGGTTATTAGCTGGGGGCGACACTTGTTGGGTTTGATTTGGAGTACGTGGCATTAAACAAGAATTTTCGAATTTAAAGGATTATTAAATAATAAAATACACAGTATAAATACATAGAAATACCAAACCCTAATGCCCATTTGTACAGCCGCCATGTTCAAAATCGGTGGCCTAGGAGCTCCGGATTTCTTTCCTCTCGTTCTCCCAATCCACTCAATCAATTTCAAAAATTCCAAAGCATATTTTTCGAGCTACCAGAGCTCTATAGATTCAACGGTTAAGATCAGATTTAATAAGGCGGATTGCTCGATTTTAGACCCTAAAGGCCGGCGGTTTGGAGTCAATTTCATGGTGTTTGGGGGGGGCGAACTCCATGGTGTTGGCGGCGCTGTAAGGTGAAGGTCAGGGCTTGGCGATGGTGGTCTCCGATCTGTGTATGGCGGCTTCTAGGAGGATGCAGTGGTGGTTCTTTTAGATGAAGATGGGTTCGATATGTTCTGCTGTGACCTGGAGGAGTTAATCACGTGGAAGAAGGATCAATAAAGGTTTAGGTAGATAATTAGTTTAATTATAAAATTAATTATATTAATTATGTAATCAATCTTTAAAATCGCGTAACTTCTTCTTACAGTATCGAAATCGAACGAAACCAGTTGCGTTGCGATCGTATTGAAGAACACTAAATGATGAAGCTGACTAGAACCATTTCTGATCAAATCAAATTTTGGCCAAATTTCAGACCTGAATAGCGCAGAATTCAAGCTCGGTGAGATTTCTATATTTTAAAATAATTAAAATTTAATTATATTTCGTTATTTAAATTCCATGTGTGTATGTTATTTAAATTCAGATCTGTGATGTATGTTATTGTAATTATTGCTTGTTGATGATGATGACTGTGATGCATGTGTTTGGTTAGATCTGTATTGATTTAGTTCATAATAGAGTTCTTCTTCTATTTTGACACACGAATATCAAAAGAATGATTAATGAATAAAATGACCATTTTTATCAAAAGAATGATTAGTGAATAAAATGACCATTTTTATCAAAAGAATGATTAGTGAATAAAATGACATGAAACGTTTACATTTTAATTAACATTTTATGTGTTAATTTATAATGACATGAAACGTTTACATTTTAATTAACATTTTATGTGTTAATTTATAATGACATGGAAAGTTTACATTTTATGTGTTAATTTAAAATGACATGAAAAGTTTTACTTTTTAATTAACATTTTATTTGTTAATTAAAAAGGTATGGTAAGATTAACATTTTATTTAACATTTTAATTAACAAATAGTGTAGAACTCTTTTGTTTAAAATTTTCATTGTAAATAAAAAGAACAAGTAGCGTAGAACCCTTTTGTTTTTTGTTTTTTTATATTTTCATGGTAGAATAAAAAGAACAAATTGTGTAGAACTCTTTATTTACATTTTCATTTGTAAATAAAAAGTACAAATTTGTGAATAGATTTTATTTTACATTTTCACTGTAAATAAAAAGACAATTATGTGAGTCGCTTTTATTTACATTTTATCGCTTTTATTTACATTTTCCATTGTAAATAAAAGTGCAAATTGTGTGAATCGCTCTTTTTACATTTTACATTGTAATCAAAAGCACATGATAGAAATTACATTTTTATTAACCTTTTATATGTTAATAAAAAGAACATGATTGGAATTACATTTCTATTAATATTTTATAGGTTAATAAAAAGCACATGGTAGGAGTTACATTTTAATTGACATTTTTATGATAAAAAAAGACATGTTTATAAAAAGACTTTTATTTACATTGTAGTTGTTGAGTAAAAGACAAGATTAGAAAAACACTTTTATTTACATTGTAGTTGTTGAGTAAAAGAACAAGATTAGAAAAAAACTTTTATTTACATTGTAGTTGTTGAAAAAAAGGATAAGATTGGAAATACACATTTATTTACATTTTATTTGTTAAATGAAAGGATAAGATAAAAAGACCCTTTTTATTTGCATTTTTTTGATTATAGAAATAGACAAGATTATCATATTTTTGTTCATTGAAAAGAAGAAGACATTAATTCATTGTCGTGTGTTAAGATAAGACGAGGACATTTTTCATTATTATTCAGTTGAAATAAAAAGAGATATTTATCATTATCATTTAGTGACATGATTTCATCGTCATTTTGTAAAAGACAAAATTAGCATTTTGTTAATTAGATTATAAAAGACAAAATTAACATTTTTGTTAATTAGATTATAAAAGACCAAATTTACATTTTTGTTAATTAGATTATAAAGGATAAAATTAACATTTTTGTTAATGGGATTATAGAGAACAAAAATTGACATTTCTTTTTGTTGAAAATAAAAAGGACATTTTTGTTTTAAAAATGTTAAATACGATAAATGGACACTTGTGTATATTAAAAGTGAATCAGACAAAATGGACATTTTTGTATATTAAAAGTGAATCAGACAAAATGGACATTTTTGTATATTAAAAGTGAATTAGAAAAATGATCATATTTTTACAAGCCGAATATGCTGACATTAAAAATCTGCCTTTTAATGTAAAATAGAATATTAGAGAAATGTTCATATTTTGACAAAGAAAAATATGTTAACATTAAAATCTTATATTCAAAGAAAAGAATAGGAAAGTACATTTTTATATGTATTCAAAGAAAAGAATAACAAATTACAATTTTTGTGTGTAATCAAAGAATAAAATAAAAAGATTACATTTTTAATGTAATCAAAGAATGAAATAAAAAGATTACATTTTTAATGTAATCAATGAATGAAATAAAAAGATTACATTTTTAATGTAATCAAAGAATGAAAAGAAAAGGTTACATTTTCATGTAATAAAAGAAATAAAAGATTTCACTTCTATGTGATATTAAAAATATTCATTTTGTCCTTTAGAAAGAATTTCACCAAAATATTCAATTTTGGTCACTTAAAAGAATTTCACCGAAATATTAATTTTTGGTCAAAACTTGATTATCAAATGAAAATGTATATTCTTATACATTAAAAAAAGAATCAAATGAAAATGTATATTTTTATACATTAAAAAAGGAACGAGTAGAAAATGTATATTTTATACATTAAAAAGAATGACATTTTGTCAAAACTTGGTTTATAAAAAAAAAAACATTTTCGTCAAAACTTGATTAGTGAAAAGAATTAGATAAAAGTGAACATTGTTATACCTTGGAAAGGATTAGACAAAATCAACATTTTGTTTGCATTGAAAAGATTAGACTAAATTGTCATATTTTGGTCATTAAAAAGAGTTACACCAAAATATACCCATTTGGTTATTAAAAAGGATTACACCAAAATATACATTGTTGGTCACTGAAAAGGATTACACAAGATATGAAAGTTAATATTTTTATTGTCAATTAGTTGAAATAAAAAGAATGGAAATAGAAGATTAGATTTTACTGTCATTTGCCCACAATAAAAAAAAAGAATTGAAATATATGTCTGTTAAGGTTGAAATGCTTAGCATAATGATTAGTATATTCAAATTGAATATTACACTTCCATTTACAAGTCATCCGACTTGTTTATGTGATTGGGACGATAATTTTCACACATCGCCCAAGTGCACAAATAATTTATTATTTGATTGTTGGATGAAACCCCACACGGGTGTCGGGATGATATTTGACCTACACTAGTCCCAATATTTAGTGTAGAATTCACTCTGGTTGTTATTTGGATGTTTGATAATTATTTATCATTGTTATTGATTATATGCAGTATATGCTTGTTGATTGAGTCACATTCCAATAAAGAATATTCTAGAAAATATCTTAGAAAAGAATATTTTAGAAAAAGAATATATTTTAAGAAAGGCATATATTTTGGGATTTTTTTTTAAATGAACTAGTTATCTGCAAGAATCAATCATTAAATTTAGATTTAATGAAGTTTTCCACTTTGTTAATATTTAATTGAAATTAAATTAAATTAATTGGATTTTGGGTTTGTCGTGGATAGTGTCTTAAATAACACTGTTCTTAAAACCCCGAATGAAAGAATAAATCTTTTAATTAAGATTATTACAGTTTTCAATTATATTTAGTAATTGGAATAAGATGAAATGTGAGTTGGGTTTATTGTGAACCGTATTTTTAAGTGACATGTGTTCTTTAACCCAACTGACAGCGAAAATGTGATTTGGAATTTATTAATTTTTTATTAAGATTTAAATGGAAATTTTCCAAAAGTATAGTTTTCCAATTTAATATATTAAATTGGAATTGAATAGAATTCGAATTAATTATAACCGAGATAAGCTTCTGTAAAAGAAGACCGATACTACATATGGAATTTAAAAGGCTTTGCCGTTATTCCATTTATATTATTGGTCGGATACAGAAATTTATAACGATTATATATTGATATGATTACTGTGAGGATTCCATATTTTATGGAAGATGATTTTGGGTTTACCGTGAACTATATTTTAAATGACATTGGTTCTTTAACCCAGTTAAAGATAAGATTAATTTCTTAAATTTAAATAATCATTGAATAATGATTTTTGGTATTTAAACCCAAATTGGAGTTTTGATAGATCTTTAAAGAAAAGATTTAAGGATAAGTTAAAGAATTTATCTTTGATAAGATAATGTGAATATTTTATTTAAAGGAATATTCCGAATTGGAACGAGACGTTGGATGTGGTTTTATTGTACTTATTTTTATTTATAAAAATACGCGAGTTATTCGGAAAGACCGGGTTTAACCCATTCTGAATAATCACTACGACGATGAAGAATCGAAGATGAAGATGGTGGTTGAAGACCGACGATCTTCACATTGGATGGATGTGTTGCTACTGAGACCCATGATGGGAGTAGCTACCTTGAAGGGGCTTCAGTGGTAGCCGTCCGGACTATTGTTGATTGTTTCGGATATGCGTGGACCTCTCAGGTGTCTCCGGTTTCGTTCAGACCCAGAACGGACTTGTAAATGGATGCGTGTCTGACATTGGATTTCGTTCCATGTGAATTAAATCGATTTCTATTAATGTATGTCTGTTTGGTGGTGGAGAATTTATTCTCTACTTAACACCCTGGTATATATTAATAGTGATCGATCGCATGGCGTGAATTGTCAATGTGGCACGCCAAGATACAAATGATCAAGGCTTTTGTTGAAAAGCAGGGCCTTGTGGGATGATCAAAGTATAGCCTATTACGGCATAGCTTTGTGTATAGCGTGACTTCGCGAGCCTCACACACCGGTATGAGTCAAAAACGGGATATGGACCGTAGGTAGTGCACACGTTTCTTTCTAGCTAGAAGTGGTGTCAGTGCTTAAACTGGCTGGCATTTATTTATATGGATGATGGATTGAGGCGCCTCGGGATTATAGGCCGTTAGTGGTCATATGGAGGTCCAAAGGGACCGGGAAGCGTGTGTTCAGGCATAACAAATCCACTGCCGATAGGAGGGGACCGGCCCCACCGCTCCAAGGGTTCACTGCGGGGGATCCTGAGGCATTTGCTAGAGTGTCTCGAATCGGAGAGGAGCTTGCCCCTAGCCTCGACTCATGATGGAAATCCAATTTCAAATACGACCTTGCGGTTTTGATTGTAGAACTAGTATGGTGACATGATATATGGTACCCATGCCGTCTATGATTGATATACTATGATTGAAATTGTTTTTTTTAAAAACATATATACACTAATACTAAATCCGTTTTATCGTATCAAGAATCTTTTGACCATTATAAGGTAAATGTAACACCCCGAATTCCAATTAACACTAATGGTTAGTAATTAAAGTATAATTAATCTCAGATGTGAGAATCAGGGGAAACGGGCTGCGTCATTGCGTTCGTCTCGGAAAAATACGCGAAATAGAGTCCGAGTTTGCGTAAAACGGGTACCGTATGAAAGAGATATGGACGAACGAAGTTAGGCAGAAAAACCCGAAACAGGCCAGAAATGCACTGGCGCACTTGTGAAGTGCGCCAGCACAAAAATACACTGGCGCACTTGGGAAGTGCGCCCATGTCGGGACAGGAAACCTGCACAGTTTCTAGAGAGTTCTGTGGTTGGGTGCACCAGTTTGGGGTTTGGGCTTGGTCTTAGGGCTGGTTTCTGGAAGGTTCCGAAATCTAAGGGTCCTAATCTAATTTAGGGTTAATCTAAGGGCCTAAAACACTCACCTAATCTATAAATACACCCTAAACCTACCCTAATCCATACTAAAAATAGAATTGAGGGCTACATGCCGCCAAATTAAATCTTAGAAGGAGCCTCCACTAATTTATGAAGAGAGTTGCAAGCTAATCAACCTCTAATCATCATCTTCTTCTTGTATAGCAACTAGTTCTACTACATAAGTTTGCTAATCTTGGTTTTGGTGAGTTTCTATCACTTTAATAACCAATTGCTAAATTAAGTAGATGAGATATGATGAGATCATGCGGTTTTGTATGCGGATTTGTGGGTTTTAAGTCATATGATATGATGTTAGTTTGCTAATCTATGTTTAATGTTAACCCTATGTTTATGCAAGTTAAGTATGTGGGTTTATGCAAGTTAAGTGATGGGTTTCATGCATGCTAAGCATTGGGTTTCATGCATGCTAAGCATTGGGTTTTATGCATGCTAAGTCTTTGATTTTATGCATGCTAAGTGTTTGGTTTTATGCATGCTAAGTATTTGATTTTATGCATGCTAAGTATTTGATTTTATGCATGCTAAGTATTTGATTTTATGCATGCTAAGTATTTGATTTTATGCATGCTAAGTGTTTGGTTTTATGCATACATTATGACATGCAAGTTTACCCTTTTTCTAAATAAGATGCATACATATGCAAGATGACACCTTTGTATGCTATGCATACATATGCATGTTTACCCTATTATGATGCAAGTTCATATGCAAGTTTGTCTCTTTTTATGATATGCATAACATATGCGAGTTTGCCTGTATGTATGACATGTTATGCAAGTTCACATGCAAGTTTATGTGCAAGTTCATATGCAAGTTTATGTGCAAGTTCATATGCAAGTTTGTCTCTTTTTATGACATGCATAATGCAAGTTTGGGTTAAATGCTAGTTGGGTTTAATGTATGCTCATATATGCAAGTTGACACCTTTTGAACCCATGATAAAGTTATAAGCTATGTTGGTTAAACCCATGACATTTGTGATGAATCTTCCCTTTTATTATGTCACGTTACGAGAACGAATTACGTGGGGAACGATGGGGTTAATATGCATGTTAATAAAATGATGTGGAATGGGTATGCTTAAGAGTAACATAAATTAAATGGACATAATTGGGAATTTACCTATTGAGTTAGGTCTACCCATATTATGGAGTTGGGAATTTACCTATTGAGTTAGGTCTACCCATACTACGGAGTTGGGAATTTACCTATTGAGTTAGGTCTACCCATATTCTGGAAAACATGATTAATTAATTAGGGATAATTAATATAAATTATGAGGGTGATTAATTAGGTGTAATTAATCGACTAAGACACGAGGTTGGACTCAGTTGTAGCGTAAAACTGCCCGAACCCAACCGGCTTAACCAATTGCTACAAATGTTAGCCCAATGTGAGAGGTCTTAGGCACAAATTAAATACGTGATTAAAGTAAAGACACGAGGTTAGACCCTTTTTATGACGTAAGGCTGCCCGGACCCAACCGGCATATCCAGCAGTCATAAAAGACGGTCTAATGTGAGAGGTCTTTATGAGGTCATGATCTTAATTAATTAATTAAGAAACACTTAACCATATTAGCATGTAGAGGGACATGAGGGGTTAAGTGGGGGCCTTGGGTGGCAATAGAAAATACGATTAGAATACTTAACCAAAGTGGAACATGTAATTAAAACATGGTTAAAGGGTTAAGTAAGTGCTTTGGGTGGCATGTGGAAATCTAGTGGGTGCCTTGAATGGCAATTAAAATATGATTAATGACTTAACCAGAATTTATAACATGTAAGTGGACATGGTTAAAGGGTTAAGCGGGATTCACTAGAAATAACAAGCTTAGGTGGTAGCTTGTGGGGGCCCATTTCGACCAATATCCCAAACGTATCTTAGTGGGCTCGACTCTAGTCGAGTGACGGGACACGCATATTGGGCTTGACTATAAGAGGCCAAAATGGGTTAGCGGTGGCAACGCATGACCAACGGGTTTCATATGCGTGTGTGGACCCGGGCTGGTAAATAAGACGTTGTTGCATCGTGTAGATATAAGCCGTGCACCGTTAGTTTTATCAGGTTGCCACGTTGGGGAATGGTACACCCCACGGTGGGGCCAGCACGGGTATCTACGTTAGGGAGCCGATCGAATGGGGAGTAGTGTGTACACCTAGTGGATTGTAGGGCCCTGTGGCGTCTACTCGGTCACTTAGGGGTACGCGAGAACTATTAAGTTAATTTTATAAGTCCATGGGTGGGATCAACCTTTAAGTTAGGAATGACTGGTGTGGTGCAGTTTAGTAATTTACCTTTGGAAGGGTAGATGCGTCTTTACGTTTCTTAGTTTATCCTAAGTCTACCAAGCTGCTTAGTGTAGCCATTCATCCCCAGACGACACCGTATATCAAGCTTATGTCTTCTCTGGTTACTTTAATGATTGTATTGTTAAAGTTATAGGACTCGCTCAGACTTATGTCTGACCCCGTTGTTTTTATCTTTTTTTTCCAACCCTCAGGTTATCAGAGTGGGCCCAGTACGAGTGGGCTTTGATCAGGCTGCTTTATTCTCTTTTGGAGCTTGGACCATAGATGTAGAGCTCAGCTTACCCTTTCTTTTATGGCTATCAGTTCATGTATTGGGATTATGTACTTTTATTTATCAGGATGGATATTTTGTACTTAACTCTTATTATGGTTTTGTGATGTAACCAAACATGTTTTACTTTCCGCTGCAATGAAATGATGTTTTAAAATTTTCAAGTATTACTTATATCTGTCTTGTTGTAATTTTTCTGTTCTATATTCACTTAAAATACTCCACCGATGTTATGGCATTCCCTTAGCGAGTGACCATAGCGGGAGTGGGGTGTTACAGTAAAACCCTATCCTCCGGTTTGCGTTGCATTGTTTGATGGGACTTATGTCTTATAATGGTCTCATTTTTCTAAAAAGCATTGCGTTGTTTAACGATTTACTTTATTTTATGCACTGGCAATCCAATGGAGTAAACCCGTTCCGCGTTAGCGGCGTGGTCCTGTGATTAACCTTATTATTAGATAAGTTAAGATTTCTCATACCAGTCCCATGACTGACCTGTAGTTTGTTTCACTGGCAAACTCGGGTGCCCATAATTTCCACACGGGTAGTCGAGTAGCCTTTTGCAGATATATTTACAGGATCCTGGTTTACAGCTGAAGCGGTATTCGGAAAGCTCTGTATCCATGTATACCTTTCGGTTGTATATTTGTAATAATTTTCCGCTGCCATTTTAATGTAATTTAAATCTCTGATATTATTGTATTTCTAATGTAAGATAAGTATTCATACTCTGTTATATTATTGTACTCTGATGTAATTGTTGTAATCATCAATAAAATGTTCTTCAGTTTGTGTTCTGATGTGTATTGTTCTCAAAGTCATCCAGTCTTTTCTTTACCAGGAAGTTTGGGTCGTTTCACTTTTTATTTTATATTTTCTGATTTAGCTTTTATTCTTACCGATCCAATAATCGAGCCCATAAACGAGATATAAACCTAGCTCATAACTGAGGAATAACCGAGCTTTTAACCACGGTCATAATTGAGGCCATAACCAAACCTTTAACCTAACCCATAATCAAGACCACAACTTAACCCATAACTTATCCCATAACCTAGTTTTTTAACAAGATTGCAATTGAATTTATAACTGAGGTCTTAATCAAGGTTATAATCTACCTTGTAATCGAAATTAGTTATTTATATGTTATTCGTATTTTATATTTTATATTTCATACTTTATAACCGAGTCCATAACCGAGCTCTTAAACGAGCTTGTAATTGAATTTAAAATTGAGCTCTAAATCAAGGTTATGATCTAGCTTGTAACCGAAATTAAATATTTATATTTTATTCATATTTTTTATTTTATACTTTATATTTTTATTGTTTATTTTTTATACTTTATATTTTATATTTTCTAATTTAGCTTATATTCCATTACCGATCCAATAACCAAGCTCATAAACGAGATATAAACCTAGCTCATAACTGAGGTAATAACCACCGAGCTTATAACCACGGTTATAATTGAGGTCATAACCAAATCTTTAACTTAACCCATAACCAAGACCACAACCAAACCCATAACCTAACCCATAACGTATCCCATAACCGAGTTTTTAAATAAGCTTATAACTGGATTATAATTGAGGTCTTAATCAAGGTTATGATCTACTTGTAATCGAAATTAGTTATTTATATTTTATTCATATTTTATATTTTGTATTTTATATTTTATATTTTATACTATATACTTTATATTTTTATTTTTTATTTTATAATTTAGATTTTATTCCGTAACTGATCCAATGACCGAGCCCATAACCGAGATATAAACCTAGCTCATAACTGAGGTAATAACCGAGCTTATAACCATCGTCATGATTGAGGTCATAACCAAACCATTAACCTAACCCATAACCAAGACCACAACCGAACCCATAACCGACCACATAATCGAGTCCATAACCGAGCCCATAACCAAGCCCATAATTAATATTTTATATTCTCCAATTTAGCTTATATTCCATAACCGATGGAATAACCGAGCCCATAACCAAGATCTAAACCTAGCCCATAATCGAGTCCATAATTACGGTCATAAACAAACCTTTAAACTAGCTCACAATCGAGACCATAATCAAGCCAAAACTAAACCCATAACTTATCCTATAACTTATAACCTGGCTCTTAAATTGTAATTGAATTTATAATTGAGCTCTTAATCGAGGTTATGATCTAGCTTGTATCTAAAATTAGTTATTTATATTTTATTCATATTCTATATTTTCTAATTTAGCTTATATTTTTTATAATTCATAATTTATATTTTATGTTATATACTTCATATTTTATATTTTATTCTTTATATTTTATGCTTTATATTTTATACTTTATATTTTATACTTTATTTTTAATGATTTATGTTTTATAATTAATATTTTTTACTTTTTATTTTTTAATTTAGCTTATATTCCATAACCGATGGAATAACCGAGCCCATAACCAAGATCTAAACCTAGCTCATAACCACGGTCATAATTGTGGTCATAACCAAAATTTTAAACTAGCTCATAACTGAGACCATAACCGAGCCAAAACTAAACCCATGACTTATCCTATAACCAAGCCCATAACCTGGCTTTTAAATTGTAACTGAAATTATAATTGAGCTCTTAATCGAGGTTATGATCTAGCTTGTATCTTAAATTGGTTATTTATATTTTATTCATATTTCATATTTTATATTTTCTAATTTAGCTTTTATTTTTATAATTTATAACTTATAATTTATATTTTATGTTTTCTTATTTATCTTTTATTCTATAACTGAACTAATAACTGAGTTAATAACCGAGCCCATAACTGAGATCTAAACTTAGCTTATAACTACGGTAATAATCGAGCTCATAACCATGGTCATAATTGAGGTCATAACCATACCTTTAACCTAACCTATAACCAAGACCATAACGAGCCCATAACCGTGCTCTTAAACAAGCTTGTAATTGAATTTATAATTGAGTTCTTAATCGAGGTTAAGACCTACCTTATAACTGAAATAATTAATTTTTATTTTTATTTTTATTTTATATTTTATAATTTATAATTTATATTTTCTAATTTAGCTTTTATTCCATAACTGTTCCAATAACCGAGCCCATAATCGAGATCTAAACTTAGCGCATAACAAAGGTTATATTCCGGTTAGCTTCGCATCGCGTATCAACGTATTCCAGTGAATATAACCTGAATGACAATCCCTCTGCTAAGCAAGAAATTAAAGATGAATATAGCGCAACAGAAGAAAGTTAGACGTGGAATAATTCTCTTTGTGCAGTCAATTTACAAAGGGTTTGTTATGTACTAACCTTTTCACGAGTTTGTCATTGCGGAGCATGATTCTGATTAGAAAGGAGCAAAATATACTAAATAGAAATATTTGCAAAAAAAATTGATTGGCTGCTGCAACAAGTAGGATAATGCAAAAGACATAAGACATACCCCCGAACACTTCGCGACATGATAAGTGGTAGTATTGGTTACCAATAAATAATAAAGTAAACAACATGTTGGACTAAAGTGCAATTGTAACATAAGTTACCTGTTATTGATCAATGTAGTCGTATAATAAATTAACAGAATTTACTATCTTATGAGCATGTTTAAAACAAAGGATAATCGTTGTATTTTCTATTTTAGCTTTTATTTTTTATAATTTATACTTTATACTTTATACTTTACACTTTATACTTTACATTTTATACTTTATATTTTATAATTTATACTTTATATTTAATATTTTATAATTTATGTTTTTTATTTTCTAATTTAGCTTATACTCCATAACCGATGGAATAACCGAGCCCGTAACCAAGATCTAAACCTAGCCCATAACCTCGGTCATAATTGTGGTCATAAACAAATCTTTAAACTAGCTCATAATCGAGACCATAATCGAACCAAAACTAAACCCATAACTTATCCTATAACCCATAACCTAGCTCTTAATTAAATTGTAATTGAATTTATAATTGAGCTCTTAATCGAGGTTATGATCTAGCTTGTATCTTAAATTAGTTATTTATATTTTATTTATATTTTATATTTTATAATTTATATTTTATTATTTTATTTTACATTTTCTAATTTAGCTTAAATTTTTCTAATTTATAATTTATATGTTATAATTTATAATTTATATTTTATACTTTATATTTTATACTCTATGTTTTATATTTTATACTTTGTATATTATACTTTATATTTTATTTTTTATAATTTATAATTTATATATTATAATTTATAATTTATACTTTATAGTTTATAATTTACAATTAATATTTTATATATTTTTATATTTTTTATTTTCTAATTCAGCTTATATTCCACAACAAATGGAATAACCAATCCCATAACCAAGATCTAAACCTAGCCCATAACCACGATCATAATTGTGATCATAACCAAACCATTAAACTAGCTCATAACCAAGACCATAACCGAGCCAAAACTAAACCCATAACTTAACCTAGCTCTTAAATTGTAATTGAATTTATAATTGAGCTCTTAATCGAGGTTATGATCTAGCTTGTTTTTTACATTAGTTATTTATATTTTATTCACATTTTGTATTTTATATTTTCTACTTTTTAATTTAGCTTTTATTTTTTATTTTTTATAATTTATAATTTATAATTTATAACTGAGATCTAAACCTAGCTCATAACTGAAGTAATAACTGAGCCCAGAACCACGGTCGTAATTGTGGTTATAACCAAACCTTTAAACTAGCCCATAATCGAGACCATAAACGAGGTCTAAACCTAGATCATATTTTGTATTTTATATTTTCTAGTTTAGATTTTATTTTTTATAACTTATTATGTTATGAACTAGCTTGTAATTGAATTTAGTTATTTATATTTTATTCATATTTTCTATTTTATAATTTATATTTTATACTTTACATTTTAGATATTAAATTAAATTTAATATTTTCTAATTTAGCTTTTATATTTTATAATTTAGCTTTTATTCCATAACCGATCCAATAATTGAGCCCATAACTGAGGTTATGATCTACCTTGTAATCAAAATTAGTTATTTATATTTTATTCATATTTTATTTTTTATATTTTAGCTTTTATCCCATAACCGAGATCTAAACCTAGCTTATAATTGAGGTAATAACCGAGTTCATAACCACGGTCGTAAACAAACCTTTAACCGAGACCATAACCGAGCCAAAACTAAACCACAACCAAGCCTATAACCGATCCCATAACCAAGCACATAAACGAACCCATAACCAAGCTCTTAACCAAGTTTGTAACCGATGTAATAACAGAGGTAATAACCAAACCCACAACCGAGCCCATAACCTAACCCATAACATGTCCCATAACCGAGCTCTTAAACTAGGTTGTAACTGAAGCAATAATTGAGCTCTTAATCAAGATGATAACCAAGATTATAACCTAAATATGTAATTGAACATATTTCTCATAACCAAGGTCATAAACTAGCACGTAATTGAAATTATTTAATTTTATTTTATTCATATTTTATTTTTATGCTTTATATTTAATAATTTATAATTAACAATTTGGCTTTTATATCATAAACGAATGGTTTTCATGTCACACATAATTCAACATATAAATCCAGTGCAAAGTTTAAAATGATACATAAATGGAGCATATATCAAAAAAAAAATTGAAAGATACCTTAAATTCCACAATGGCATGCATTCAGATATTACAACATAGGTTACAAAAAAATTAATTTTGAAAACACTTAAAAGTTTTCTAAATGTTAGTCTAATCATTTTAGATCTTCTACGCCAAACTATAGTGGTTTTTCATATTCCTCAATGCTTTATACAACAATCCAAAGAGCTCCTCTACAAGTTCCCGCATTTAATACAAGCACTCGATAAACATATATAATGGAAAATTAAAAAAATGGAAACTGGATAACAACTTATATTCTAGATTGTACAATAAAAACTATGAAATATTTTAGTATAGTTGGTTGGCGAATATGCTTATTCTGAGCACTTACTCCTAACAGCTAGAAAGCATTTAAAAAGTTGATTTAATATCAAGCTGCGTAACAAACGCTGAAGTTCCACTTTAAGCTAGATAACCTAGATGTAGTTTATGAGGGAACAGTAAAAACCCGTGCCAATAGCACAAATGCATATATTATGTGCAATATTTATAATGTATGAATTATGTGTTAAGTCGGGATGTTAAATATTTTGATGTATAATTATGTTTTGTTGCCTTGACTCAAACATATCTCTATTGTGATTTCATAATAAAAGTAGAGAAGCTGTTTATTTGCATGGTAAACTGTTAGATGATAGGAAAGCATTATAGAACAAAATAAACCAAGTACTTATTACTACATATGTAATACTTGATTAGTCGGAACTCAGATATGTAGTGATTGGCTTACGTAGTCCGTAATTATATAATGTTTCGGTTGTTTACTCAAGTGAAATAATTGTTCCTATTTTTTGACAGTATGAAGCATATATTCTACTTGAGGTGTGTTTGTTTGTGTGTGCAAATTTAAGTGCTATATAATAAAGGTAGGTTTTTTCCTGAAAATAATAATGCAAAACTCATTCTTAATCTCAAGTTAAGTGGGAAGACATGGTCATATAAAGTACTTGTTCCACTACCCAACTGCTATAATTGATAAAAAGAAGATAAAAATATTGGAATCGACAGTGGAATTAAAGTTTAAGCAATTATTATTTGAATCATTTGCAAGGTATTTTTTTTCCCTATTATATAATTGAAAATCCAAACATGTAAATTTGACAGATTATATATTTTCTAATTTGGCTTGAATGGAAGTTAGTAACAATTGGCTTTGTACTTTACCGATTATTTAAAAGTAAATGGATTGTGGTCATTCCGTGTTAATACATGAATTGAACAATTGAATACAATGTTGCTATCTAATGTAAACACAATTTATGCCAAATCTTGAAAGAACTTCAGCTACTTCGGTCTAAAATGAAGACATACAATACTACATAATTTTATAGAAAAAGTAGGAAAGTAGCCATAACTGAACCAGAATATGGTGTCTTAGGAGTTAAAAGCTTGAACACAAAAATAACTTGTAAATAAATTCAAAAAAGAACATCATTTTTTTCAACTAATTATATCTTAAATAGTCCAACATGCTAAGAGATAATACGATAAGAGACAACTACATGCTAAGAGATAAAAGTTTTAAAATTCATTTTTTCTCAATGCATTTGTTTAGTATTAAAGTGTGTTAAGAGAAATAACTGCATATTTCCGAATAATGTTGTGGTGGAAATATCACACATGAAAGTATGTAATATATCTGTTTCTTAAACATTCCAACACGCTAAAGGATAACAAACTATTAGATGAAGTTTTCATAAGTAGAAATAAGTGACTCGGTTTTCGAAATTGAATCGCAAGCGGTAGTTTTTGAAACTGAGTCGCAAGTGACTCAGTTTTGAAAACTGAATCGCAAGAAGCTCAGTTTTGAAAACTGAGTCGTTGCGGCTCAGTTTTCGAACTAAGTCGATGCGGCTCAGTTTTCAAACTGAGTTGCAAGCGACTCAGTTTTCAAAACTGATTTGCAAGCGACTCAATTTGAAAACTGAATTGCAAGCGAGTGTTGATTAATTGAAAATATACATAAGCACGCGAATATTGGGACAAACGTAGATAGTGAATGCTTCATACCTGAAGACCATTGGACAATAATCCTTCCACTCAAAATTTACAGAACGATGAGGTGATATAATTGTACCGGACGAAGAGGGAGACCAATCGGGCTAAGGACACAGTTGGTTCTAGGCATCCTCCACTCAGGTAAATGGTGGTACTTGCAAGTTGGACCAAATTTACAATCACCCGCCTCATGTAATATTGACATTCCGATAAACCAAGTCTTTAATTCAAGAAATGCATGTTCTTTATGATTACCACTAGAAGGTCATACCGTAGAAGATCAGTTGTGTAATCCCCTTAAAATATTGGAGCTGAAGGAGATAGTTGAACACTAGATTGTGCCTGCTGCTTTTGAAATTCAGAAAAAATTTAAGTTCTTATATTTTAAAGGGAATTTGTAACAACCCGGAAAATCGGAACCAATTTAAATTTTTTATTTTGGCTATTTTAATGAATTTTGAATATTCAAAATGAGTTATTTAAAATTATAATGACTAGAAATTTATTTTGAATAGAATTAGAACATAGAAATTTATTTAAATCGACGTTAGAATATAAATATTTATTTTAATTATGAAAGGAACTGGAAATGGCGCGGTAGTTTGAAAATTAGATTTCAAATTTCAAATGAATGTACAGGATTCAAAATAAACCAGATTTTAGTAAACCTAGAAATATTAGAATCTGTTTGACAATATCTTTCCAACGAATGTGAAAAATCCAAATTTCATAGCGAGAATAAAAAGTTATGTCTAGTTGAAAATTCAGGATAGTCGCTATGGAATTTTATATAAAATATAGCCCTTAAAAGTGAAGATTTTGAAAACGACCTCCGTTTTCGACGAGACCACTTTTGTTGGATCCGAAATATCAAATTATTGCTAGATTCCAATTTTCAGAATTTTTAGAATTAATATGTGAGCGTGGTGAATTTAAAAGCGTTTCGCAATTTCAATTTGAATTTAATCGATTGGAAAAGGACCGATTTTCAAACGGTCTCTAAATTTGATGAAATTAGTTTTATTAGGACCATATCGTCAAAACGCAGCTAGATTTATTTTTCTGGAATTTTTGGAGTTAGTATGTGGCCCCGATAAATTAAAATGTGTGTTTGAATTTAAAATATAATGATTTATATTTTAAATTTAGCGGAAACTGATCGTAACAGCCGAATTGGGTTACAAAACATATCCCATTGTGTTCAGAATGGGAGTATTTAGCCAGGGGCGACAGTCGTTGGGTTCGATTTAGAGTTCGTGATAGTAAACAAGTAATTTACGTATAAAATAATAATAATATATATATATATATATATATATTTAGAAAACCCTAAATCCCCTCATAAAATTTCAACCGCCACCCTAACCAAAACCGATGCTCCAAATCGCCCGATCCTTTCTTCGATAAAATCTCCCGATTTGCTCAATGGATTTCGAAACTTCCAAAGGGAAATCGAAGGGGTATTCGAGCTCAAGAAGTTCAACGAATAGGATTGAAAATGGTGGTGTGTTTCTCTCGGATTTTGCGCCCAAAGGGGTCGCCATCGTGGCGAGTTTTCTGGCCGTGGGCTTGATCGAATTTGATGGGGTTTGGTCTGGAGCTCGCCGACGTTGCGCCGCTGGTGGTGGAGCTCTTTGATGGGGTCCAAACCCTTGAGTTGGCGGCGGCGGCAAAATTTCCTGATCGAGTTCAAGCCGACGATTTCCTGAAGGGTTTCAAAGGGGAGGAAGGGTCACGTGAAAATGGGGTGAGGAGTTTTAATAATAATTAAATTAAAGTTAGCTAATTTAGTTTTGTATGTTAAGCATAAATAAATTTTTGAAAATAAAAATAGTGTTGTTTTTAAAATAAAATTAGAATTGTTTTTTAAAACAAAATTTACATTATTTTAAAATATATAAAATATAATATATTTTTTTAAAAGAAAACAAAAGGACCATTGTTTTAAAAGAAAATAAAAAGACCATTGTTTTTAAAATAAGAATACCATTGTTTTAGAAATAAAAATAGCTTTGATTTTTAGAAATAAAAATAGCTTTGATTTTTAGAAATAAAAATAGCGTTAGTTTTAGAAATAAAAAAAATTGAAATAAAAATATGATTTTTATTTATATGATGGCGTTATTTAAAAATCTGAATTTTAATTTAAACCGCGTGAAACAGATTGCGATGGGACCGACTGGAAGCGAACAGAATCCAAATCGTCCAGTAAAGAATGACGAAGTAGAAACCAAAGGTGAGAACTCCTTCTCACTAATTATTTTACAGTTAAATAAATACTAGGTTGCAGACGGGGCTTAGTAGCTCTTGACACCGTCGTCCACAGGCCATGGACGGCTTGTTTGATTGTATTGTGTTGTGGAAATGGACTGTATTGTGATTGTTGATTGTATTGTGTTGAATAAAAATATATGAACTATAAAAATATCATTTTTATTGAATGAATATAATATATAATATATTCATGTATGGAATAAAATATTTGAACTATAAAAATATTATTTTTACTGAATAAATATAATATATAAAATATTCATGTGATGAATAAAATATTTGAATAATAAAAATATCATTTTTATTGTACATATAAAAAAATATTTGAATAATAAAAATATCATTTTTATTGTATATATAAACTGTATAAAATATTTGAACAATAAAAATATCATTTTTACTGTACATATAAACTGTATAAAATATTTGAATAATAAAAATATCATTTTTATTGCATATATAAACTGTATAAAATATTCATGTGCATGGAATAAAATATTTGAATAATAAAAATATCATTTGTATTGTATATATGAACTGTAAATATGGGCATGTGTTGAAATAAATATTTATAAACAAATCAGACGATTTGTTTATGTACACCCATTTATCTGATACTGATTGGGACGATATATTTTACACATCGCCCAACTACACAAATAAAATTTGTGTTTGTTGATTTAAGCCCCACACGGGTATTGGAATGATATTTGACATACACGAATCCCGATATTTAGTTGTATGTCAATCGATGGGTTGACAGGTTGTGATGAGCGTTAATTATTTATTTTTAACGCTTATACAGTTGTAAATTGCACTCTGAATGATGGCTGACAGTGTATGATTATTGTTGTGTACACGTGTGTATGAAATCCATATAATAACATTATATGGTAATTGACTATGTCTGATTCCAATTTAGAAAGAACGAATATTTTAAATTAAAGAATATTTTAAAATGACGAATAATAAATATTTTAAAATAACTAATATTTACAATAATATTCAGTAATGGATCAAAATATGATTTTGATGTCCGATTTGGGATGGACACTAAATATGGAGAAATATGAAGCCGTGTTGATTAGGTATGCGCCATTTGGACGCGAACGATATTTATATCGATTTTATTCATTTTTATAATGAATATCGTAAAGGAAATGATTTCAAATCTAATATTTTGAAAATTATCATTTATATATTATAATGATAAGGAATATTCAATTTTGATTTAAAATTGAAAATTAAGTCAAAACAATTTATAAAATATGTTTCAAAAGGAAATCGATGTAATATATATTATATATATTTAATGGCCTTAATAGAACGCGCTGCGCAGTGGCCGTTTGTGAATTTCGACCATTGACTTCGAATTGATATTACGGGAGATCCGACCGTCGGATTCTCCTAAAATCAGAACCGTTGGGTTCGTATCGAAAAGAACTTTCCAACGAGTATAAGAGATTTGAAATCTAACGGTTGGATTTAGAGATGTTTCCAAATCAAATTTGGAAAATGTCGCTGTAAGTGCAGTTCGGTGGCCGTTATTGGAAACCGACTGTACGGGCCTTGATAAAATTATTAAAAATATTGATAATTTGTGTAAAATCACAATAAATAATTTGGAAAGAATTTTGATGAAAAATTCCATATTTAGAAAGATAAAAATATATTTTTATCAAAATGAACTGGTTATTAACTAGAAATAATAATCCAATATTTTTAAATAAAATAAATTGGGTTTGAAATGGTTTTAAAATACCAGAATTTTCCAATAAATAAATTGGAATGGTTTGGAATGGGAATAATCTTCGGAATATTTCGGTATTGGATTTCGTGATTATATAGATATTGTTATGGGAATTTGGAAGATACAGATATCATTATTCCCAATACGATATCCGTTGGTTTCAGCATTTGATATTGAATATAAGCCAATATATTTTCTATTCAGAGCCGTGTATTTAATATCAAATTGGATTTGGGATTTGTCGTGAACGGTGTCTTCATTAACACTGTTCTTAAACCTAGTTGACGAAAGAGTAGATCTTTTAATTAAGATTTAGAGAAGTTTTACCAATTCATTAATATTTAATTGGAATTAGAATGGAATGTGAATTGGGTTTATTGTGAACTGTGTTTTTAACGACATTCGTTCTTTAACCCGATTAACAGTGCAATGTGATTTGGAATATATAAATCTTTTATTAAGATTTAACAGGATTTTCCAAAGTAAAGTTTTCTAATTAATTAAAATTTAATTGGAATTGAATGGAATTCGATTTGATAATAATCGAAGTGAGCTTCGATGGAGGAAGGCTGCTAATATATATGGAATTTAAAAGGCTTTGTCATTATTCCATTTATATTATTAGTTAGATACAGAAATTGATATCGATTATATGTATATTGATCTGTTTTTCCGTGAAGATTCCATAATTAATGGAATGTGATTTGGGTTTATCGTGAACTATGTTTTAAATGACATTAGTTCTTTAACCCAATTAAAGACAGGATTACATGTCTAACAATGTATTTCGAACTGTATGGTTGATCTCTGCTAAATATATATCTGTTTGGTGGCGGAGAATTTATTCTCTTGCTTAACACCCTTCTCTAAGGCGTATGAGCCTAGAGGTTATATATCGACAGAAATCAATAGTACGGTTTGTGTTTCCAAAGTTAAATAATCATTAATAATGATTTTTGGGAAGATTAAAACTAAGTGGAGTTTTAATGAATCTTTAATAAGATTGAAATGTGATAATTTAAATTATCAAATTTGGGAAATGATCGAGAATGAAGTATCACCAGTTTTACTCCAGACGATGGTCAAATTTTTAATTAGATTCGAACGGGAAATGGTAATTAATTTTACCGATAACACCGTGGTGTTAGATATGGAGTATTACCAGTTTTGCTCCATGGGATGAATAAGTTGGGATTGGGAAATTAAACAAATGATTACTACGGTAAGGTGCACTAATCCCGACTAGTTTGGATAAACCTTAAATTGGTTTGAATTGATATCCAAAGGAAGATTAGAGGATAAATTCAAAGAATTTGTCTTTGATAAAATTAATGGGAACCTTTCCCTAATGATATGAATATTTGAATAAAAGGATATTCTGGATTGGAATGAGGCGCATGTTGTGTTTTTATAGCACTTGTTTATAAGATATGCGAGTTATTCGGAAAGAATGGATTAATCCCATTTTGAATAACTGATTCGACGATAAGTCGATGATGAAGACGGTGGTTGAAGACCAGAGGTCTTCACATCGTTTGGATGATTACTGTAACACCCCGTATTTTCTTTGAACGTCAAAGTAACAAATTAAAGTACACTTAATTTTTAAGATAAGAATTAAGGGAAATGGGTTACGCCATTGCGTTCGCCTCGGAATTCTGCTAAAGATAGAGTCCGGGTTTGCGTAAATCGGACTCCGTATGAAGAAGTTATGACACTTGGAAGTTTCAGGATATTAAAATAAAAACAAGCCCGAATTCAAATTTAAAGTTTCGAAATTCAAATCACACAACCGGGCTGGGCGGGAAATTTCCCGCCCAGGACCCAGGTCGATCTGGGTAGAATAGGTCGACCATGGGGTCGACCTCCCCCCCCCCCCCCCTTTTCATATCCATGGACAGATTCGTTTTTCTTCATTTAGACGCCCGTTCTGACCAGATTCGTTGCTCCTAAGCTATTTAAACACCCAAAACCTTACTTTCTCTCCACACAACTTCATTTCGCCTATACTCTACCCTAATTCATATCAAAATAAATCTAAGACGGGGTTATGCTACTCAAGTCCTTCGTAGAATCAAATCTAAATTAGAAGAACAAATAGTCTACTTCAAGGGAGAGCTATTCAGTTTCAGAATACAGATCCCAGAATTCAAGACCGTTCTGTAATTTGTAAGTTCACGTTACTTTCAGAAATAAAAGTTAATTGTGATTCAGATATTGTAATAAATCTGGATCTGAGATTATGCCTGTCTTTCTATATCCTTTGGATCTATCCCATTGATAATATTATGTCCGTTCTTTGTCCTTTCTTTCCTTCTTCCCTTTTTGTCTTATAGCCAGGCTACTGCGAGCCTGAGCCAGATATCATAAGAGATGAACGTACGTTGGAAATAAAATTGAGCATAAAATATGATTTGGACATGACCAGAGCTAAATTTGGGAAAAAGAATTAAATTGTTTATAATTGGGCATAATTGAGTTGTAACTGATTTGAGGACTTAACACATGTTGTATTCAAAACGTAAAGTATCGAACATATGAATTGAGATTTGAGGCATAAAGTATTGGACATATGACTTGAGATTTAAAACATAAAGTATTGAACATATGACTTGGGATTTGGGGCGTAAATTGAACTGTAAATATAGGGCATAGTACATGTTGTGGTTTAAGATCTAAAAATTGGGGCATATATATATATATATATATATATATATATATATATATATATATATATATATATGATTTGGAAGAAGAAGATTAGTGTGTATAGTGATGTATGGCTTAGGCATGAAAACAAGATTTTCCTTTGTTTTGTAAGCCAGTTACTTTTTAGATTCGAACACCTAAATCTAATCGTGACATGAAATAAAATGGATATGAGAATATGCTTGATGTAAGCTATCCTTTCATTGAAATCTGTGCTTGAGTATATATATATTTGGGAATCATTTTTTACTATGAAACTGGTCCAATCATATCTATCCTTGTTGTATATCGGAATTGTAATCCTTTTTAAGTTCATGATATGATTCTTATCATATCTATATGCCTGCGATGTATTCCTTGAAAAACTTGTCTTTTTAGTATATCAAGTTTATTGGACCAGTAGTTCTTATCATCATATGACTATGCCTATCCTTACGATGTTCCATCTTGCTTCTCCCCTTATATTATGAATCTTGAGTTGAATCTCGAAATACGTACGTTATGAACGCGGGGAAAATTGGGTATAACATGAAATTGACATTATTTGGCATAAATTGGAACGTGTAGTATGGCATAACTGTTAAGATGTAATTTAGGGAAATTTGACATGAATTATGGAATATGTAATTTGACATATTGAACCTACAATTGGCATGAACGACAAAGTACGAAATTGGAATATAAATCAAGTTTTGGGAAAAAATGTTATTGTTGCGAATTTGGGGTAACTTGAGCATTAATCTAGAATGGGCGTGACTAGTTTTGGTGAATTTGGTAATTAGCATGTAAAATCTAGATTTGGGTATACATAGTAAATGTGCAAATTAAAGATGAACATGCCTAACCCGAGGTTAGATTGAGTTGTGGTGTAAAACTGCCCGGAACCGTCCGGCACATCCAGTAACCACAACAACACCTATCTAATGTAAGAGGTTAGTGCATCATGCCCAAGAAAAACCCGAGGTTAGATTGAGTTGTGGAGTAAAACTGCCCGGAACCGCCCGGCACATCCAGTAACCGCAACAACACATATCTAATGTGAGAAATTGGTGCACTAATAAATCAATTAATGCTAATGAACAAGATGAATGACTAAGGTTAAGTTCATAGGAACACTTAACCAATATAACATGAATGACTAGGGTTAAGTTAATAGGAAACACTTAACCAGTATAGCATGATGAATGGTAGGGTTAAGTAATAAGAAACACTTAACCGATATAACTTGATTTGTGGTAAGGTTAAGTTAAAACAAGAGGGCAACACTTAACCAATATAACTTGATTTGTGGAAGGGTTAAGTTGACACAAGAAGGCAACACTTAACCAAAGTAATTATGACAAGTAGGTGGGTTAAGTTAACTTGAATTGATTGATGACACTTAACCAATACAACATGATGAACACGAGGGGTTAAGTTAACAAGAAAACACTTAACCAATATAACTAGATGAATGAACGGGGTTAAGTTAATAAGAAACACTTAACCAACATGACATGATGAATTGGTGGGTTAATTTAACATGAATGGACAACACTTAACCAATATGACATAATGTGCAGGAGGTTTATGTACATACTGGGCTGGTGGGTAATATTAGTAAATATAAGCCAACAAACATAACCGTTAAATAAACATGCTTGAATCGATGGAAGGGTTAAGTACATCTCGGGTTGATGGGTAATATTAGTACATATAGGCCCGCAAACTTAAACGTTAAGAAAACATGCTAGAATCGGTGGGAGGGTTAAGTACATCTCGTGTAGGTGGATAATATTTGTATATATAGGCCCAGAAACTTAACCAGCAGGAAACCCTAGTAACGGGGACCCATTTCAACAGTAACCCACATAGATGTATCATGGTACCCTGAAACTTGGCAGGGTGAGGCACGATTACTGGGTTGATTATAAGCGGTCAAAACAGCGGCAGGGGGGTATGTTAGTGTAGGTTCCGGCGGTTTACGGGCGTGCACGTACTCCGGAGTGGGAATAAGCAAGCACTGAGTACCAGTAGTTATACAATGTGCATCTTGAATCGCGTCCACTACAACAAAAAGACCATATTACAACTTTAATTTTACAACGGTGGAAAAATCACCGTTGTGATAAATGTTTTTTATAACTGTCATTTCCCTAAAGTTGTAATAAACGTGTTTTTTACAACTTTTACAACAGTGGTAAAATCACCATTGTAATAAACGTATTTTTAACAACTTTTTTGTTTTGTAAGTTGTGATAGATTTCTATTACAACTGACATTTTGTACCAGTTGTAATAAACATAATTAGTAAATAATTTTTAATATTTAATAATTAGTATAATAAATTATTATTATTAATTATTAGTCTTTAAAAATTAATTAATAGAAAGTAATCATTAATATTAATAATTAAAAAAAATTCAAGAATTAATATTTAATATTTAGTTATTAATTTTTGATAATTAATAATTAAAATGATTTAGTTAGAAAGATGTATAAATCTATTTTCAACAGTTCTTTTTCTACTTATTGTAGTAGAGGCCTGTTAAGTATAAATAATATCTAATATTTAATATTTAATAATATTAATATTAAAGAATAATTAACAATTAGCAATAACCTTTGGAATCATTAATAAATAATAATTACTATTAAATAGTTAGTACTTAATAATTAATAAATAGTAATTAATTTTTAATAGTCAATGTTATGTGTTTAATAATTAATAATTAGCAACATATCCATAATAAACTTTTAATAATTAATATTCAATTATAACTAAGAAGAAATAAATAATAATTAATAATAACTATTACTAATAATTAAGTAATATTTAATATTTTAATAAAAATTAATTATCAAGAAATCCATATCATATTTAATATATGTTTTTATTTATTAATTCAACTTATAACATTTAATTCTATGTATTTTGGTGAAATTTTTATTATGATCAATGAAAAATTTACGGACATTAACGGTCAGCGCGGAAGAAAGTAGGAAACTTGAGTTGAAAAAATCAAATTTTGGCTCTCGTGTACTGCACCTAGATCAAAATTTAAGCGGGAGGATTGAAAATTTTGGCGAGCCGCGTCTGGATCAACGCTAAACAAAATCATTTCATCTGGTCAACGCTAAACAAAATCACTTCAAATTCATAATCATTCAAAACCTAGCCTCTCAACCTTGGCGGCGAATCCCCCTTTCGCTTCAAACCCATTCATCCTCCTCGATAATCCCCCTCCTCCCCAAATTCCTGACCCACCTCCGATCCAAATTCCTCCACTGCCAGAACCGCCACCACCATTAACAGTCTCAGCTCCCCTTCCTTCCCGAAGATGGACCTCCCTATTCGAACCCAAACCGAGGAATGATTCCTCCTCCAAATTAGATCCAAAAACAAAATCACTTTTCGATTCGATTTAGTAAATTCGATTCAATTCGCTTTTGCCCCTATTTGTTGTTTCACTACCTCTATCCTTTTTGCCTTCCCAGCTTCTCGATTGGTCTTCTGTTCGTCAACTGCAAACCCTAGGCTTCCATTGTTTGCGAGCCATCACTCTCTATGTTTTATCCTGCTTTGTTTGTTCTTGGGTATGGCCTTTGGCACGCGATTTACTCTGCATGCTACGGTATGTCTATTTTGCTTTTTTCGATGGGTTCTTTGCTTGTTGAGTGGATTTTGGAATTGGTTTATTGAGTTATCGAGGAATTTGAGAAACTGTTAGTTGGTTGTTGGTTTTGAGGAAGTTTCGAAGGGTTTGTTGTGGTTCTATGGTTTTGCAGCCTTGTGGTTCTATGGTTTTGCTGCTTGGGATTATTTTGATCTGTTCTTGCAAGTTTTATTTTGGTTTGTCTGTGCATTTTGTGTTCTAATTCAAGGCACAGGAGGCTATTTTTCTTATAAACTTGATGAATATGTTGTTCATTTTCTCCTAGATTCAACAGCATTAAGAGTTGCTGCAAATGAAATGATAGTTAGTTTTACTTTAATTTTGTGTTTCGAATCTCAAGTTATCCCAGGATGAAGTTCATTTTATAATAGTGTTTTTTTAAAACAGACAATGTCCCAGGATGAAGATTTGTCATTATCATTTGTTATAAAGGGAGAACTAAGCTCAGGTATAATGAGTTAAATTTATCAAATGCTTATGAATGCAAGCAGCCATCTTTTTTAGTCAAAATATAGTCCTAAGAATAGTTTAAATAATAGCATTCAGGTTTTCTTGTCATACCACAATACTGAACCATCTATTCAATTTTGAAATTATTTTGATCACAAATGAAGTTCATTTTATAATAGTGTTTTTTTAAACAGACAATGTCCCAGGATGAAGATTTGTCATTATCATTTGTTATAAAGGGAGAACTATGCTCAGGTATAATGAGTTAAATTTAACAATGACATTATCGTTTCGGTAAGGACATTTTTTTATGCTTCGACTACCCCAATATCACTCTTTCCCCTGCAATCAACACCTCCACACACTTCAGCGCCTACAACATCATATGAATTCTCAACAAACAACATCAACCTGCACCTGAACTTGAACCACCAATCAAACTACTTCGTCAACAACTTCATTACACCCAAACACCAATAATAGCCCAATCATACATCTTACCTTTCCAACCTATCACAAACTTCCTCAACTTATTCAAACTTCAAAATTGCCACCATTCAAACTTCAAAATCAGAGTCAACCCAAACTAGCAAATATATAATGAATATAATTACTCTTTACTATCAAACAATTAATTTGTTATGTACAATCATAGAATAATACATTTTATACTTTTATTATATTTATTACGTTTGGTCAATTAATATGTCTTTACACTTACTATATAATAATTTAAATAACCATTACCGTTATATTTACTGAGTATTACATAATAAAAGTAGTATTATGTATAATATATCCAATAAGTACATATTTTATTAGACAAGAGTTATTAATTCTCTCTCTGTGTGTTATGAAGATTCAGCATGGGTGGTTCTAACTCGAGATTTCATGGGTGGTTCTAACTCGAGATTTCATGGAGTACTTGTGTTTGTACTAAGTTGCTTTGTAACGGTCAAGTATGTAATAATGCGTGAAATGTTTTCTAAAACTAATTGTTTGTAATACTGAAAATTTGAGTATTTTAATAAATTAGTTTGCAAATAATTATAATATCTGATTTGCTTATGGAGTATTGCCACATTTAGTGTATTGTTCATTTTAGTTGCAAAATGTCTATTTTTTTTTAAAATGCAACTATCAATCACAACGGTGCATACCACTTGTAGTAGATAGTATTACAACAGTGCTTAACTGTTGTAATAAAGTTTATTACAACGGTGGAAAAAAGTTGTAAAATGTGCATATTACAACGGTGTTGCAACGGTGCAGAAAAGTTGTAAAAGATTTTAGTCTATTACAACTTCTTAATACACGACGGTTGGCCCACCGTTGTAAAATGTATATTACAACGGTGTTCCACCGTTGTAATAGGGTCATTTTGTTGTAGTGGTCGGGTCGCTATCATAAGGATTGATACACCTTATGGTGGGACCAGCACAGGGTATCTACACGCAAGAGAGGGCCGATTGACACAGACACAAGAGAATTAATACAAGTAGGGAGCCGATCGATAAGGTAGTAAGGGTACATCTAACATGTTCATGGCAAATAGGCAGATTGAGGTGGAATCCTCACGATAGATGTACAGCTGAAGACTACCGCAATTGCGGGGATTGGGATCATATTTCAATATGATCATTTTATATAGATTACTAGTTGGGACACTAGTTAGGTGGTGCGGAGATATAAAAATCAGAATAACAAGGTAGTAGCGAAGCAGAGAAAGAGTAGAAGCGCATTCAGTTTATCTTTCCTTATCATATCTTTACAAATAGTATGTTATCTGTTATCCTTATTCTCATGGTATTGTCTTATATTCAGTTTATTCATGTCATGATGTTTTTTCCTGTTTATATGTTGAAAGTCACTGGACTTACCAGACTTATGTCTGACCTAGTTTTGTTTCGCCTCTTTTCTTCCGTTCCCCCCCCCCCCCAAGTTCACAGGGAGGAAATGTTACCACTTAGCTCAGTTTTCTTTCCAAGCTCGAAGATAGTCGATGTATTGCTTTGGACTCTCTCTTCCAATGTTATTGCTGGTTCATGCTTTATTGGGGAATATCATTGTTGTTTTTATGCTTCTTCTATATTTGGAAGTTTTTAGATCAAGACAGAAGTTCTATGTATTACTTTTAAGTATGATTGAGACAACTGTTGTAAAAGCTTGACTGAACCATATTATTTATAAAATGACTTTACTTTCCGCTGCTTTATTTATCTGTCTTGTAATTTATCTGCATCTTTTACCTAAAATACTCCACCAAAGTTAAGGCATCCCCTTTGTGAGTGACCTTAACGGAGGTGGGGTGTTTCACTTGGTATCAGAGCTGAAGGTTACCAGATCAGATAAAAGATTTGAAAAATTATTTTCAAAACGGTTTTAAAAGAAGCATTTTCTAAAGAAAAGTTTTGTTTTTGAATACGTATTCCCCAAACCCATATGCACTATCTTTTTGATCCTCTATTTGAATCCTTATTTCCTTCTTTCCTGAGTCCCCGGGGCTCCTGGCTTTCTCGGAGGTTACCTCGTCGTGGCATGGTTCTGTAGGCTTGATGAGACTAAGACACCTATCAAAGGGCGGAGAAGTGCCCGACTTCCATCTATAGCCGCTGCAGTTTCACCTACGGCTAATTTTCTTTCGAGCTTTGTAGGATTTTCCGTGCGATGGAGGCAGCTTTCAAGAGACCTGTCAACAAGTTACACAAGGATGGAAAAGATGAGAATGAGGGAGTTTGTCTAAGGAGCACAACCCAAGGATGAAGAACTCATGTATATAGACTTGGTTCACAAAGGATGGGAGGAAAGAATAGTAAAACCTAAAACAAGAGGAAGTATCTTTATTATGGTATAACGTGTCGTATAATTAAGGGCAAGGGAAAGAACAAATGACAGGATTTTCAGGAGGGAAAATGCATGCTCTCACCGCCAGCGTACCTGAGAGAGAGGTAGTAAGGTTTCTGTTGAAAAAGTTTAGTTTTTCTTCTTGATCATCATGTTAGTACTCTTTTTGATTTTAGCGCTTCACATTCGTTTATATTTGCTTCCATAGTTGAGTCTCTGCATCTTAGTACTTGTATAGTAGAAAATCCCATTATTGTCTCAAATCTAATTTGTGGTTCGGTTCATTTATCTTTGGATACTTATGTTTTTGGTCTCATGGGCTATGGGTTGATTCTTGGCATGGATTGGTTAGCTAGTAATTGTGAAAGGAGGGTAGTTAGACTTTCGACTTGCCTCGGGAATACCCTCGAAATTTCGTGCGATCCTAAGGGATCGGTTCGTCTTAGCTACCTAGAACCACTTTATGTATTTATCGACGATTTTCGGTCCGTTGGAGTAGTACATGAGTACGCGGATGTTTTGATTTAGGTTAGGGGTTTGTCCCCTAAAACGTGAGGTATACTTCCACATATATCTAGTTGACAATGCAAAGCCAGTTATGCGATCAATGATAGTTTTGGAGTAAGATTGGCGAGGATAGCCAGAGTCGGTTAAGTGCTCAATTATTTGGTTGTTTTGCTAGTATCATCTCACATAAATCATCCAAATTCGAAGGAGGTATTCCTTGGGTGCTTGTCTGATATTGGTTTAGGCCTTTGGGCCATGTATTTGAGGAATGTCGAGTTCGACTAGGATGGTTTGCGTGAGAAATATATGGTTGTGGCAGGCGCCCTAAGTAAGACTGACCTTAAGGGAGGTAAAAAGTACATAGCAACCTTTAGCTTTAGACCCTCAGATTTGTGACATGATGGATAAGCTAAGTAGAAGAGAGACCTCTTATCATCTTAGTATATACACTTGGTATCATGGT
The DNA here is from genome assembly GCA_030737875.1 of Allium sativum. Taxonomy (NCBI): domain Eukaryota; kingdom Viridiplantae; phylum Streptophyta; class Magnoliopsida; order Asparagales; family Amaryllidaceae; genus Allium; species Allium sativum. Next base: position 297,772,264 of record CM060922.1, read on the forward strand.
TAACATCTGTTTATCTTGGAAAGATAGTTCGACTACATTGGATACCCTCTAGCATAGTAAGTGATCGAGGTCTTATCTTTACTAGTGGGTTTTGGAAATGGAGGTCAAGAAGCTTCGCAATCGTGAAGTTAAAATTAGATAAGGTACAATGAAGCGAAGCTCAAGAAGATGTGACTTAGAAGACTGAAGACTAGATACGCGCATCATACCCTTTGAGGGTATATCCTTGATTCCACTTTTTCTGTAAAATTTATTTGCATGCTAGTCTTTATCTTTTAAGTATATCCTCTCAGTCCAATCCTCGATCCTTAGGTAGAAGCTAATGGATGAAAACATGTGTTTGAGACATGTTATGTTTGGTGGATGCAAGTGGTTGTAAGTGTTTGCTAGTGGTTGCTCGTGGATGCATATACACACATTAGGCACTAGATCGGCTCAGTCACTTTCATATTGCATATGCATGAGTGAACTTTATATATATATGGATTGAAACTTGATGTGTTATCATATGGATGTTGCATTCGTATGAATGACTGTGCACTCATGTAGAAGTTATAAAGTATGATTAGGAATAATTGCATACATGTTGGACTCATGGCACTAACATAATCCGCATTAAGGAGGTCAACTGAATCAGTAGACCGCCTGATTTTGCATTAGATAAGGACATGTACACACGTTATGCATATGATCATGAAAGCATTAGAAATATTTTAAGGAAAATGGACGCCTGTGATTGAATGGTTGAGTAGATGGATGTTGGATGTTAGGATATGCATTCTTCTTAACTTGAAGATTTCGGGGACGAAATCCTTTAAGGAGGGGAGAATGTAACACCCCGTATTTTCTGTGGACGTCAAAGTAACAAATTAAACTATACTTAATTTTAAGAGACGAATTAAAGGAAACGGGTTACGCCATTGCGTTCGTCTTGGAATTCTGCTTAAGATAGAGTCCGAGTTTGCGTAAATCAGACTCCGTATGAAGAAGTTATGGCACTTAGAAGTTTCAGGAATTTAAAATAAAAACCAGCCCAAATTCAAATTTAAAGTATCGAACACATGTTGTATTCAAAACATAAAGTATCGAACATATGACTTGAGATTTGAGGCATAAAGTATTGGACATATGACTTGAGATTTAAAACATAAAGTATTGAACATATGACTTGGGATTTGGGGCATAAATTGAACTGTAAATATAAGGCATAGTACATGTTGTGGTTTAAGATCTAAAAATTGGGGCATATATATATTTATGATTTGGCAAAAGAAGATTAGTATGTATATTGATGTATGGTTTAGGCATGAAAACAAGATTTGCATTTGTTCTGTAAGCCAGTTACGTTTTAGATTTGAACACCTAAATCAAATTGTGACATGAAATAAAATGGATATGAGAATATGCTTGATGTAAGCTATCCTTTCATTGAAATCTGTGCTTGAGTAAATATATCTTTGGGAATCATTTTTGACTATGAAACTGGTCCAATCATATTTATCCTTGTTGTATAGTGGAATTGTAATCCTTTTTAAGTTCATGATATGATTCTTATCATGTCTATATGCCGGCGATGTATTCCTTGCAAAACTTGTCTTTTTAGTACATCAAGTTTAATTGACCAGTAGTTCTTATCATCATATGACTATGCCTATCCTTACGACGTTCCATCTGGCTGTTCCCCTTATATAATGAATCTTGAGTTGAATCACGAAATACGTACATTATGAATGCGGGGGAAACTGGTATAACATGAAATTGACATTATTTATCATAATTTCGAACATGTAGTATGGCATAACTGTTAAGATGCAATTTGGGAAATTTTGACATGAATTATGGAATATGTAATTTGACATATTGAACCTACAATTGGCATGAACGACAAAGTACGAAATTGGCATATAAATCAAGTTTTGGGCAAAATTGTTATTGTTGCGAATTTGGGGTAACTTGAGCATTAATCTAGATTGGGCGTGACTAGTTTTGGTGAATTTGGTAATTAGCATGTAAAATCTAGATTTGGGTATACATGGTAAATGTGCAAATTAAAGATGAACATGCCTAACCCGAGGTTGAATTGAGTTGTGGTGTAAAACTGCCCGGAACTGCCCGGCACATCCAGTAACCACAACAACACCTATCTAATCTGAGAGGTTAGTGCATCATGCCCAAGAAAAACCCGAGGTCAGATTGAGTTGTGGTATAAAACTGCCCGGAACCGCCCGACACATCCAGTAACCGCAACAACACATATCAAATATGAGAGGTTGGTGCATTAATAAATCGATTAATGCTAATGAACAAGATGAATGACTAAGGTTAAGTTCATAGGAATACTTAACCAATATAACATGAATGACTAGGGTTAAGTTAATAGGAAACACTTAACCAGTATAACATGATGAATGGTAGGGTTAATTAATAAGAAACACTTAACCGATATAACTTGATTTGTGGTAAGGTTAAGTTAAAACAAGAGGGAAACACTTAACCAATATAACTTGATTTACGGAAGGGTTAAGTTGACACAAGAAGGCAACACTTAACCAAAGTAATTATGACAAGTAGGTGGGTTAAGTTAACTTGAATTGATTGATGACACTTAACCAATACAACATGATGATGACGTAGGGTTAAGTTAACAAGAAAACACTTAACCAATATAACTTGATGAACGAACGGGGTTAAGTTAATAAGAAACACTTAACCAACATGACACGATGAAAGGGTGGGTTCAGTTAACATGAATGGACAACACTTAACCAATATGACATAATGTGCGGGAGGGTTAAGTACATATCAGGTTGGTGGGTAATATTAGTAAATATAGGCCCATAAACTTAACTATTAAATAAACATGCTTGAATCGATGGAAGGGTTAAGTACATCTCGGGTTGGTGGGTAATATTAGTACATATAGGCCCACAAACTTAACCGTTAAGAAAACATGCTAGAATCGATGGGAGGGTTAAGTACATCTCGTGTAGGTGGGTAATATTTGTAAATATAGGCCTACAAACTTAACTAGCAGGAAACCCTAGTAATAAGGACCCATTTCAGCGGTAACCCACATAGATTTATCATGGTATCCTGAAACTAGGCAGGGTGGGGCACGATTACTAGGCTGATTATAAGCGGTCAAAACAGCGGCAGGGGGTACATCAGTGTAGGTTCTGGCGGTTTACGGGCGTGCACGTACTCCGGAGTGGGAAAAATTAGACACTGAGTACCAGTAGTTATACATTGTGCATCTTGAATCGTGTCGGGTCGCTATCATAAGGATTGATACACCTTATGGTAGGACCAGCACAGGGTATCTACACGCAAGAGAGGGCCGATCGACACAGACACAAGAGAAATTAATACAAGTAGGGAGCCGATCGATAGGGTGGTAAGGGTACATCTAACATGTTCATGGCAATTAGGCAGATTGAGGTGGAATCCTCACGATAGATGTACACCTGAATGCTACCACAATTGCGGGGATTGGGATCACATTTCAATATGATCATTTTATATAGATTACTAGTTGGGACACTAGTTAGGTGGTGCAGAGATATAAAAATCAGAATAACAAGGTAGTAGCGAAGCAGAGAAAGAGTGGAAGCGCATTCAGTTTATCTTGCCTTATCATATCTTTACAAATCATATGTTATATGTTATCCTTGTTCTCACGGTATTGCATTATATTCAGTTTATTCATGTCATGATGCTTTTGCCTGTTTATATGCGGAAAGTCACTGGACTTACCAGACTTATGTCTGACCTAGTTTTGTTTCGCCTCTTTTCTTCCATCCCCCCCCCCCCCCCCCAAGGTTCACAGGGAGGAAATGTTACCACTTAGCTCAGTTTTCTTTATAAGCTCGAAGATAGTCGATGTATTGCTTTGGACTCTCTCTTCCACTGCTATTGCTGGTTCATGCTTTATTGTAGAATATCATTGTTGTTTTTATGCTTCTTTTATATTTTGAAGTTTTTAGATCAAGACAGAAGTTCTATGTATTACTTTTAAGTATGATTGAGACAACTGTTGTAAAAGCTTGACTTAACCATATTATTTATAAAATGACTTTACTTTCCGCTGCTTTATTTGTCTGTCTTGTAATTTATCTGCATCTTTTACCTAAAATACTCCACCAAAGTTAAGGCATTCCCTTTGTGAGTGACCTTAACGGAGGTGGGGTGTTTCAATTACTGATGTCTTGGTTGGGCTGTACACCAAAGACAATGTAATAAGTGGTGATCGACCGGATATGCGAGGACCTCTCCCCTGTATTAGACATATGGGACGAGGAATAAGGTGCCTGCGGTTTCGTTCAGACCCAGAACGGACTTGTAAATGGATGTGTGTCTGACATTGGATTTTATTTTGTGTTGATTGATTTCTATTAAATATATATCTGTTTGGCGGCGGAGAATTTATTCTCTTGCTTAGCGCCCTTCTCTGAGACGTACGAGCTTAGAGGTTATATATCGATAGATATCAGTCGCATGGCGTGAGTTGTCAGTGTGACATGCCAAGATGCAAATGATCAAGGCTTATATTGAAAAGCAGAGCCTTGTGGTTGATGATCAAACCACGACTTTAAATAGCATAGCTTTGTGTAGCGTTGATTTGCGAGCCTCACACCCCGGTATGAACCAAAAACGGGAAGGACAGTAGGGAAATGGACATATGTTAGTTCTAGCTATGAGTAACGTCATGATATGGGGTCCAGGCTATTTACTCATGTGGATGTTGCAAACTATTATTACTTGATGGGAGACAAGGCACCTAGGATATATCGGCTCATCTGGGCTGATGGATATTATATCGGTCATTACGGGACTAATGGATATGGTCGACATACTGACCATTTTAGAGGTTCGATATAACTAGCTAACATATAATTTATAGTATAACTAATCATCGATGGATGACCGGCCCTACCGATCCGGGTGCAGTTGCGACTGAATCCTGAGGCACTTGCTAGGGTGTGTCGAATGTGCACAGGAAGATCCCTTGCCTTGGTTCGCAGATGGAATCCAACTTCCAATATGACATTGTGCGGTTTTAATTGTAGAACTAGTATGGCGACATGATATATAGTACCCATGCCGTCCATGATTGATACATTTATATTTGAAGCTATTTTTGACACTATACACTTATTATAGTATCAAATGATTTGTTTTAAACGTACCAAGCATGTTTGGCTATTATACGGTAAAAATCCATCCTCCGGCTTGCGTTGCATTATGTGATGGGACCTGAGTCTTATAATAGCTTCATTTTTTCAAAAAGCATTGCGTTGTTTTGTTATATGCACTGGTATTCTTGGGAGGAAACTCATTCCGTGTTATATGGCGTGGTCCCTTGATTTACTTTATTTTAAAGTAAAGATTCAATAACTGTTTTAGTTCTCACACCAGTCACATGACTGACCTGGAGTTTATTGTTTTAACCTAAACTCTGGGTGCCCCTATTTTCCACACGGGCATCTAGTAGTTTGGTTTTGCAGATATTATATTCACAGGATCCTGGTTTATAGCTGAAGCTATATTCAGAACGCTCTATATCCGTGTATTTCTTACAGTTGTGTTATGTATTATTTTTCCGCTGCTATGTAATGTATTTTAATCTCTGACATTTTCCAATGCATAATACTTATTCATACTCTGTTATATTCTTGTACTCTGATGTAAGTTGTTGTAATAAGCAATGAAATGTTCTGTCGTTTATGTTCTGATTTGTCGTGTTCTCAACTCAATCCGGACTTTTCTTTACGGGGAGGTTTGGGTCATTTCAGAATTTAAAGAAAAATACCATGAAATGTTGGCCACTTTGTCATTGAAATTTGAAAATCAATAGCTGGATATGTACACGAAATGTTTGTTAATAATTCCGTCTATTCATTATTTATCTTCTTCCTTCAAATTTTACAACCTAACTCTTTTTTTTCAGGTACATGTCATCCTTATTCTATAATATAAATAATTTTGAACTATATCCGTTAGTTTTGGAATATACTTTCTTCATTCTTAATGAGAATATCAGTATGGTCATTTTCTATATAAAACATGACTGTATGAATGAAAATACATGTAAATGAATCTACTTTATTTATTCATTTTATTATATGCATTATATTAATCTAAATTAGCACTCATGATAAAAACGAACTCAAAACAGCTTTAGTAGGGTTGACAGTTGTTATCTGTAATCAAAAGATACAATGGATCATTCACAAATCTAAACATCTAACGAAAACTAATAATATTGTGAAAACAAAGAGTAGTTGTTAATATGCATAAAAATTGAAATTACCAATCTAGTACCTTTCTCCACAGAGTGATGTGCAGCTGTAGTAGCAGGTACAATTATCCACTCAATCTGTCTGGCCAATAATTATGAAAAAAGACACATTTAAAACTTTACATACTTATGGTAAAAATGAAACCAAAACAGCTTTTGTAGGGTTGTTGTTATTTGTAATCACTGACAAATCAAAACATCAAATGACCATGCAAGATCATGAGTGAAGTTGTGCACATGCATCAAGCATAAAGGACAATGCTTTTCAATATACGCTTCTAAGTCAAATTGTGCAGCAATAACCTATAACCAAGCATGTTACGGTTCAGAGTTTATATCTTTTCTTAAGTATGAAAATAACAAAATTTTAAATAGGGAAATGAAAATTCAAGCACTTGAAACCAATAACATGTTATGCTAACCTTCATTAGCCTTAGCTTCTCCTAATCTAATAATCTCATTACATGTAATATTGAGGAAGATTGGATATTTTTGACTGGACCTTGAACAGGGAACATCTTCAAATGCACTTATTTAATAGTTGTAACACCCCTGAGTCCCACATCGTGGAAGCCTATGTGAAGTGGGTACTTATATAGTAGAGCCCATCTCTTACTAACGCCGAGGCCTTTTGAGGAACAAAACCCCATACCTATACGGTGGCTAAGTTGGGGACAATATCTTACGTAAACGGAGGTGCGGGCTGTTACAGTGGGGCTGTTACAATAGTGGTAAGATTTAAATAAAGAGTATTGTTACTAACACTCCAACTATTGTTAAAGGGGGATCATTTTTTTAAAAACACTCCACTCTTTAAAAAATTGTTAAGGGGCTACACAATCATATTATTTCACACTACTTAATATTACCGGATGGCCCCTTCAAAGTAGATTAAAATAAACTTATTCGACAGAGGAAACTGAATTAAAATAAGTAGATATTTACCACTGCACCGAATGCAGCATGTAATCAATCATATATGTATTCGACAGTGATATGTCAAAGATTAATAATCATTTTGGTGTGTTTCCTCCATAATTATAAAATTCGGCGTATTTATGTCGACCAAAAATAAATTTCGATTTTATTCCTCCGGAAATGTTTATCAGTTAAGGTTTAAAAAAATCGATACATGCGAATAAAAAAAAATACTACGACCCTTGCAATATTTTTTAAGGTAAAATTACCTTTATTTGTTAAGCAGCTAAATGGGTAATAATGTAAAATTATCTTTATTTGTTAAGGGGCTACTTTCCTCATTGGTACTCCCCTTAATAATTTTTGAAAAAAAAAATTTGACCCCCCTAACAATATTTGGAGTGTCAATAACAATGCTCTAAATAAATGCAGGAAAATGCAATATTTATTTTGATAATCAACAATCCAAAACATGTTTTCAAGGAGGGAACATTTTGTAAATGTCTTCTTTACATCAAATTTCATTTCATGAATCACAGACCAGATGGAGAATTATACTCTAGTTGTTGATTCATAAATCACGTAAACCGGAATCTAAAATAATAAGGTTAAATGTCAGAAGTGAAATTACAGGGGTCATAAATCAAATCGGAGAAATGAAATTGTCAACAGCAAAATACAGCAAGACCATACAACTGTGAGATCATAAATCAGATTATTGATAGCATAATAATAGCAAGACCAAAAATTGCTAATAGCAAAAATAATGAGAAATTAGATTGCAAAATCAAAGCATGCGAGAGCAAAAAACAGCAATGCCATGTAAAAATTGGCAGTAGTGGAAATGTGTAGCAAATAACTGAAAATACACAACGTAAATAAGTATACCTTGCACATAGAAAAAAAGGCAAAAGAAACTGAAAATAAAGAGTTTTCAAATTTTCATACCTCTCTAGAATCATATGATGGATGCCCCCTATCATTTGTCAGTCGATCTAATTTTTGTTCGAGGGTTTGGGAAGTGGGAGACGGAAGAAGTGGATAGTAGAACATGCGGAAAAAGGGAAACTGGGCGAGAAAGAAAGTTGCAAAGTAAAAATAGCTATGAGCTCGAAGTAAAATTGGACATGAAATTACTGAGGGATGCTTTTCAATATAGGCTTCTAAATCAAATTGTGCTGCAATAACCTATAACCAAGCATGTTACGGTTCAGATTGATGCCTAATTGGAGTAGGAATTCTAATTGGAATTGATTTATATGGGTCTGAAGAATTTTCATTCAGATTGGGTGAATTTGGAGGAGATGAAGTGGAGCGGTTCTCGTTTTTTGGGATTTGCCGAGAAATCGATAACATCAGTTAGTTTTCACTGGGTTGAGCGGCAGAGAAGGGTAGCGAAGTAATTTCCCTTTATTTGTCCTAGAAACCAATTCAATTTTAACCGTGTCCTGGGAACTAATTAATCAATCAACGTAAGCCCTTTATCCTAATTCCCAGAGTATTTGAAATAAAATTACATATTAAAAACATATATAAAAATGACTTAAAAACATATATAACTATAAATATAAGAAATATTTAAAACTTAAGATATAAATGTAAGTAAAGGAAATTAAAATTTAAATAACTACATTCAAACATAATATAAATTTAATAACAATCATTGAAATAAGAAATATTTGAATCATGAGTTACACTGTTAAAAGATATATTTAAAATCGGGAGTTAAAATAAATTTTAAAACTAAAACATATAGATTTGAATAAAGAAGCAATTTTGAAATTAGTTTAAAAATAAGATAAGAATATTAAAAAAATAGTGAGAAAGTTTGAAATAAGGATTCAATGCTATTTCAGAGTTTTAACAAGAAATCTAGACTCTATAACTTTTTATTTCTTGAACTCCTGAACGCTTATTACTCATGAGTCTTCTATCTTGAACTCTTCTTCTTTGAAATCTTGATTCTCTATACTGTACAATAATCAATACCTGCATATATTTCTTGTGTATATATATATAACTTATGGACTTAAATTAGCATGGAAACTTATATCCTTTAATAACTTGTGGGTTGTCTGGATGCGAGCCCGCTATATGAAGACAAATTTCTGGACAACAAGCATAGATAACAATTCCTCAATGATTTGGAAAAACTGTATGAAGCTCAAGAATGAACTTAAATCTAAGGATTAATTGTCAAGAATAATCCAAAGTTTAACGTGTCTTCCCATAATAATCCCAAGTTTTGGATTATTTTTTAATAATCCGAAGTTTGGGGGTGTCTTCCCATATTGATCCCGATGACCCCCTGATGTGTTATTTTGGGATCAATATGGGAAGACACCCTCAAACTTCGGATTAATATGGGAAGAACCAAGTAAATGAGATTAATTTGGAAAGACACCCCCAAACTTCGGATTATTATAGGAAGACACGTTAAACTTCGGATTATTCTTGACAATTAATCCTAAATCTAAAATCCAACGTGAAATTGCAAATGGAAACACTGCAGATCTCTGGAGAGACCCATGGCTAAATGGTCAAAGCGTAATTGACAGACTTGGTTGGGATAGCTATTCTGCATATGGTGCACCAAATGTGTCAGTCAACTCGATCATATCCAATCAAAACTGGCAGTGCAGTAACAATTTGGTTGTTCGAAACTTAACTGAAGAAATTAACTCAAAGCCTATTTACTCTGAACGAAGTGAAGACAAATGGAGCTGGCAAAATGGTAACTTTAGGCTTGTGTAAGTTTGGGAGAGCTTTAGAACGGTACATCATATGGTTCAATAGAGTAAAGTGATCTGGACACGTTCTACACCCCCTAAAATTGCACAGACACTATACAAAGCTATTTTGGGTCGATTGCCTACCAAAGAAAGGTTGTGTAGTTGGGGAATTATTGAATAGGACAGATGTGTTTTGTGTAATAGATTTCCTGAAACACACAATCATCTGTTTTTCGAGTGTAGCTTCAGCAAGCGTCTATGGGCGATTCAAAAACTTAAATGCTTCAATTCTGAACAAATAGGCAGCCTAGAAGAAGAAATTGATTATCTGAACAATGGAGGTCACATGTTGAAGTTGATGATAGAGATTGGCAAGGTTTGCCTCACAGCCACAGTGTGGCAAACATGGAGAGAACGAAATGCCCGTGCTTTCAAGAAGAAGAATAGAGACGTATTAGTTAATTCAGCCATAATTAACAGAGAGATTGTTGTGTAATTGGAAGAATTAACAAGAAGCTTCTTACCAGTGCAACGGAACGAGAACGATTGCTAGTGGGGAGGTGGAGTTGGAAGGAAACGACTAGAGAAAGGAGACGAGAGAATTTACGTCTGCCATGAAGGGATTCTGCGTAGCCCTAATTTTCTTTTTGTTTGCCTTTTTCAGAGAATATTTGAGGATGAACGAAAAGTGAAGTGTTGGAAGTTCCTGTAGTATACCCGTAGTTATAAACGGGCTGTATTTGTGGGTCGAGCCGACTTTTGGGCTTAAATAAATCAATTAACCCATTTTCAAAAAAAAAAAAAAAAAAAAATACATACACACACACACATTAAAATTCATATAGATAATAGTGTTATTATATATTTTACAACAATAATAGTTAAAACATGGTTGTTATCGTCAAAACCATCATCACCGCCATCTCAATCCCTAACATTTCATTCAGGACACGAGTTAGGATAACAAAATTTGTATAAGATAAAAGTACGTCTAGTACGTGTTCGTCCGAATTCGTCGTACTTCGTTATGAAGTTGAGAGAAAATCCAGTAAAAAATACATAATTTGATATAAAGAGACATGTTCGATTGGGTTCCCCCATGTTCGAAAAACACATATTTGTGCCTGACCGATTTTATTTAGGGAAAAAGTTGGAATAACAGAATTTGTACAAGAAAAAATTTCATCTAGTCATTGTGCGGTCCGATTTTGTTTAGGACAAAAACTGAAAATATCATTGTCTAGTCTGGTCATACCGATTTACACCCCTAACTGCAACATAACTATATTCCAAAATTGTATTTATTGTTTGAAATGTTGGGTACATATTTGTATGAAGTATTTAGCAAAAATAGCGTAAAATTACGCAATTAATAGCTATAATTCTATTTGTATTTGCAATGTTGTGAAAAACTGTAGTTATTCCTGCATTTTTGCTGACATGTGATTTTTTTTTGATCTTTTTGGTCTTGATGCATTTTTCTTACTTTTCATACATAAATGTAAATACGGTTATAAATTGAATTAGGTTTTAAAGTTTAGTAGTGTTTACGTTAATTTTGATGGTTTTAAAAAATAAAAAGACCTAATTAATATTTGTTTTTTGACAATGATATTTTGTGTGTTTTGAAATTTAAAAGTGGTCTTAGTCAAACTATCTCTATAAAGTATTACTCATGTCATTTGCTTACCATTATGTAAATCTAACCATAGGGCATCTCTAGCTGAGGAGATTCAGCCCTGAAAAGTTCAAAAAGCTACTCCAATTAAAGATTCAACGTTGAATATTCAGCGTAATACCTAGAAGAGGATTCAATTTCTTGAATGAGATCTGAACGTTCATTTGATGAACGTTCAATCTCTGACGTCTATTTAATCGACTCTAAGCCCAAATGTCCATAAAATGGGTGTCTAGTATATTAAAATGTCTGCACCTTTGTCTAGTATATTAAAAATATTCAACGTCCTCAATTTTCAACCTTGGAACCATGGAATATCCCCTAACAAAATTAGGTAAATTCTATTCAGACCCGAAAAATAACTGAGTAGCCCCCCCCCCCCCCCCCCTCCCCCAAACCTTTTTAGTTTAAAATTTCGTTGGACAGAAATACCCTTCACTGAATATATATTTTTTACACGTTTTCGTCAACCACGCAGTGCGGGTGTGGGAATTGTGGTCTAACCACGCAGTTGGCCTACGAGGTTGGTTGCATTACCTCGTAGGGCCCCTACGAGGTTAGTAGCATTACCTCGTAGAGACTCTACGAGGTAATCTACATAACCTAGTAGTGACTTTACGAGGTAAAGGGTATTTTGGTTATGTGAAAGTTTTTTAAAAAAAGGGGCTACTCAGCTAGTTTTCGGGTCTCAATAGAATTTGCCACAAAATTATTTTCAGTCTAACTTGATTTTCAACTCTTTCAACCCAACCAAACGCATTTATATTGGTTTTATCTCTTCAAATGACTTTTTAGGGTTGTTGCGCAAAGAAAGCACTTTAAGAATTAGCAAACGAATACTTAGTGCAATCCATGTTTCTTTCTTGTAGCTGCTTCGTTTAGAATTAGGACCTTCACTGAAACATATAGCTCATTCTTTAATAAACAGTAAGCCATCCATTGCAGCTATGAATTGTGCAAGAACTCTGTGTAGCATAGAAATCTAATATATTGAAATATATGAAACAGCTACAACTGTTAACTTAAAAAAAGGGGGAAAAAAAGAAAGAAAGAAAAACCGCATGATTTTGAATAGAGAAGAGAAGGAGTATAGAGACACATATTCAAATCCTAACAACTTTAGCAGCTCTAACAAGAGGATTATCCTTCTCAATCCTCTCCCTTCCCAATTTCTTATAATCAAAAGCACAGTCGTGGCGATCGGAGTACCTGTGTTCGCCACAGTACATTTTGCTGCATCGACATACAAATCCGCCGCTCAAACCCACTCTCTTCCTGCACGCGCTGCACCTGTTCACTGTTTTGCCTGTTACGGTCGTCGTTTTTATTTTCTGCTCCTCCTTCCCGGAACCCGAGCCCAGTTTCCCGACCGTCGACACCGGCCCCGAATCGGATCTGAGGGCACCGGAGTTCAAATTGCAGATTTCAGGCTGGGTGCTGGATTTGAAGCAGGTGGCGATCTCTTCTTGGTTGCTTGGTTGAGCCATGTCGTCCTTTATAGCTGCGACTTCAAATTGGGGGATCCTATTCGTTTCTGATTACTGATTCTGCGAAGAAGAATATTTGGTACACGATTTAGGAATTAGGCAAATTTGGTGAAATGAATGTGGGAAAAGAGGATGTATTTATGGGTTTATTCTCTGAAGAAGAGTATTTGATAACGCGGTAGAGCACGTTTCTTCCTTCCTTGTGGCGCATGAATAATCCTGTATTTTTTTATTTAAAATAATTATTTAATCATTTTTTTTATTATTGTTAAATGAAGTAATTATGTGGATTGACGTTGCTTCAAGTGTTGTTTATTGGACCGGTGTATTTAGGTGGTTCTTTCAAGCGTATGGCCCTTCACGCTGTTTATTCAAACAAGTTGACGTTCAACTTTGTCTTATGGCCGCCTATTTATTTATTTTATTGTTGTTTTTAATTTTTAGGATCATAACACGACCAGGTAGAACGCACCCACAAAGACTAGTTTGTAAGGTAAAGATGCATACTGGGCTAACGTCCACGTCGGACTATTCTACGCACACTGAACTGACGGTAACTCTTTCATCTTTGGATGGCTCGAACTTCTGTCAAGCAGTTCTTGGTGAAAACCGCAAATTGATACGGCTGATTAGTGAGAATTTAACCTCAAAAACTAGTTTGTAATGGGAGTCTAGTATTTTCATATTTATATTTATGGCATGAGACCCATGAGATCGGTTCATGAGAAAGTTGGTGATTCATGACATGCTTTTCCCACTACGGTTATTTCTGTGGGCGTGAAATAAAAAATTATTAATGTTAACGGATTAACTTTTATTTTATTGGATTCACTTAAACAGTAAGATCACTACGTACGGTATCGTGTTTATTTCAAGCATGCAGCAATAAGTTTATGTATATAATAATGTAACATGCCATGTACGTTATCATGCACTTCAGCCGCGTTGACCATTAAACTTCGAATTTTGACCTTTCGAACAGACGGCTTAAGACACGGAAAGTGTTTTAAAATTACCTCTTGGATCTAGAAAATAAAAAAATAAACTAAGTCCATTAATGTCATGGTGTAGGTTCTAGAATGTTCTAGAATTTCTTTGATGACAAATGTAGTTTTAAGTTCTGACATCACAATGAACCACTGTTATTTTAAGCAGGTTTTTTGAGCTTGAACCTTTATTTGGAGTATTTTGTGTTTGGATTCCTTTTTTATGTATATAATTTTACCAAAAATGATATTATAACAAAATAAAAAAAAATTAACAAATAATACACCAATGATATGATTTTAGGAGGAATACCACTTATTAAATTACAATATTATCCTCCTGGATTCCTCCAATTTACTTAAATTACACTATTTTAACAAAAAAATATTTTTTTTCATAACAACGAAACTTTTAATTTTGCTGTTCACACACTATGGTATCTAACATCTTAATTAGCGGTACTTGGAAATTTCACACTTAAGTGGTCTAGAAATATTGTACAACCTTCACCATAAACTTGATAAGGGAAGTTGTTGGATTGCACCTTACAAAAAGAGAACCACTAAACACTTGAAGTTTACCAAGGATAAAGCATGCATTGAAATTTGTGAAAAGAAACTTGGGAACCCATTAGGGAGCTAAAAGTAAACAAAGAAAAGAAGGAAAATTTCCTCAATGGATGTGGCAAGTTAAATTTCGATTCGTAGTCACACTAACTAGTTTCAATATCAAACAAACTCATGCTACTGCTTTATGTCTTATGAAATTCTTTATATATTCACTTTATTTTAAGACTTAACTTTTACTAACGAAATTTGTGTTTTCGTGCATTATCCATGATCATAATGACAAGAAAATGCCCTGAAGAACAAAATGCACAAAAATATGTTCCACAAGGATAAAGGGGTATAAAGATTTCCATGAGGACAAGTGTTGTGTACAGAAAGCAATTAGTGGCCCTCTGAATTCCTCTCTTTACACTAAATTTTGTCATTGAGGATAAACTTTTGCCCCCTTGTCCTTATGTCAATTTTTTTTCTTTTTGTCCTTAGGGGAAAAACCCCTATCCATGACTTATTCACTTTATTCTCATCAATTATTCTAGGTTGTATTACGTTGTAAACTTACTGAACTTGAGTCTACATCAATCTCTAGTTTGTTAACTGATTTTACATCTTTTATGCTTATTCGTAGGGAAATTGTGATGCATAAGCATATAATTTCGTAATTACCTAATCTAAAATGCTTATGTGCATAGATGTTAGTTATTTTTACATATTTTTATAGTCCATTAATACTGAGTCAAATTGGACATCCTAATAATTTTATTATAATTGGAAAATATACTTATTTATTAAATAAAAAATTTAGTTTTTGTACGGCATGCGTATGATTGTGGTTTAGATGATCATAATCAACAAGTATACATGCTATGTGATTGGGGATAATGGTTCGTTGAACTTGGAAAAAAATCCTAAAAACTATGCTGAATTAGAAATGTACATGGTTGTAGCATAAAATTTTATTTTATTTTGCGCGCTTTATTTCACTGTATTTTAAAGTAATACCCATAATTGGGAGTTGATTGATTTGGGATTTTTGTATTGAATGACGAGCATGATGATTTAGGCCACAGTTTTGGTTCATGTTGGGCTTATTTTGATTGTAGTATAGGAGGTGAAGCCACGGGTGGTCACTTAATATTGTTGGTGTTTTTCCGATTGAGTTGGACTCTGAGTTGTACATGATGGAGGTGATAGGATGGAGGAATAGCTGAAGGACCTGAAGGTTTCTGTTTCTATTTGATGGTGTGGTTGTCGTGAAATTTGAAGTGGAAGTAATCTAAAAAGATGTAATGATTGGAGGTGATAAGGTTTGATTGATATGTAAATCAATATATTGAAGATGATTGTGAAGGAGTAATTGCAAAATGAAAAAAAATCTTTGTTGCTTGCAATCAAGATCGATCGAATCACAGAAAGATATATAATACAACTGTATTTATAGAAGTACAGGCTTCATTATTTTTTGATCTCGAACTGGAATAGTCGGCATGTTGTGCAAAGCACTTAAAATGGGCTTCGTTGTTATTATAAAAAACTTAATTCCAACATAAATATTCATTTGGTTAGAGAGAAATCTGAAGCTTTGATATTTCTTAATCGTCCCTTTCAAAGCTAAGGTTCTTGGAACCCTAGATTTGTCATCGTCTTCAAATCATCAAATCGAAAGAAATTAGCTCCTTTTTCTCGACATCCAAATGTATGCACTTAGAATCTAAGAAGGATTTCGAGAGTTGATGCATTTCAGTAAAGTTGAAACACAACTTCAATTGAAGAGTCAGAATCTTTGACAAAAAAGGAGACAAAAGGTTTGAACTTTCCTGCTTTGTAGTTTCGCTGGTAATTAAGGCTTTGCTTGCTTTGACGCTGACGCCCGAGGTCTGATTTCCTTTTTGATTGTCGGTACTTCTACTTTGATCTTTGTTTTTTTGAATATTCATGTCAAGCCTATATCTCTTAAATTTTTTCATAGAAATAACTTTGGTCAGAATATCAGCATGTTGATGTGTTCCTAATATGTGATTAACTTATTGTTCACCTTTTTAAACTAATCCACGAACAAAATATAGATCTATTTCTACGTGTTTGGTTCTTGTATGTTGAACTGGATCTCTTGAAATGTACATTATACTCTTGTTGTCACACCATAATATAGGCTTGATATTGTTGTTGAGTTTTAGTTCACTTAAGATCGACATGATACACTTGATTTCAACAGTGACATTAGCTATACCTGTACTCAGCCTTTGTGTTGGACCTTGATATTGTAGGTTGTTTCTTTGAACAACAAGAAATTAGATTATGTCAAATAAAAATGCAGTATCCAATTGTTGATCTTCTAACATCTGGACTAGATGCTCAATCAACATCGGTATAACCCGTTATTTTTAGATGTTTACATGCATTTAGTGTTAACCCATAGTTGATAGTTCCGTTAAGATATCGTATAATTATTTTCATAGCTTTCAAATATTCACTGAAAGGATTTTTCGTAAATCAGGAAACTTTGTTAGCAATATTACTAATATCAGGTCCTGTTATAGTTTCATATTGTAATGCACTTATAACACTTTTATACTGCTTAACATTAATTTTGGCCAACCCTATATTTTGAGAAACGTTGATTGCTTATCATGGGGGTAGGTTGTGAATTGGCACCGTCCATCTTTGTTTTAGTCAGAAGATCTGATTTGTACTTTTTGTAACGACCTGGATTTTGTCGACTTTGGTTATCCGATATACAACACATATCGAATATCCAAGGATCGAAAATAACTGGAAAGTTAATAGAAAGAAATTAGAGGGTGAGAATAGATAAGATAGCAACTTAGAATAGAAGAAGGAAAAGAACACAACATCAGAGTAACACGAATCTCACAGCGGAACGAACAACATATAATAGATAACATATCCTTGAAATAAAACCAGTATATATATACAATAACATTATCAGAGTACAACACTTACAACACAGCGGAAATAACTATAGCTATAAAAATCCTGAAGCCTCCTGCTCCAAGCTCTTCCAGTATATTTGTAAATTCCTGACTACTTGATCGCCCGTATAAAATTGAGCACCCAAGAGTTTAGGGAAAACAAACAAAATAAACTCCGGGTCAGTCATGGGACTGGTATGATTAAAACAGTTTAAAACAGTTTGAACAAGTAAACGATATCTCACAAGACCACGCCGTATAACGGAACGGGTTTTTCCCTTATGAGGATCCAAATTATCTTTATATTAAAAACCTTTTGATATTATAATAATGTCTATCAAGCACAATATAATAATCATCTAGTAGAAACGCTTCCATCTCACGTTCTACATATATAGTATAAAATCAAAACCGCAAGCACGTATTGGGTAACGGATTACCAACTATGACAAGGTATGGAACCACCTTACGCTAGTGTACCTCTAGAGGGGAATACACTGGGTTCAACAAGAATATCTTGAAACCCGGCCACACATGACCGACCACTCATTTCGCTTGAGTGTATAGAATGTATATCACCAACGGTTGGGATCAGCAACCGTTTCCCGAATGGGACAACATCAACAATAGATTTTTAGAAGTAAATGAAGCTCTAGATCAGGTGATTATACACCCTAATAGGTGCGACCTACATAGCCATGCTGCCTGCCCGATTTCTGTCATTTACCGGATGTGAGGCTAGAAGCTACGCTTATCTTTTACATGCCACATCTTCATTCACTTAGAATGTCACATCGTCATACCCGCCAAATCACAAATTGACATATCCAAAAATATCACGGGTATAAAGCTAAGAGAAACGAATTCCTCCGCCACCAACGTAGATACGTTTGAAACGATCAACTTACGTGATCTACCATATACACTCTGTCAGACCTTCGTCCATACAAGTTGTCCTGGGACTGGATAAACCGAAGACACTATTCAATATATCCATCTTAGGCACTGTTATCTAAGATTTATACAACAGCCCTTGCACTTTACTCCGTCTTCAATTATCTTTGGCATATATGATTCGCAACGCTTATGCCAATACAGAGTGATTCTTTGGATAATAATCCAACCGGTCTCTCCATATCAACAACGTTAAAATGGTCGAAAACTTCGATAGTCGGTGAGTTAACTATCAAAGAAAAACACGTGTGCAAACAATGATAATATTTCCAAGTGGAAATTATATCGAATAATCATCAACCATATATATATATACATATATATATATATATATATATATATATCCATATTTCCTTATTTTCTACATTTAGAAAATATACGTCATTAACATTGGAAACATTTCCATAGCTTATTCACGCATCACTATCATTCCACAACTATTAGTCTTTAACCGTAAACTGGTAAGAGAACAATTTTCTAAGTAAAAACCCCGAAGGCCGAAACCAACATCAGATCGATACTCAGAAAACTATTCAACTTAACTAATCTCTAGACAGTTTCTAATCTTGTTTAACTCTATTTCTTTTACTCTATTTCGAATAACTAATATTCGATAAACTCTATTTCGAATAACTTTATATTCAATTAACTCTAATCGATTAATTCTAACTCGATTAATTCCTTTATATAATCCATTAAGTATCTAACACTTAAATCTTATTTAAAATTCCCTTTTATAACTCTATTTATTTCGTACATAAATAATTCCTTTTATGACCTTTATTTGTAAATGTTTTACAACTATTTCTCTTCCTATATTTGTCTATTTATTTTCTAAACAAATAATCCTTTTATACTTCTATTTATTTTTCAAATAAATATTCCATTTTTATTCTATTTATTTATCAATTAAATATTCCTTTATTCGTTTTATCAACATTTTTCCCTTTTATAAAACTCTATTTGTTTTATAAACATTTTCCTTTTATTTACTTTCGAAATATTTCCTTTTATAAAATTTGTTGATTGTATAAAATCCCTTTATTTCAATATACATTGAAATAAATTCTTTTTACATCCCAGGGTCTTTTATGATATTTAAAATAGCAAACCACAATGATCGATATCATTTAAACACACATAACCAAAAAGATTATATATCACGTCATATATTACAATATATGAACAGAACAGTATCATAAATATTGAAGAGTCCAGTTGGATCCCTCCAACCTGTTTCCCTGCATCACAGACATTAAACAACACGAATATAAAATATTTTATTAAACAGAATCAGTATTCGATTAACGATATATATATATATATATCGTTATCTATGATTTCAATCAATACACAAACAATTCAACCAAAAAGCTAACACACAGCAATCAACATATGATTAACAGTTCTAAGAATACGTTATAAAATATAACTGTTCAAAGTTGGTGAGCTTTACTCACATTGGACGATCATCGTTAATAACGATAACCATCGCTTGATTCATACGGACAATTTATTTTGCTATAAATTGTAACGAGCTCAGATTCGCTCCCAGTCATTTCCACGGTGTAGCCATCGTCTATACGATCCCAATGGATCCTGTTTTGTTCGATTTCGTATGAATTAGATGTGTAATTTACAAGTTATACGATATTTTAAAAAAAAAGATTTTAATTTAAAACTATCATTATAAATGGGCCTCTCACCAATATAAACTCGTCGGCTCATCAACAATACAAAGGCCCAGACTGCTCTTTCCTTCATCTCCTCCCAAGACCGTCGGCTACAGACCATTCACAGCACTATTCCCCCAACTTCAACTCCCATTTGCTCCATCATCCTTTCACCGAAACCCCAACAGGAACCACCAAACTCAACCTCTTCCTCTCCTCTCAAATCCCAGACCCCTTCCAGTAAACTCGATTACCTTCTTCCTTGTCGCGATCTCGGTCGACTTCCGAGCCATTACAGTAATCGAACGACAGTTTTTGTCATGAATTCCACCCAGCTTCTCAGAAACACATCTCCTCCATACCACAAACCCAAATCCGAACTCGATTAAGTGAATAATATTCAGATTTCGAGATATTCTTAACCCTAGTTGCCACTGGTTATTTTTAAACACATCAAAATCACGTCGAGCCCAACAAAACCACTACTGCATTGAAGAGTTTTTCAATAGGATGTGGAATATATTTAGCTAAGGATTTATAAGTTTTTATTTGAATTGATTTTGATTTTTCTTTTGATTTCTTCCTTGCGGTTTTCATTGAAGAAGTTGGTGGCTGAAAAAAGATTATATACGGGGATAGGGTTGTTTTGTGAGGCTGAAAAATGGTGGATGTGTGGCTTTACCAAGGCTTTAGAAAATTTATTTTATTTTATTTAGCTAATATCTCGTTTATTTATCTTCTAAAAATTCGCATGATCACACGTGATACCCAAAAATCACGAAACTGGACATGCAACTAGATTTTGACAATACGGACCCAACGAAACTGGTTTCGTCGAATTCCAACTTCGTATGCTCACACGGCGTATTTTTAACTATCAAAATATCGACCGTTTCTCACATTAAAAATCGGTACGGCCACATACTGACTTCAAAAATCACGAAAACTATAATCTAACAATAATTTAACATTGCGGATCCAACAAAATTAGTTTCGTCGAATTCTGATGTCGTTTGCAAAACTGGCTATTTTTAAAGCCCTTAATGACCCCTTCAAATATATAAATATATTTAAAAACAATTAAATTTAAATATTTATAAATAAATATTATCGTATATATTCACCATGGAATACCATACAGCTCCTATTGGGTTTATAACTCGATATTCCAAATCCAGTGTTACATCGATATTCGATTTATATTTAAAATCCCATTTAAATATAAATAAATCGATACAAATTATAAAGGAATTCCACAGCGACTTTTCTAAAATTTGATTTGGACATAAATCAAAATCTACACGACGAAATCCTGATTATTCTCTTCCACTAGAAAGATATACTCCACCAACTCCTAACGTTTCTTATTTCACAGAAATCCGATTTAAAACGGCTTATGTGTATTCAGTTGAAGTTCAAATTGCCAAATAGCGAACTGCCGCGCCATTACGGGCTCGATTATAATTATAATATAATTCTACGTTCAAACTGTCGTTTATATAATATATTCGTTATTCAAATTCAATTATAAACTGAATTATATAATTTGAATTGCCCTGTTCACACCATATCGCCATTTCAGCCCAATCTGATTATTTCAGAATTAAATATATTATTTAATTATTATTTTAATTAAATATTCACTATTATTTAATTCAACGACCATTAAATCCTCTAAATCACAATTTTAAATAATTAAATAAATTAATTATTGTATCGCTGAAAAGGTGGGTCATTACATTCTTCCCCACTTAAAATAATTTCGTCCTCGAAATTGCTAAGGTAGAGATCAAACCCTATTAACTGGTTAGAGCTTATTTGTTCACTTCTTAACTTCAATCTCAACTGAACCAATTAAATTATTAATTAATTCTTATCATCGAAAATTTTCAAAAATCCTGAAAATTTTCTAACGCCTTAACTTTTCGAAAATTTCGCCAGCACGTCCTTTGTACCGGCCAATACGTCAAACCACAACTCGCCACTCTTGGCCATCTCTAACCCAAAAGAAAATCAAACAGCCAAGCGGCTTGCCAATTCGGCTCATCAAAATCTCATACCTAATATATAATATAAACTGGTACCTTTTTGTCGGGTATATCATTATATCCTTTACATCTGCTGCTAATTCAGCATATACCAATGTCATCCCAATTAAACACCAATCACTTTTATCTCCAACACAACCATTCGCTTATACAAGCCAAATCCCACTTTGACTTGATATTATTCCATTTCAATACAGCATCCACTTAACTGGCTTTAACTCACTTTCAATTTTCCTTCACAAATTTCTATTTAAATTTGTTTTTAATTCAACAGTCTATTCATGGGATTTTTTAAATAGTTTTGTTATTCTCAAAAATATAACTCTCCTTTATAGGATTCAAGACAACTTGTTTTCTCAAAACAATTCAAAAACAAAATCTTTGGTAGCAATCCGTCACTTACAACTCGAAAATGAACACCAGTGATGTCATGATCATCATCGGAATCTATTTCCAGCTTTTGAAGTGAGTTCAGCACTATATTACTTTCAAAATCATTCTTAAACACTTTTATTTTGAAATCAGTTCAAAATATCATTCACAAATGTTTGGAATATAATTTAAAATCTCCCAGGATCTTAAAATTTACATATATTTAATCCAATTCTATTTACAAACTTTGTTCCAAATTTCCAGGGTTTTCATTCCAATTCTGATTCAAATTCTGATTTATTTCATTTCTAACACTTGTACGAATTCTACTTGGTTATATAAATAACCATTTTACTTTTATAATCTTACTCAATTAAAATAGTGACCAACACATCCAATATATTATAACCATTTCAATATAAATCCTTTATATCAAAATCTAATTTGGGTAAAATTATTTCGTTTACCCTCTTTTTAAAACATACCATGTCGGTCCATCGTATTCAAGTGTTTACAAAATCCCTACCGATACAGTGGATCAAACTGATCGACCAAAACTCAAAAACAACTCAACCAATAAATCTCCAAAATATAAAACAAATTTTTATATCGAATAACAAATGCGCTCTCGTATATATACACTCAACTCAATCTAGGGTATTACTAACCCCATCTCTACTGAGTCACGCCACAGAGCCAAGGTAAATCGCTTAACCTTATGCTCTGATACCAACTGTAACGACCCGGATTTTGTCGACTTTGGTTATCCGATATACAACACATATCGAACATCCAAGGATCGAAAATAACCGGAAAGTTAATAGAAAGAAATTAGAGGGTGAGAATAGATAAGATAGAAACTTAGAATAGAAGGAGAAGAAGAACACAACATCGGAGTAACACGAATCTCACAGCGGAACGAACAACATATAATAGATAACATATCCTTGAAATAAAACCAGTATATGTATACAATAATATTATCAGAGTACAACACTTACAACACAGTGGAAATAACTATAGCTATAAAAATCCTGAAGTCTCATGCTCCAAGCTCTTCCAGTATATCTGTAAATTCCTGACTACTTGACTGCCCGTACAAAATTGAGCACCGAAGAGTTTAGGGAAAACAAACAAAATAAACTCTGGGTCAGTCATGGGACTGGTATGAGTAAAACAGTTTAAAACAGTTTGAACAAGTAAAAGATATCTCATAAGACCACGGCGTATAACGGAACGGGTTTTTCCCTTATGAGGATCCAAATTATCTTTATATCGAAAACCTTTTGATATTATAATAATGTCTATCAACCACAATATAATAATCATCTAGCAGAAACGCTTCCATCTCACGTTCTACATATATAGTATAAAATCAAAACCGCAAGCACGTATTGGGTAACAGATTTCCGACTATGACAAGGTATGGAACCACCTTACGCTAGTGTACCCCTAGGGAGGAATACGCTGGGTTCAACAAGAGCATCTTGAAACCCGACCACACATGACCGACCACTCATTTCGCTTGAGTGTATCGAATGTATATCACCAACGGTTGGAATCAGCAACCGTTTCCCGAATGGGACAGCATCAACAATAGATTTTTAGAAGTAAATGAAGCTCTAGATCAGGTGATTATACACCCTAATAGGTGCGACCTACATAGCCATGCTGCCTGCCCGATTTCTGTCATTTACCGGATGTGAGGCTAGAAGCTACGCTTATCTTTTACATGCCACATCTTCATTCACTTAGAATGTCACATCGTCATACCCGCCAAATCACAAATTGACATATCCAAAAATATCACGGGTATAAAGCTAAGAGAAACGAATTCCTCCGCCACCAATGTAGATACGTTTGAAACGATCAACTTACGTGATCTACCATATACACTCTGTCAGACCTTCGTCCAAAAAATGGTCGAAAACTTCGATAGTCGGTGAGTTAACTATCAAAGAAAAACACGTGTGCAAACAATGATATTATTTCCAAGTGGAAATTATATCGAATAATCATCAACCATATATATATATATACATATATATATATATATGGATATATATATATATATCCATATTTCCTTATTTTCTACATTTAGAAAATATACGTCATTAACATTGGAAACATTTCCATAGCTTATTCACGCATCACTATCATTCCACAACTATTAGTCTTTAACCGTAAACTGGTAAGAGAACAATTTTCTAAGTAAAAACCCCGAAGGCCGAAACCAACATCAGATCGATACTCAGAAAACTATTCAACTTAACTAATCTCTAGACAGTTTCTAATCTTGTTTAACTCTATTTCTTTTACTCTATTTCGAATAACTAATATTCGATAAACTCTATTTCAAATAATTTCATATTCAATTAACTCTAATCGATTAATTCTAACCCGATTAATTCCTTTATATAATCCATTAAGTATCTAACACTTAAATCTTATTTAAAATTCCCTTTTATAACTCTATTTTTTTCGTAAATAAATAATTCCTTTTATAACCTTTATTTGTAAATGTTTTACAATTATTTCCCTTCCTATATTTGTCTATTTATTTTCTAAATAAATAATCCTCTTATACTTCTATTTATTTTCCAAATAAATATTCCATTTTTATTCTATTTATTTTCCAAATAAATATTCCATTTTTATTCTATTTATTTATCAAATAAATATTCCTTTATTCCATTTATTCATTTTATCAACATTTTTCCCTTTTATAAAACTCTTCGTTTTATAAACATTCCCCTTTTATTTACTTTCGAAATAATTCCTTTTTTAAAATCTATTGATTTTATAAAATCCCTTTATTTTAATATACATTGAAATAAATTCTTTTTACATCCCAGAGTCTTTTATGATATTTAAAATAGCAAACCATAATGATCGATATCATTTAAACACACATAATCAAACAGATTATATATCACATCATATATTACAATATATGAACAGAACAGTATCATAAATATTGAGGAGTCCAGTTGGACCCCTCGAACCTGTTTCCCTGCATCACAGATGTTAAACAACACGAATATAAAATATTCTATTAAACAGAATCAATATTCGATTAACGATATATATATATATATATATATATGTATATCGTTATCTATGATTTCAATCAATACACAAACAATTCAACCAAACAGTTAACACACAACAATCAACATATGATTAACAGTTCTAAGAATACGTTATAAAATATAACTATTCAGAGTTGGTGAGTTTTACTCACATTGGACAATCATCGTTAATAACGATAATCATCGCTTGATTCATACGGACAATTTATTTTGCTATAAATTATAACGAGCTCAGATTCGCTCCCGATCAGTTCCATGGTGTATCCATCGTCCATACGATCCCAACGAATCCTGTTTTGTTCGATTTCGATTTCGTATGAATTAGATGTGTAATTTAAAAGTTATACGATATTTTAAAAAATGATTTTAATTTAAAACTATCATTGTAAATGGGCCTCTCACTAATATAAAATTTCGGCCCATCAACAATACAGAGGCTCGGACTGCTCTTTCCTTTATCTTCTCCCAAGACCGTCGGCTACAGACCATTCATAGCACTATTCCCCCAACTTCAACTCCCATTTGCTCCATCATCCTTTCACCGAAACCCTAACAGGAACCACCAAACTCAACCTCTTCCTCTCCTCTTAAATCCCAGACCACTTCCAGTAAACTCGATCACCTTCTTCCTTATCGCGATCTCGGTCGACTTCCGAGCCATTACAGTAATCGAATGACAGTTTTTGTCATGAATTCAACCCAGCTTCTCACAAACACATCTCCTCCATACCACAAACCCAAATCCGAACTCGATTTAGTGAATAAGTGTTCGGATTTCGAGATATTCTTAACCCTAGCCGCCACTGGTTATTTTCAAACACAGCAAAATCACGTCGAGCCCAACAAAACCACTACTGCATTGAAGAGTTTTTCAATAGGATGTGAAATATATTTAGCTAATGATTTATAAGTTTTTATTTTAATTGATTTTGATTTTTCTTTTGATTTCTTCCTTGCGGTTTTCATTGAAGAAGTTGGTGGCTGAAAAAAGATTATATACGGGGATAGGTTTGTTTTGTGAGGCTGAAAATGGTGGATGCGTGGCTTTACCTAGGCTTTAGAAAATTTCTTTTATTTTATTTAGCTAATATCTCGTTTATTTATCTTCTAAAAATTCGCATGATCACACGTGATACCCAAAAATCATGAAACTGGATGCAATTAGATTTTGACATTACGGACCCAAAGAAACTAGTTTCGTCGAATTCCGACTTCGTATGCTCACACGGCGTATTTTTAACTGTCAAAATATCGACCGTTTCTCACATTAAAAGTCGTTACGTCCACATACTAATTTCAAAAATAACGAAAACTGTAATCTAACAATAATTTAACATTGTGGATCCAACATTATTAGTTTCGTCGAATTTTGAGGTCATTTGCAAAACTGGCTATTTTTAAAGCCCTTAATGACCCCTTCAAATATATAAATATATTTAAAAACAATTGAATTTAAATATTTATAAATAAATACTATCGTATATATATTCACAGTGGAATACCATAAATAAATAACTCGATATTCCAAATCCAGTGTTACATCGATATTCGATTTATATTTAAAATCTGTTTAAATATAAATAAATCGATATAAATTATAAAGGAATTCCACATCGACTTTTCTAAAATTTGATTTGGACATAAATCAAAATCTACACGACGAAATCCCGATTTTTCTCTTCCACTAGAAAGATATACTCCACCAGCTCCTAACGTTTCTTGTTTCACAGAAATCCGATTTAAAACGGCTTCTGTGTATTCAGTTGAAGTTTAAATCGCCAAATAGCGAACTACTGCGCCATTCGGGCTCGATTATAATTATGATATAATTCTACCTTCAAACTGTCGTTTATATAATATATTCGTTATTCAAATTCAATTATAAACTGAATTATATAATTTGAATTGCCTAGTTCACACCATATCGCCATTTCAGCCCAATCTAATTATTTCAGAATTAAATATATTATTTAATTATTATTTTAATTAAATATTCACCATTATTTAATTCAACGACCATTAAATCCTCTAAATCACAATTTTAAATAATTAATTAAATTAATTATTATATCACTGAAAAGGCGGGTCATTACACTTTTCTTGGCATAAAAAAATTTCTAAATTTGATATTCTTTTGGATTCAGTGCCTATAAAGTACTTTAATTCACCCAGACCTTTAATAGAGAATTGCTGATTAAGATAAGTAGCGAATTAATCTATGTCTACAATATTGTTCCCTGTAATAATCAAATAATCAACATAAATTAGAATGTATATAGTGGATGAATTGTTTTTTTGACAAATAGAATGATGTCTAATTTGGTAGACTGGTAGCCTAGAGTGTTTAAAGTGCTTTTCAATCTATTAACCAGACCCTTGGAGCCCGTTTTAACCCATATATAGCTTTCTTCAACTTGCATCCGTAGTTAGAGTTGTGAATTATCCTTGTGGCTGTTGCATATAAATTTCTTCTTTTAACTTGCCATTAGAAAGATATTATTAATATCAAGATGTTTAATCTGCCAATCTTTGCTTAAAGCAATGGCAAGCACAAGTCTAATTGTAGTGGATTTCACAATAGGTGAAAATGTTTGATTAAAATCAAATCCATATGCCTGTGTGAAATGTTTTTCCACAAGTCTAGCTTTGTACATGTTTACGTTACCATTTGGGTTTTTCTTTAGCCTATATGCCCATTTGCATCAAATTGTATTTTTATTTCTTATTGCACAGACACATTCCCATGTCTCATTTCTGATGAGGGCATTATATTCCTCATTCATAGCATCCCTCCAGTTTTTATCTTTAATTGTCTGGTCATATGACTCTAGTTCATTTAAAGTTAACATAACAGTGAGAACTTTTAGTTTAAAAATCCCTGTT
This sequence comes from Allium sativum, assembly GCA_030737875.1. Taxonomy (NCBI): domain Eukaryota; kingdom Viridiplantae; phylum Streptophyta; class Magnoliopsida; order Asparagales; family Amaryllidaceae; genus Allium; species Allium sativum. The sequence continues at coordinate 297,800,885 of CM060922.1, forward strand.
TAGCTCTAGTAACCATTGTATGTCTAACTTTAGTTGTTGGATCATTTTAAGGTGATTGTTGTCTTTTAGTTGAACTTGATGTATTTTCACACTCAGTTGATTGACTATTTGTGGTTTCTTCATCTTGATGCTGCATTTGACTTCTGGATTTTGCAGGTGAATGTTGGACATGGCTAACAGACTCAGATGATTCATTGCCTTCAGAGATTGGAGGTAGTGAATTGAGAGCATCCGCGGTTCCAATGTTCTTCGTTAGGTCTTAACTTTTAAAACAGTTTGGCATGTTTGGTATGGCTTTCTTTGTGTTGTACACCTTATTTGTAGTATGCATGTCCTTTGCTTTGAATGGAAAGATGTGCTCATTAAAAACAACATTCTTGCTTATACATATTCTACCTATATCATAAAGACATATATACCCTTTTGATTAGTCGCATAGCCAAGAAAAGTGCATGGTTTGGATCAAAAGCTCCACTTGCTAGTATTATACGGTCTTAAGTAGGGGTTACATAGGCATCTTAAGTAGGGGTATTTAGGTGCTACATTTTCTTTGATGAAAAATGTATGCTTAAGTTTTGACATGTAATTAACCACTATAAAGAGCTTCAAAAAAAAAAAAAAAAAAATTCAAACATGTTTTTTGAACTTGGAATGTACTTACGAGTATTTTGTGTTTGGACTCTTCTTTTATGTATATATAATTTTGATACTTATGCACTATGTTATCTAACATCTTAGCTAATAATACTTAGAAATTTCATATCCAGGAGTCTGACAAAATTGGACAACCTTCACCATGAACTCGATAAGGGAAGTTATGGAATGCACCTTACTAAAAGAGAATCACTAAACATTGAAGTTTGTCAACGATAACTATGCATTGAAAGTTGTGAAACGAAACTTGGGAATCCACTAGATAGCTAAAAGTATAGAGAGAAGAGATGGAAAATTTCCTCCAAGGATGCGGTAAGTTAAATTTTGAATCATAGTTACACTATCCAGTTCCAATATCAAACAAACTCTTGCTACTGCTTCATGGCTTATGAGATTCATTATACATTCACTTTAATATGGGATTTAACCTTTACTAACGAATTTTGTGTTTTCGTGCATTACCCATGACTTATTCACTTTATTATCATCAGTTATTATAGGTTGTATTATATTATCGACTTATTGAACATGAGTTTACATCAATCTCTACAGATAAGTTCATTAGGTTTGTAAACTGATTATTTTTACATTTTTTTTATAATCTATTAATTCTGAGTCAAACTGGATGTAACACCCCATGTCCATTAATGTCACTCACAAAGTGAATGCATTAACTTCCATGGAGGTTATAAGTGAATATAGAACAAAAAAATTACAACAAGGCAGATAATAAATAGTACTTGGAAATCTAAAACTTCATTTTATTGCAGCGGAAATTAAACATGTTTGTTACATCATAAAACCAAGTACAATATCCATCTTCATAAAAACAAAATACATAATGCCATTACATAAATAGCCATTAAAAAGATAACAAGCTGGACTATACTTCAACGGTCCAAGCTTTCCAAGAGAGATGAAGCAATTTAATCAAACTCCACTAGAACTGGGCCCAACCTGAGGACCTGGAGGGGGAAAAAGGATAGAAATAGAGGGGGTCAGACATAAAGTCTGGCGAGTATGATAATTCTAACAATACTATTATCAAAATAACTAGACTAAGGCATAAGCTGGAAGACAAGTAAATGTCTATGAACTCTTAGGAAGATAAAGATAGCGTTTAAGATAACGTTAAAGATAACGGTAAAGGCACACCTAATTACTAACGAATGATTACTACACTGCACCGCACATTACTACACTGCACCGCACATTACTACACTGCACCACACCAGTCACCCTATTGTTTGATCCCACTTGCTTCACACAGAAACTTTATAAATAGCCTTACGTACCCCTAGCTGACTACATAGGTGCCGTCTGCCCCTATCTCCACTAGGTGTACCCCACTACCCACTTTCGATCGGCTCCCTACTCGTAGATACCCGTGCTGGCCCCACAGTGGGGTGTATCACTCCCCTAAAGTGGCAACCCGATACAACTTGAGAATGCACGGCTTATACCTACATGATGCAACAACGTCTTACCTACCAGCCCGGGTCCACACACGCATATGAAACCCGTTGGACTTGCGTTGTCACCTCTCTCCGTTTTGGCCTCTTACAGTCAAACCCAGCATGCATGTCCCGTTCTCAACTTGGGTCGAGCCCACAAAGATACGTTTGGGATACTGGTCGAAATGGGCCCCCACAAGCTACCCACCTAAGCTTGTCACTAGTATACCCCACTTAACCCTCTTAGTCATGTTCATTTACATGTGTGTTTGGTTAAATCTTACTAATCGTATTTCAAATGCCACTAAGGGCACCCCCTAGATTCCTCGTGCCACCCAAGGCACCTACTTAACCCACATGTCCCAATTTACATGTGTATCTGGTTAAGTATTTCTTAATTCATTCAGGCCATAACCTCATAAAGACCTCTCACATTAGACTGGCATTTATGGCAGCTGGATTTGCCGGGCGGGTCCGGGCAGTCTTACACCATAAAAGAGTCTAACCTCGTGTCTTTACAACCGTTATGCTTTAGTTTAGGCCTAGGACCTCTCACATTGGGCTGACATTTGTGACCACTGGATTTGCCGGCGGGTCCGGGCAGGTTTACGTCACAAACGAGTCCAACCTCGTGTCCTAAGCATTGATTAACACTTAAAATCTTTTACCCCAGTTTTAATAATTCCCTATTCAAATTATTAATTAAGTCAACTTTTAATGATGTCCATAATTGACTCAATTATGGCCATCTACTTATGGCATGCAAAATCATATCAATTGCACCCCAACTTTTTAATATTAAATCCTTAATATTACCCCTACCCCACGTTTATACGTTCGTTTATTCAACGCATAATATAGGCTAGACTTGTATAGTCTAACACCTAGCACAAAGATAAATTATCACAACATATAGACAATTAAAATAAATCTAATCATAATAGGGGTGAAACTTGCATAAACTACACATGTTAAGGATCAAAAGGTGTCAACTTGTTAAATGTATCAATTTACATGATATGATCATAGCCCAAATCTATACATAAACTTGCATATGGGGTTTTTAGGCAACATAATGATGGTGTGAACTAGCATAGGATATCACATATATCATAGCATAATTCTAGATGTCATAATAGATGTCATGGCATATATTCATAACTTTTCTAATCAATCTAACTTGCATATGTGACTTGTCATATAAATCAACGTAACCCAAACATGATGATTTAATTAATATGAACTAACTAGCATAGATGGTAACATCATGGCCATTTTAACATGTATGATTCATCACAACTTAGCATAGAAACTTTCAACATACATTACATCATCATAGCATGATTTACAACATATAAGATATCATCATCACATAACATTGGATTTACAATATACATGATAGCAAAAGGGGTTTACAGCAACATATATGATAATTCACATCATCTACTCATAATCCATTCATAACTCAACCTAATTAAAATGATAATAATCTTGTTAAGATCATCATACTCACAATTTAGAGAAGAAAAGAGAGAGTTTTGCTTTGCTTTAGGGTTGAGAGAATTAGAATTGAATTTGCTTTTCTTCTTTCTTAGTTGGTGGCGGCTCCATTGATTTCCATGGCGATGGTATGACGGTAACTATTCTATTTTAATTAGGTTTAGGGTTAGCATTAGGATGTATTTATAGGTGTAGGAAGTTATTTAGGACCATTAGATTAACCCTGAACCATGAGAACCAATCAAATGCAAAATCTGCATTTGAGCGAATCGGCCCACGGGTTTACAGCCAAACACCCTGGATTAACCCCTAGTCGACCCAGCGGAGCTTGGGTCGACCTCAAAAATGGGGCGGTTCGGTTATTTCCCCTCCCAATTCGCTGTTTTGGACTTTTTCGCATATTTATTTATTTAATTTTTAATTTATATATATATATATATATCAATATATATATATATTTCTCTGCGCAACCCATTTCACTTAATTCTTTTCTAAAAATTAAGTATACTTTAATTTGTGAATTTTAATGTTATAAAATTACGGGGTGTTACATTCTTCCCTCCTTAAAGGATTTTGTCCCCGAAATCTCCAAGTCAAGAAGAATGTATATCCAACCATCTAATCGTCCATCTACTCAATCATCAAACACCAGCATCCATTGTAACAACCCGTATTTTCAATAACCTGTAATAACATAAATCGAGGCAGAATTTAATTCTAAAATGGGAATCAAGGGAAACGGGCTATGCCATTGTGTTCGTCTCGGAAAAATACGCGAAATAGAGTCCGAGTTTTCGAAAATCGGAGTCCGTATGACCAAGATATGGCCTCGCGAAGTTTCACGAAAATTCCCAAATTAAAGTATACTTAATTAAGTGAAATGGGTTGTGTAGATATATATATATATATATATATATATTGATATATATATATATATATATAATTGAAAATTTAATAAATAAATATGCAAAAATGCTCAAAACAGCGAATTGGGAGAGGGGAATAACCGAACCGGCCGATTTTTGAAGTCGACCCGAGCCCGCTGGGTCGACTAGGGGTTAATCCAGGGTGTTTGGCTGTCAACCCGTGGGCCGATTCGCTCAAGTGCAGATTTTGCATTTGAATGGTTCTCATGGTCCATCTTTAATCTAAAGGCCCTAGATGGTTCCTACACTTGACTTCTTCCCCAAGACATGCTTTGATGGCTTGGATTGAATCTAGGGTTAATCCTATGGCCTAAAACACTTGCCTAATCTATAAATAAGACCCTAACCTACCCTAATTCATTCATAATTAAACCTAGTGACTAAACTATGGCAAAATGCTAGCTCTCATGGCCTCCACTAATTTTATGAAGAGGGTTGCATACTAATCACTCTCTAATCAACTTCTAATCCCTTCTTAGCATCTTAATCTTCTTCATTTGGTGTTCAAAGTTGCTAGTTGTGAGTTTCTATCACTTTGATGATCTTTTGGTAAACTAATTAGATGAGATGTGATGAGATTTATGGTTTTGTATGTGGGTTAATGAGCTTTGAATCATATGATATGATGTTAGCATTAATCTTATGTTTATGCATGTTGAGTATGTAAGCTTATGCAAGTTTAATATGATGTATGTTATGTTTGCATGATGCTAAATATGCAAGTTGTGGGCTATGTAATCATATGCATGTTATGCAAGTTCATGGTAATATGCTATGCAAGTTACATGTTTGTTAATATGCAAGTTACATGTTTGTTAATATGCAAGTTACATGTATGTAAATATGCAAGTTACATGTTTGTTAATATGCAAGTTACATGTTTGTTAATATGCAAGTTACATGTATGTAAATATGCAAGTTACATGTTTCTTTATATGCAAGTTACATGTTTGTTAATATGCGAGTTACATGTATGTAAATATGCAAGTTACATGTTTATTAATATGCAAGTTCATGATGACACATTATGCAAGTCTATAAGCTAATATGCAAGTTTGTTATGCAAAATGAATATGTAAGTTATGTGACATATTATATGCAAGTTATGTGACATGTTATGCAAGTTCATATGCAAGTTATGTGTTTGTTAATATGCAAGATGGCACCTTTGAAACATGTTCATTCATATGCAAGTTGACACCTTTTATATGTGTTATATCATGAACGAAATTACGTGGGAACGATGGGGTAATTAAATGCATAAGTTAATAAGATTGTGTGAAATTAATATAATTATGCATAACACAAAATAAATAAACATAGTATGGGAATTTGCCTATTTGGTTAGGTGTACCCATACTATGTGTTGGGAATTTACCTATTGAGTTAGGTCTACCCCATGGGAATTTACCTATTAAGTTAGGTCTACCCATGTTAAAAAAAAAAAACTTGATTAATTAGGGATAATTAATATAAAATTATGAGGGTGATTAATTAGGTGTAATTAATTGACTAAGACACGAGGTTGGACTCAGTTGTAGCGTAAAACTGCCCGGACCCAACCGGCTTAACCAGTTGCTACAAATGTTAGCCCAATGTGAGAGGTCTTAGGCACAAACTAAATACGTAATTAATGTAAAGACACGAGGTTAGACTCTGTTATGACATAAGGCTGCCCGGACCCAACCGGCTTAACCAGCGGTCATAAAAGACAGTCTAATGTGAGAGGTCTTTACAAAGGTTACGTTCTTAATTAATTAATTAAGAAACACTTAACCACATTAGCATGTAGAGGGACATGAGGGGTTAAGTGGGTGCCTCGGGTGGCATGAGAAAAATCTAGTGGTTGCCTTGGGTGGCAATAGAAAATACGATTAGAATACTTAACCAAAATAGAACATGTAATTAAAACATGATTAAAGGGTTAAGTGGGATATACTAGAAAAAGGGACAAGCTTAGGTGGGTAGCTTGTGGAGGCCCATTTCAACCAGTAACCCATACGTATCTTTGTGGGCTCGACCCATGTCGAGGACGGGACACGCATACTGGGCTTGACTGTAAGAGGCAAACGGGTTAGCGGTGGCAACGCAAGTCCAACGGGCTTCATATGCGTGAGTGGGCCCGGGCTGGTAGGTAAGCCGTTGTTGCATCGAGTAGATATAAGCCGTGCACCTTTAGTTTCATCAGGTTGCCACATTGGGGAATGATACATCCCACGGTGGGGCCAGCACGGGTATCTACGTTAGGGAGCCGATCGAATGGGAAGTAGTGTGTACACCTAGTGGATTGTAGGGCCCCGTGGCGCCTACTTGGTCACCTAGGGGTACGCAGGTACTAATTAGTAAATTTTATAAGTCCTTGGGTGGGATCAACCTTTAAGTTAGGAACGACTGGTGTGGTGCAGTTTAGTAATTTACCTTGGGGAGGGTAGATGCGTCTTTATCCTTTATCTTCGTTTAGTTGACTGCTTAGGGTAGCCATTCATCCCTATATGTTACCGTATATCAGTTTATGTCTTCTCTGGTTACTTTAACGATTGTATTGTTAAAGTTATAGGACTCGCTCAGACTTATGTCTGACCCTGTTGTTTTTATCTTTTTCCCAACCCTCAGGTCCTACGGTGGATCCTAGCAGTAGTGGAGCTTGATCGGATTGCTGTTCCAGTCTTTAGGAGCTTGGATAGATGTAAAGCTCCAGTTATCCAGTTATATTTTCTTTTGTTTGGCTATTGTATGAGAGTGGGATTATGTACTTCTTTATTTTGATGGATATTGTACTTGACCTTTATTGTGGTTTTATGATGTAACCAGACATGTTTTACTTCCGCTGTTATGAGATGATGTTTTAAAATTTCAAGTACTATTTATATCTGTCTTGTTGTAATTTTTCTGTTCCATATTCACTAAAATACTCCACCGATGCTATGGCATTCCCTTAGTGAGTGATCATAGCGGGAGTGGGGTGTTACACGTGGTATCAGAGCTTAAGGTTACCAGAACAGATAAAATTTTTGAGAAAAACTACTTTCTAAGAGTATTTTCGAAGAAAGTATTTTTAAAAGCATGTCTTCTAAGAGAAAAAGTTTTTGAAAAAGAAAAGCATAATCCCCAATAGCCATATCTTTATCTTTCGGAATCTCCTTTTTGAATCTTTCCTCTTTCGTTTCAGCATGGCTGAAGATCTTAACATCCCGGAGGGTTTAGTTATACCACTATGGTATAGGAGGTTGCAAGAGGCTAGGGCCGCGGCTGCGGGTCCGGCCAATGCTACTACACCAGAGACAACCGCTCCTCCTCCTCAGCCTAGAGTGGATAATTTTGCTAGGGTTTGCAAGGAGTTCAAGGCTATAGGAGGAAAACCTTTTCTTGGTTCAGAGACTTTCGTAGAGGCTAGAGATTGGCTTAAGGAAGTGGAAGAGTTGCTAGATATCTTTGAAGTGGAAGAGGGAAAGAAAGTCAAGTTGGCGGCTTGGTTAATGAAGGGAGAGGCCTCATTCTGGTGGGAGGTCACTAATGGAGAACGCCCTGTTGACTCTTGGGCAGATTTTAAGCAAAGGTTTGGGGCTAAGTTTCTCTCAAGGGCGGAAGAGAATCTGTTTATGGAGAAGTTCTTGAATTTGAAGCAAGGGAATCTCACGGTGAAAGAATATGTCAACAAATTCAATCAATTAGCAAGGTTTGGCATAGAGTTGGTGAATACACCGGAGAAGAAGGCTTTGAGGTTCGTTAGAGGCTTGAACGAACCATTGCAAGGAATAGCTATGACTCACATTCCTATGGGGGCCACTTTTGAGAAGCTTGTCTACATGGCACTTATGCATGAGGATGATAAGAATTCTAAGGCACCAGAGAAAAAGGGGGATCAGAAGAAACCGCAACAGCAACAACAAGGCAAGGGCGGAAAAGGCAATGGTGACAAAAAGAAGACGAAGAAGAAGTGCTTCAATTGTGGAACACCAGGACACCTCAGTAAGGATTGTCGCAAAAAGAAGAAGACCGGTTGCTTTCATTGTGGTGAAGCAGGGCATCTTGTGAAAAACTGCCCAAAGAAGGGGCAGAAGACGGGGTCTACCTCAGGAGGCCAGGTGCAAGCTCTTATAGCACCACCTCAGTCAGGGGGGCAAGTTCAGGTTCTCTCAGTTCCACCGATTCAGCAGAGAGGTAGAACTATTTCCGTTGAAAGTCTGGTTTTTCTGTTTGATCATCCAGTTCGTACTTTGTTTGACTCTGGCGCATCGCATTCTTTTATCTCATCATCGTTAGTTGAGTCACTGCACTTAGACACCAGTCTAGTTGATGATCCCTTGGTTGTCTCAAACCCAATTGGGGGCTCCATATATCTGTCTATGATATGTTTGGGTTTGAAGATTTCTATACTTAGCGTTGAGTTTAGATGTGATGCTTTTGTATTGGGCTTCACGGGCTATGGGTTGATCTTGGGCATGGACTGGTTATCCAGTAATGGTGCCGTTCTTGATTGCGAAAGGAGAGTTGTCAGGCTCATGACCCGCTTGGGTAACACTCTCGAGATCTCTTGCAATCCCATGGAATCTGTTTTGCTAAGTTATCTTGAATCGCTCGATGCTTCGGTCGAAAGTTTGTGTTCTGTCAGAGTAGTTCGGGAATATCCGGATGTGTTTGAAGAAGTAAAGGGTTTGCCTCCGAAGCGGGAGATAGATTTCCGAATTTATTTGGTGGATAATGCCAAACCAGTGTCTTTGCCAGTACGCCACATGGCTCCTCGTGAGAGAAGAGAACTTCATAAGCAAGTAGGGGAGTTGCTTGAGAAGGGGTTCATAAGGCGAAGTATATCGGAGTGGGGAGCTCCAGTAGTGTTTGCCACGAAGGCGGATGGGTCCCTCAGACTTTGTGTGGATTATAGGGAACTTAATAAGCTCACGAAGAAGAATAGACACCCATTACCGAGGATAGATGATCTCTTTGATCAGTTGGTTGGCGCGTCAGTATTTTCGCAGATGGACTTAGCTACAGGGTTTCATCAGTTAAGAGTGGCGGAGGACAGTATAGAGAAGACTGCTTTCCGGACTCCGGATGGTTTTTATGAGTGGCTAGTGATGCCATTTGGGTTGACAAACGCCCCCGCATACTTTGTTGATCTCATGAGTAGAGTGTTCAGAGAGTATCTGAATAAGTTTGTAGTAGTTTTTGTGGATGACATCTTGGTCTTTTCCAAGAATGAAGAAGAGCATGCCTTACATCTCAAGGAAGTGTTGGAGACTCTTCGAGCGCATAGTCTTAAAGCTAAATTCTCTAAATGCCATTTTTGGAGAAGAGAAGTGCGATTCTTAGGGCATGTGGTCTCTAAGGAAGGGATAGCTGTGGATCCCGCAAAGATAGTATCTATCCAGGATTGGAAAGTTCCTAGAAATGCTACCGAGGTAAGAAGTTTCTTGGGGTTGGCAGGATATTATAGGAAGTTCATCAAAGACTTCGCGAAGATATCAGCCCCATTAACCCGCTTGACGAAGAAGAATCTGGTTTTCTCATGGGATGTAGATTGTGATGATGCTTTCCGACGGTTAAAGAGAGCTTTGACCACCGCTCCAGTTTTAGTGCTTCCAGATGGGAGTAAGCCGTTTGTTGTTTATACCGATGCTTGTGGAACAGGATTAGGCGCAGTCTTGATGCAGGAGGGAAGGGTAATAGCCTATGGAGGGAGACAATTGAGAGTGCATGAGAAGAATTACCCTACCCATGATCTAGAGTTGGCCGCGATTGTTTTCGCACTTAAGTCTTGGCGCCATTATCTTCTTGGTGAGAGATTCGAGTTGTTCACCGACCATAAATCATTGAAGTACTTATTCTCTCAGAAGGATTTAAACTTAAGACAGCAAAGGTGGATGGAGTTCTTAGCATCCTATGATTTCGAGATAGCGTATACCCCTGGTAAGGGTAACGTGGTGGCAGACGCCTTAAGTAGAAAAAGGCTATCTTTGAGTCCATTGTTCGTGGAACGACGAAGCTTGGAGTTTCTTTCTTTGTTTGACTTCAGACCTTCTGTTGATTTTGTACCTGGTTTGTTGGCATCCTTGGAGGTTAGACCTACTCTTTTGAGACGGATTGGCGAGGCTCAGCGAGACGACCCACAGTTGGTTGTGTTGGTAGAGAAGCTTATAAGAGGGGAGTCGTCCAGCCATTTGGGTAGATACACCATAGATGATAAGGGATGGTTGCATAGAGACGGTAGACTTTGTGTACCGCAAGATGAGGGTTTGAAGAAGGCTATTTTGGATGATGCACATCGTTCAAGAATGACTATTCATCCCGGTGGAGACAAAATGTACCAAGACATGAAGAGAGTTTTCTTCTGGGCCGGTATGAAGAAAGATGTGGCCGAGTATGTGGCTAGATGCTTAGTGTGCCAACAAGTTAAAGTGGAGCAAAGGAAACCCGGTGGGTTGCTACACCCATTGGAAGTTCCACAGTGGAAGTGGGATAGTGTCTCGATGGATTTCATCGACGGGTTACCGAGATCGAGGAAGGGCAATACGGGAATTTGGGTTGTGGTAGACAGACTTACCAAGAGTGCCCATTTTATACCCGTAAAGAGTAAGAGGACCGCTCCATGGCTTGCTTCAGTCTATGTTAGAGAGATTGTTAGATTGCATGGCGTACCATCCAGCATTGTGAGTGATCGAGATCCTATTTTCACTAGTGAGTTTTGGAGAAGTTTGCAAGAGGCGGTAGGGACTCAGTTGTGTTTGAGCACCGCATATCATCCTCAGACGGACGGTCAGACCGAGAGGGTGAACCGTATCTTAGAAGATCTTTTGAGGCTTTGTATCTTGGATTTTGGAGGTACATGGGAAGAACATCTTCCTTTGGTGGAGTTCGCATATAATAACAGCTTTCAGTCCAGTATTGGTATGGCTCCTTTCGAAGCTCTTTATGGAAGGCCTTGTCGATCTCCTACATGTTGGTGGGAATCTACGGATAAGATCTTGCTTGGGCCGGATATGGTTAGAGAGACTTCAGAGAAGATTGATTTAATTCGAAAAAGGATGAAAGCAGCGCAAGATAGACAGAAATCTTATGCGGATCGGAGAAGGACGGATCTTGAGTTTGAGGTTGGGGACATGGTTTTTGTCAAAGTATCTCCATTGAGAAATGTTGTTCGCTTTGGGTCCGTAGGGAAGTTAACACCGAGATTTGTTGGGCCGTTTCCTATTAAGGAAAGGATTGGACGGATGGCATATAGGGTGGAGTTGCCCGACAGACTTAGTGGTGTTCATGATGTATTCCATGTATCACATTTGAGGAAGTGCTTACATGAGACCGCGGAGGTGGTAGAGCCGAGCTTGCTTAGAGATGTAGAGGTAGAGCGTGATGCGACGATTCGACGAGCTCCTACTCGCATCCTTGGGTCAGAAACTAGGAAGTTGAGGAACAGAGAAGTTCAGCTAGTTAAAGTGCAATGGGGAGATGACGAAAGCAATGCTACTTGGGAGACGGAAGCAAAGATGCGTTCTTTGTATCCATTTCTTTTTGAGAGTATGTCTTTTAACTTCTCCTTTATTGCTTGTCTAGTACTTATCTTATCTTTAGTATATCCTCTCGCTAATACCTATGACCTTTAGATAGGGTAAAACCTATGGTTGAAACATGTGTTTGAAACATGTTATGGTTGATGGATGCATATGGATGCAACTGTTTGCTGGTGGTTGCTCGTGGATGCATATACACACACATTAGGCACTAGATCGGCTCAGTCACTTCATGTTGCATATTGCATAAATGGATGTGGTAGTTAGATTGATGGATGTATCATGGCTGTGTTATCATATGGATGATGCATTTTTGTGTATGGTTGTGCACGCATGTAGAAATTTGTATGTGTCAATAGGGTTTCGCATACATATTGGATGCATGGCACTATCATGGTTTGCATTAAGGAGGTTTACTGTATCAGTAACCGCCTGATTTTCGCATTAGGTAAGTACATATACACACACTTTTGCATATATCCATCCAGCATTTAGAATCTTGTAAGGACAATGATTGCTCGTGGATGATGCTTTGAGTAGATGGATGATTGGATGGTAGGATACGTTCTTCCTAACTTGAAGATTTCGGGGACGAAATCCTTTAAGGAGGGGAGAATGTAACAACCCGTATTTTCAATAACCTGTAATAACATAAATCGAGGCAGAATTTAATTCTAAAATGGGAATCAAGGGAAACGGGCTATGCCATTGTGTTCGTCTCGGAAAAATACGCGAAATAGAGTCCGAGTTTTCGAAAATCGGAGTCCGTATGACCAAGATATGGCCTCGCGAAGTTTCACGAAAATTCCCAAATTAAAGTATACTTAATTAAGTGAAATGGGTTGTGTAGATATATATATATATATATATATATATATATATTGATATATATATATATATATATAATTGAAAATTTAATAAATAAATATGCAAAAATGCTCAAAACAGCGAATTGGGAGAGGGGAATAACCGAACCGGCCGATTTTTGAAGTCGACCCGAGCCCGCTGGGTCGACTAGGGGTTAATCCAGGGTGTTTGGCTGTCAACCCGTGGGCCGATTCGCTCAAGTGCAGATTTTGCATTTGAATGGTTCTCATGGTCCATCTTTAATCTAAAGGCCCTAGATGGTTCCTACACTTGACTTCTTCCCCAAGACATGCTTTGATGGCTTGGATTGAATCTAGGGTTAATCCTATGGCCTAAAACACTTGCCTAATCTATAAATAAGACCCTAACCTACCCTAATTCATTCATAATTAAACCTAGTGACTAAACTATGGCAAAATGCTAGCTCTCATGGCCTCCACTAATTTTATGAAGAGGGTTGCATACTAATCACTCTCTAATCAACTTCTAATCCCTTCTTAGCATCTTAATCTTCTTCATTTGGTGTTCAAAGTTGCTAGTTGTGAGTTTCTATCACTTTGATGATCTTTTGGTAAACTAATTAGATGAGATGTGATGAGATTTATGGTTTTGTATGTGGGTTAATGAGCTTTGAATCATATGATATGATGTTAGCATTAATCTTATGTTTATGCATGTTGAGTATGTAAGCTTATGCAAGTTTAATATGATGTATGTTATGTTTGCATGATGCTAAATATGCAAGTTGTGGGCTATGTAATCATATGCATGTTATGCAAGTTCATGGTAATATGCTATGCAAGTTACATGTTTGTTAATATGCAAGTTACATGTTTGTTAATATGCAAGTTACATGTATGTAAATATGCAAGTTACATGTTTGTTAATATGCAAGTTACATGTTTGTTAATATGCAAGTTACATGTATGTAAATATGCAAGTTACATGTTTCTTTATATGCAAGTTACATGTTTGTTAATATGCGAGTTACATGTATGTAAATATGCAAGTTACATGTTTATTAATATGCAAGTTCATGATGACACATTATGCAAGTCTATAAGCTAATATGCAAGTTTGTTATGCAAAATGAATATGTAAGTTATGTGACATATTATATGCAAGTTATGTGACATGTTATGCAAGTTCATATGCAAGTTATGTGTTTGTTAATATGCAAGATGGCACCTTTGAAACATGTTCATTCATATGCAAGTTGACACCTTTTATATGTGTTATATCATGAACGAAATTACGTGGGAACGATGGGGTAATTAAATGCATAAGTTAATAAGATTGTGTGAAATTAATATAATTATGCATAACACAAAATAAATAAACATAGTATGGGAATTTGCCTATTTGGTTAGGTGTACCCATACTATGTGTTGGGAATTTACCTATTGAGTTAGGTCTACCCCATGGGAATTTACCTATTAAGTTAGGTCTACCCATGTTAAAAAAAAAACTTGATTAATTAGGGATAATTAATATAAAATTATGAGGGTGATTAATTAGGTGTAATTAATTGACTAAGACACGAGGTTGGACTCAGTTGTAGCGTAAAACTGCCCGGACCCAACCGGCTTAACCAGTTGCTACAAATGTTAGCCCAATGTGAGAGGTCTTAGGCACAAACTAAATACGTAATTAATGTAAAGACACGAGGTTAGACTCTGTTATGACATAAGGCTGCCCGGACCCAACCGGCTTAACCAGCGGTCATAAAAGACAGTCTAATGTGAGAGGTCTTTACAAAGGTTACGTTCTTAATTAATTAATTAAGAAACACTTAACCACATTAGCATGTAGAGGGACATGAGGGGTTAAGTGGGTGCCTCGGGTGGCATGAGAAAAATCTAGTGGTTGCCTTGGGTGGCAATAGAAAATACGATTAGAATACTTAACCAAAATAGAACATGTAATTAAAACATGATTAAAGGGTTAAGTGGGATATACTAGAAAAAGGGACAAGCTTAGGTGGGTAGCTTGTGGAGGCCCATTTCAACCAGTAACCCATACGTATCTTTGTGGGCTCGACCCATGTCGAGGACGGGACACGCATACTGGGCTTGACTGTAAGAGGCAAACGGGTTAGCGGTGGCAACGCAAGTCCAACGGGCTTCATATGCGTGAGTGGGCCCGGGCTGGTAGGTAAGCCGTTGTTGCATCGAGTAGATATAAGCCGTGCACCTTTAGTTTCATCAGGTTGCCACATTGGGGAATGATACATCCCACGGTGGGGCCAGCACGGGTATCTACGTTAGGGAGCCGATCGAATGGGAAGTAGTGTGTACACCTAGTGGATTGTAGGGCCCCGTGGCGCCTACTTGGTCACCTAGGGGTACGCAGGTACTAATTAGTAAATTTTATAAGTCCTTGGGTGGGATCAACCTTTAAGTTAGGAACGACTGGTGTGGTGCAGTTTAGTAATTTACCTTAGGGAGGGTAGATGCGTCTTTATCCTTTATCTTCGTTTAGTTGACTGCTTAGGGTAGCCATTCATCCCTATATGTTACCGTATATCAGTTTATGTCTTCTCTGGTTACTTTAACGATTGTATTGTTAAAGTTATAGGACTCGCTCAGACTTATGTCTGACCCTGTTGTTTTTATCTTTTTCCCAACCCTCAGGTCCTACGGTGGATCCTAGCAGTAGTGGAGCTTGATCGGATTGCTGTTCCAGTCTTTAGGAGCTTGGATAGATGTAAAGCTCCAGTTATCCAGTTATCTTTTCTTTTGTTTGGCTATTGTATGAGAGTGGGATTATGTACTTCTTTATTTTGATGGATATTGTACTTGACCTTTATTGTGGTTTTATGATGTAACCAGACATGTTTTACTTCCGCTGTTATGAGATGATGTTTTAAAATTTCAAGTACTATTTATATCTGTCTTGTTGTAATTTTTCTGTTCTATATTCACTAAAATACTCCACCGATGCTATGGCATTCCCTTAGTGAGTGATCATAGCGGGAGTGGGGTGTTACATCCATTGTCCTTAAAAGACTTCTAATGCTTTAATGTTTATATGCACAGTGTGTGTATATGTCCATATCTAATGCAAAATTAGGCGGTCTACTGATTCAGTCGACCTCCTTAGTGCAATTCATGATAGTGCCATGCGTCCAATATGTTTGCAAAAGATTCCTAATGATACATATTAATTCTATATGCGTGCACAACCATCCACCTGAATGCAGCAACTATATGATAATACAACCATTATACATCCATTTTACTAAATACATCCATATATATGCAATATGCAATATGAAGTGACTGAGCCGATATGGTGCCTAATAGTGTGTGTATATGCATCCACGAGGAACCACTAGCAAACACTTGCATCCACTTTGCATCCACCATACATAACATGTCTCAAACACATGTTTCAACCATAGGATTATCCTAACTAAAGGTAAAAGATACTAGCGAGAGGATATACTAAAGATAAGATAAGTACAAGCTAAGCGATAAAGGAGAAATTAAAGGACATACCCTAAAAAAGAAAAGGGTATCGTGAACGCATCTTCTCTTCCGTCTCCCAAGTAGCGTTGCTCTCATCATCTCCCCATTGCACTTTGACTAGTCTGACCTCTCGATTCCTCAACCTCTTAATCTCCGACCCAAGAATGCGCGTAGGAGCTCGTCGAATTGTCGCATCACGCTCTATCTCCACCTCTCTAAGCAAGCTCGGCTCTACCACTTCTGCGGTCTCGTGCAAGCACTTCCTCAAATGTGACACATGGAATACGTCATGTACACCACTAAGTCTCTCGGGCAACTCCACTCTATATGCCATCCGTCCAATCCTCTCCTAAATAGGAAACGGCCCTACAAAACTTGGTGCTAATTTCCCAATGGACCCAAAGCGAACAACGTTTCGTAATGGAGACACTTTGACAAAGACCTTGTCCCCAACTTCAAACTCGAGATCTGTCCTCCTCTTATCCGCATAAGATTTCTGCCTATCTTGCGCTGCTTTCATCCTCCTTTGAATCAAGTCGATCTTCTCCGAAGTCTCCCTAATCATATCGGGCCCAAGTAAGATCTTATCCGTAGATTCCCACCAACATGTAGGTGAACGACAAGGTCGTCCATATAGAGCTTCGAATGGTGCCATACCAATGCTGGACTGAAAGCTATTATTATATGCGAACTCAACCAATGGAAGATGCTCTTCCCATGTACCCCCAAAGTCTAGGATACATAGCCTCAACAGATCCTCTAGAATGCGATTCACCCTCTCAGTCTGGCCATCCGTCTGAGGATGATATGCGGTGCTCAAACATAACTGAGTCCCTACCGCCTCTTGTAAACTTCTCCAAAATTCGCTAGTGAAAATAGGATCGCGGTCGCTCACTATGCTAGAAGGAACACCGTGCAAACGAACTATTTCTCGGACATATACAGAAGCTAACCTTAGAGCAGTCCTCTTACTCTTCACGGGAATGAAATGGGCGCTCTTAGTAAGTCTATCTACTATAACCCAAATCCTCGTATTACCCCTCCTCGATCGCGGTAATCCATCCACAAAATCCATCGAGACACTCTCCCACTTCCATAGTGGAACCTCCAATGGGTGAAGCAACCCACCGGGTTTCTTTTGCTCCGCTTTTACTTGTTGGCATACCAAGCATGTAGCGACATACTCGGCCACGTCTTTCTTCATGCCGGCCCAAAAGTAAACTCTCTTCATGTCTTTGTACATCTTGTCCCCGCCGGGATGAATGGTCATCTTCGAATGATGTGCTTCGTCAAGAATAGTCTTCCTTAGGTCATCGTCTTTTCGTACACAAAGTCTACCGTCCCTACGTAACCAACCCTTATCATCTAGGGTATACCTACGGAGATGGCTTGATGACTCCCCTCCTTTGAGTTTTTCTACTAACTCAACCAACTGCGGGTCGTCCCGCTGTGCCTCGCCAATCCGTCCCAAAAGCGTAGGTCTGACCTCCAAGGATGCTAGCAAACCGGGTACGAAGTCAACGGAAGGTCTAAAGTCAAACATCGAAATGAATTCTAAACTTCGCCGCTCAATAAACAAAGGACTTAAGGATAATCTTTTTCTACTTAAGGCATCTGCCAGCACGTTACCCTTGCCAGGGGTATAGGCTATTTCGAAGTCGTAGGACGCTAAGAACTCCATTCACCTTTGCTGCCTTAAGTTCAAGTCCTTTTGAGAGAATAGGTATTTTAAAGATTTGTGGTCAGTGAATAGTTCGAATTTCTCGCCAAGAAGATAATGACGCCAAGACTTAAGCGCGAAAACAATAGCGGCGAACTCTAGGTCATGTGTGGGGTAATTCTTCTCATGCGCTCTCAACTGCCTTCCACCATAGGCTATTACCCTGCCCTCTTGCATTAAGACTGCGCCTAGTCCTGTCCCACAAGCGTCAGTATAAACGGTAAACGGCTTACTCCCGTCTGGCAATACAAAGATTGGGGCTGAAGTCAAAGCTCTCTTCAAACGTTGGAACGCATCATCACAATCTACGTCCCATGTGAAAACTAGGTTCTTCTTCGTCAAGCGTGTCAATGGAGCTGGTATCTTTGCGAAGTCTTTGATAAACTTCCTATAGTAGCTAGCCAACCCCAAGAAACTTCTCACTTCGGTAGCATTTTTAGGAACCTTCCAAACTTGGATGGCCACCACCTTCGCGGGATCTACAGCAATTCCTTCTTTGGAAACCACGTGTCCTAAGAACCGTACTTCCTTCCTCCAAAAGTGACACTTAGAAAATTTAGCTTTAAGCTTATGCGCTCGAAGAGTCTCCAAGACTTCCCTAAGATGTAGGGCATGCTCTTCTTCATCCTTAGAAAAGATCAAGATGTCATCTACAAAGACTACCACAAATTTGTTAAGGTACTCCCTAAACACCCTACTCATCAAATCAACAAAGTATGCGGGGGCGTTTGTCAAACCGAAGGGCATCACAAGCCATTCATAGAAACCGTCCGGAGTCCTAAAGGCAGACTTGTCAATGCTATCCCCAGCCACTCTCAACTGATGGAAACCAGTGGCTAAGTCCAACTGCAAAAACATTGAGGCGCCAACTAACTGATCGAAGAGATCGTCAATCCTCGGCAGTGGGTATCTGTTCTTCTTAGTAAGCTTATTAAGTTCTCTATAGTCCACACAAAGTCTAAGGGACCCATCCGCCTTCGTGGCAAATACTACTGGAGCACCCCACTCCGATATACTTCGTCTTATGAACCCCTTCTCAAGCAACTCCTTCACTTGCTTATCGAGTTCCCTCCTTTCACGTGGAGCCATGTGGCGTACTGGCAAAGATACTGGTTTCGCATTATCCACAAGATATATTCGAAAATCTATCTCCCGCTTCGGAGGCAAGCCTTTCACCTCCTCAAACACATCCGAATATTCTTGGACCACTCTAACAGATCGTAGATTTTCCTCAGACGCGTCAAGCGATTCTAGATAACTTAGCATAACCGAATTTATAGGATTACAAAAGATTTCGAGAGTGTTTCCAAGGCGAGTCACGAGCCTAACTACTCTCCTTTAACAATCAAGAACGGCCCCATTTCTGGATAACCAATCAATTCCTAAAATTAGCCCATAGCCCGTGAAGCCCAACACATAAGCATCACATCTAAATTCAACGCTAAGTATGGAAATTTTCAAATCCAAACACATCATAGACAAATAAGCTGAGCCCCTAATTGGATTCGAAACAACTAAGGGATCCTCTACTAAACTGGTGTTTAAGTGCAGTGATTCAACTTATGATGTAGAGATAAACGAATGTGATGCGCCCGAATCGAATAAGGTACGGACAGGATGATCAAACAGAAAAACTAAGCTTTCAACAGAAATGGTTCTACCTCGTTCTTGCAGTGGTGGGACCGCGAGAGACTGAACTTGTCCCCTTGCCTGCCCTGGTGCTATAAGAGCCTGCACCTGTCCTCCCGAGGTAGCTCCTGCCCTCTGCCCCTTCTTTGGGCAGTCCTTCACTAAATGTCCCGCATCGCCACAATGAAAACAGCCTGTCTTCTTTTTCTTTCGGCAATCCTTGCTGAGATGGCCTGGGGTTCCACAGTTAAAACATTTCTTCTTTCCTTTGCCGTTATTGTCTTTACCACCCTTCTTGTTTTGCTGTTGTGGTCTCTTCTGATCCCCCTTCTTCTCGGGTGCCTTATCAGCTTTAGCGCTTTTCTCCTCATGCATAAGCGCCATTTCTACTAACTTCTCAAAGGTGGCCCCCATAGGGATGTGGGTCATAGACAACCCTTGCAATGGTTCATTCAAGCCATTCACGAACCTCAGCGCCTTCTTCTCCGGCGTATTCACTAAGTCCAAGCCAAACCTTGCTAACTGATTAAATTTATTGACATATTCTTTCACTGATGAGCTTCCTTGCTTCAATGTCAAGAACCTTTCCATATATAGATTTTCTTCCTCCCTTGAGAGAAACTTTGCCTCGAACCTACGTCTGAAATCCGCCCAAGAGTCAACAGGACGCTCCCCATTAGTGACCTCCCACCAAAACGAGGCCTCTCCCTTCATCAACCAAGCTGCTAATCGAACTCTCCTCCCTTCTACTTCAAATATTTCTAGCAATTCTTCCACCTCCTTAAGCCAATCTCTAGCTTCCACAAACGTTTCTGACCCTTGAAATGGTTTTCCGCCAATAGCCTTGAATTCCTTGCACGTCTTTGCAAAAGTATCTACGCGAGGAGGAGGAGGAGGAACGGGTGCAACTGGTGGTGGAGGAACATTGGATGGACCTGCAGCGGCCCTAGCCTCTAATAACCTCCTATACCATCCTGGTATCGTTACACCGTCGGGTAGATTAAGATCTTCAGCCATGCTGAAACGAAAAAAGGAAAGATTCAGAATGGAGAATTCGAAAGATAAAGATATGGGCTATTGGGGATTATGTTTTTTTTTTCATAAAAACTTTTCACTTTAAATTTCTCATTAAAACATGTTTTTGAAAGCACTTCTTCCAAAATTAACTATTTTTCTAAAGTATTTTTATCTGTTCTGGTAACCTTAAGCTCTGATACCATGTGTAACACCCCACGTCCATTAATGTCACTCACAAAGGGAATGCATTAACTTCCATGGAGGTTATAAGTGAATATAGAACAGAAAAATTACAACAAGACAAATAATAAATAGTACTTGGAAATCTAAAACTTCATTTTATTGCAGCGGAAATTAAACATGTTTGTTACATCATAAAACCAAGTACAATATCCATCTTCATAAAAACAAAATACATAATCCCATTACATAAATAGCCATTAAAAAGATAACAAGCTGGACTTTACTTCAACGGTCCAAGCTTTCCAAGAGAGATAAAGAAATTTAATCAAACTCCACTAGAACTGGGCCCAACCTGAGGACCTGGAGGGGGAAAAAGGATAGAAATAGAGAGGGTCAGACATAAGGTCTGGCGAGTAAGATAATTCTAACAATACTATTATCAAAATAACTAGACTAAGGCATAAGCTGGAAGACAAGTAAATGTCTATGAACTCTTAGGAAGATAAAGATAGTGTTTAAGATAACGTTAAAGATAACGGTAAAGGCACACCTAATTACTAACGAATGATTACTACACTGCACCACACCAGTCACCCTATTGTTTGATCCCACTTGCTTCACACAGAAACCTTATAAATAGCCATACGTACCCCTAGCTGACTACATAGGTGCCGTCTGCCCCTATCTCCACTAGGTGTACCCCACTACCCACTTTCGATCGGCTCCCTACTCGTAGATACCCGTGCTGGCCCCACAGTGGGGTGTATCACTCCTCTAAAGTGGCAACCCGATACAACTTGAGAATGCACGGCTTATACCTACACGATGCAACAACGTCTTACCTACCAGCCCGGGTCCACACACACATATGAAACCCGTTGGACTTGCGTTGCCACCGCTCCCCGTTTTGGCCTCTTACAGTCAAACCCAGCATGCGTGTCCCGTCCTCGACTTGGGTTGAGCCCACAAAGATACGTTTGGGATACTGGTCGAAATGGGCCCCCACAAGCTACCCACCTAAGCTTGTCACTAGTATACCCCACTTAACCCTCTTAGTCATGTTCATTTACATGTGTGTTTGGTTAAATCTTACTAATCGTATTTCACATGCCACTAAGGGCACCCCCCTAGATTCCTCGTGCCACCCAAGGCACCTACTTAACCCCCATGTCCCACTTTACATGTTTATCTGGTTAAGTATTTCTTAATTCATTCAGGCCATAACCTCATAAAGACCTCTCACATTAGACTGGCATTTATGGCAGCTGGATTTACCGGGCGGGTCCGGGCAGTCTTACACCATAAAAGAGTCTAACCTCGTGTCTTTACAACCGTTATGCTTTAGTTTAGGCCTAGGACCTCTCACATTGGGCTGACATTTGTGACCACTGGATTTGCCGGCGGGTCCGGGCAGGTTTACGTCACAAACGAGTCCAACCTCGTGTCCTAAGCATTGATTAACACTTAAAATCTTTTACCCCAGTTTTAATAATTCCCTATTCAAATTATTAATTAAGTCAACTTTTAATGATGTCCATAATTGACTCAATTATGGCCATCCACTTATGGCATGCAAAATCATATCAATTGCACCCCAACTTTTTAATATTAAATCCTTAATATTACCCCATCCCCACGTTTATACGTTCGCTTATTCAATGCATAATATAGGCTAGACTTGTATAGTCTAACACTTAGCACAAAGATAAATTATCACAACATATAGACAATTAAAATAAATCTAATCATAATAGGGGTGAAACTTGCATAAATTACACATGTTAAGGATCAAAAGGTGT
Organism: Allium sativum; assembly: GCA_030737875.1. Lineage (NCBI taxonomy): Eukaryota > Viridiplantae > Streptophyta > Magnoliopsida > Asparagales > Amaryllidaceae > Allium > Allium sativum. The sequence goes on from CM060922.1 coordinate 297,823,609, forward strand.
CAACTTGTTAAATGTCTCAATTTACATGATATGATCATAGCCCAAATCTATACATAAACTTGCATATGGGGTTTTTAGGCAACATAATGATGGTGTGAACTAGCATAGGATATCACATATATCATAGCATAATTCTAGATGTCATGGCATATATTCATAACTTTTCTAATCTATCTAACTTGCATATGTGACTTGTCATATAGATCAACATAACCCAAACATGATGATTTAATTAATATGAACTAACTAGCATAGATGGTAACATCATGGCCTTTTAAACATGTATGATTCATCATAACTTAGCATAGAAACTTTCAACATACATAACATTATCATAGCATGATTTACAACATATAAGATATCATCATCACATAACATTGGATTTACAATATACATGATAGCAAAAGGGGTTTACAACAACATATATGATAATTCACATCATCTACTCATAATCCATTCATAACTCAACCTAATTAAAATGATAATAATCTTGTTAAGATCATCATACTCACAATTTAGAGAAGAAAAGAGAGAGTTTTGCTTTGCTTTAGGGTTGAGAGAATTAGAATTGAATTTGCTTTTCTTCTTTTTTAGTTGGCGGCGGCTCCATTGATTTCCGTGGCGATGGTATGACGGTAACTATTCTATTTTAATTAGGTTTAGGGTTAGCATTAGGATGTATTTATAGGTGTAGGAAGTTATTTAGGACCATTAGATTAACCCTGAACCATGAGAACCAATCAAATGCAAAATCTGCATTTGAGCGAATTGGCCCACGAGTTGACAGCCAAACACCCTGGATTAACCCCTAGTCGACCCAGCGTAGCTCGGGTCGACCTCAAAAATGGGTCGGTTCGGTTATTTCCCCTCCTAATTTGCTGTTTTGAACTTTTTCGCATATTTATTTATTTAATTTTTAATTTATATATATATATATATATATATCAATATATATATATATTTCTCTGCGCAACCCATTTCACTTAATTCTTTTCTAAAAATTAAGTATACTTTAATTTGTGAATTTTAATGTTATAAAATTATGGGGTGTTACACTGGACATCTTAATAGTTTATTATAGTTGGAAAATATATTGAAGTTATATTTATTAAACAAAGTATTTAGTTTTTGTACGTCATGCATATAATTGTGGTTTAGATGCTCGTAATGACGTACATGCATATGTGATTAGGGATAATGGTTCATTGGATTTGGAATAAAAACTTAAAAGCTAGATTGAATTTAAAATGTACATAGTTGTAGTATAAAAGTTTGTTATTTTGCGTTTTTTTTTTTGAAAGCAAAATTGTGTAGTCTTCTAAAAAGAAGAGAGAGAGAGAGAGAGAGAGAGAGAGAGCGCGCGCACACACACACACCACACACACACACACACACACACACACACACACACATATATATATATATATATATATATATATATATATATAAAGAAGAATATAGTCTATAAAAAGAATATAGTTCTTATCTCTTTGTATATATAATTGTATAAAGAAGAATATAATTGCGTATTTTATTTCACTGTGTTTTTAAGTAATGCCCACAATTGGGAGCTAATAGATTTGGGAACTGTGTATTGGATGACGAGCAGGATGATTTGGGTCATAGTTTTGGTTCATGTTATGCTTGTTTTGATTGTAGTATAAGAGGTGAAACCACGGGTGGTCACGTAATATTCTTGGTGCTTTGTCGATTGAGTTGGACTTTGGAGTTATATATGATGGAGGTGATGGGAAGGAGGAACGGTTGAAGGATTTGAAGGTTTCTACGTCTGTTTGATGGTGTGGTTGTCGTGAAATTTGAAGCGGAAGTGGTTTGAAAAGTTGTAATGGTCGTAGGTGATAAGGTTTTGATTGATATGTAAATCAATATACTGAAGATAATTGAGAAAATGAAACTGTAGAAAAATAAAACTATCTTTATTGCTTGTAACAGAGATCAATCGAATTAAAGAATGATGTATAATGCAACTGTATTTATAGATGTACATGCTTCATTGTTTTTTTTTTTTTTTTTTTTTGGGAAAATGAAGATAATTTTTTCAATGACCCATATTTATTGTGTGCTGCTATTCACCTCCCCCCCCCCCCATTTAGACTACTGAACACCTATATTAAAGGCCACCTCATTTTTGTGCCTATCTCCTTCTTTACACCACCTAAATTATTCAATTTCTAATCGGTTACCATCTGTGCCTTTAATTCTTCATCATTTCAAAAAAAAAAAACGTCTTCTTCCTGAAATTTTCCCCATCGCTCTACGAGCTTGAAGATTTCCCTAAATTATCAACGCAATTTCAAGCATCCAATCAGCTGATTAACACCATCGAATCGCTCTACAACAGCATTCAACTTTTTCCCTGTTGTTTTACACCATCGAATCAGCGTGTTTTGCAAATCAAATACCTGAAATCACATCGTTTAACAAAATAATTAACATACTTCCAGTTTTACATGAATAATAGTAATTGTAAATTAAGTACAAACTGCATAGTTCATCAGTTGTAAAATGATATGTCAAATCAACTTTTGTGTTTTCAACGGCATTTGACCGATCATCTTGTGGCCTATTGCTATCATCCACATGGTTATCAAGTTTATTGTAAACCACATTATCTTCTGACAAAAATCAAATAAAAATAATTAAAATAAATTTTAATGTAAATTTTGACATATAAATTGTTGTTGTATGAAGAAAACCCTAAAATTCAATAACTTACAATGTCATAATCTATTACAACGTCATTGAAATTAATGTCTTCCAAACTCGAAGTAGAAAGAAGGGTGAAAGAAAGCTCCTACAAAAATTAATACAAAACCTTTAAAAAAATTATAACAACAGATTAAATTATGCAGCATAATATACAAAACTAACCTCTTTTTTGTCTTTATATTGGCTCAGTCTTCTCATCCTATGTCTTGTCCCGAAGCTTTCCTTCGACTTTTCACTAATCAAATACCTCTTACTTTCCTTAGAGGAACAGACTTGTGCAATTTTTTCTCTTGGCAAAGCTGCATTCAATAAAAAAATGTATTTTTACTTTTATTACAATTCTTCCTATAATCTCTTTTGAGTGTATCTCGCAAGTGTGCGTAGATTTTAGAAAGAAGTTTTGCTAGTAATAGCAAGTGGGTATAAATATGAGAGCAATTGTATGCTTAAGAGCTTTAAAAGAATGGATAAATATATAGAGCAAGAGTAGAATTAGATTAGAGTTAGACAATCAGTCTCTATTTAAAAAACTTGTATATATAATTGATTAGTAATTTTAATCAATATTTACAACTCTTCATGATTTTTTTATTCAATCATAGGTTGCAACTGTTAGCTACAGGATGCGGAAGTGGAAGTGAAATTGAAGCATCATTTCATGGATAACGGTTATTCAAATGGTCGGACGTCTGATTTTACAAGTTAGACGTCTAAGACAATTCATGTTGATCACCTGCCTTTTTACAAGGTTGTCATGCTTTGGATTTCTGCCTATCGGAGTGCTTAGGATTTAAGTATGGACTTGGAAAAACTCAGAAAATGTTGGTTGAAGTAACAAAGTTAAAGAAAACTTGGACTCATTAACTCAGATCAATATGAATCAAATATCATTGGATCGATATTACTTTGTTGTGGCTCGGATCTGTATGACTCTTAAGGATTGAGATTAGTATTCCTGGTTGGATCCAAATGTAAGCATGGTGTCTCTTCGGATTGATATTACCTCATGTGGCTCAGATCGACCTTTGCTTCTAACACTAGATCGGTGCACCTATGCAGTTTTGGATCGTATGAAAGGAAGAGAACGAAATGGTACTCACTAGATTTTGGTGCTTGGATCACACTTCAACATTTTGGGATTCAAGTCATGATGATGTAAACACTCAGGACTTGAGCACTCCCGCGAGATGAATGGAAGGCTTTAACATTCATCCAGAACGGTCCCCATGGATCGGTACCGTTCCAGAACTGGATCGATATCGATATGATACCATGTGGATTAGGTCAATCCAAATTTATCCCTTTTGGAACTGGTCTTCGTGTGATCCTATTTTTGCTCTACTTCTATAGGTTGACCCAAGCTTCACAGCACCTATAAATAAACCTGGACTTGGTCATTTTTAGGGTTTTTTCTTTGGACTATTGGCATTCGTATGCAGAAACTCTGCCATTGCCCATGCTCACTCTCTTTTTCTCTATATTTCTGTAATCCAAACGAGTTGTAATTGTAATTAAGCAGTGTAAACAAAGATTACCCCACAGTGGACGTAGATATGATTTTTCAAACCACTATCTGTGATTATTTTATATCTAGATTTGCTTTACCTATCCATGATTACTACTTGACATTTTGGTGTTGCGCTCGACTGACCTAAATTAACGTTAATTATTCCAGAGACTTGAGTAAGACATCTGACTTGGAACATCGACATCTGATTAAGTTCAAACTATTTTCTCGAGAATTAGGTCTTACGTTTGGTCATTGTTTAAGATGTCTGACGCATGTATGTGTACATTGTGCACTGTACAACAAATGTCTGAACTATAGAGTCAGACGACCAACTTTATGTAAGCTATATACTCTGTTTATTTTAATTATATAAATGAATGTGCATGTGTGAGTTTTTCAAGAGAGATTGTACAAGATATCCAAGACATGATATACTTGAATAATCATTCCAACATCAATTTCTTTAGGTAGCATTTGATTTATGAACTGGGCAGCTAATGTTTGCATCTGCGTCCGACGCGTCAGACGCATCCGTAGTGGGACCCACACTTTTGCCCCTTCAAGACGAACGGTTGAAAAGGTGGCTTTCGTGTCCGACGCGTCGAACGCACGTCGGACGCGAAGAAATTTCCAGAACAACCGATTCCTTACCCTCCATTTATATATTTGGCCCCCTCATTCCTCCTTCCATCACCAAAAACAGCCACAACGCAAGTCAGTCTTCGTAATCTCATTCCATTGCCGAATGGAACAATGATACCACGAACGCTTTCATCGATGTGTGCATGCAACATCTCAGTTCCCGTGCACATAATGTTGGAGGATGGTACCAGGTGATCGCACAGGCGTTTAATGAGCGGACCGGGTTGGACTACAACGCTGGTTAAATGAAGAACAAGTTTGACAACATGAAAAGAGATTGGACTCTGTGGAACAAACTGCTACAGTTTGGTGGAGGGGGATGGGAAGAGCAATTGGATACCGTCACAGGAACGGATGATTGGTGGGTGACAATGACAATACCGATGCGCAAGCTCAAGAGTGGGTCCCCGACACGATTCAGGGAGTTGGACTCTATGTTTGCAGGATGCATACGTACCGACAGATGTCAGTAAACAATTCTGGATGCTCCTTCAGTTCATCTGTAAGAGGCTCAGCTCTTTGGCGGTATCATTCGTGGCGATAATGCGGAGATCTCGAGTCATCCGACTCGTAGGCCGGTCAGGTCTGGTGCTGGTCCTTCTCGTTCAGCTCCTTCGCGCATGGACCGAGACGAGCTTATAGATTTATGCATATTTGTACGTCGTGAGGATGACGACTATCAGGATTGGGAGGTGGCGGTTATTCTGTCAACACATGACAAATTGGGCCACAACCCATTTTATTCTCTGCTTGACAAGTCCGCACAGCTTAGGGGTTGTGTTATTCATTTTGTTATGAAGCTGAGGGCTGGACAGATGTGATGTTTTCTTTTATGTGGGTGTTGTAGTTGTGTTGTTTTATTTTTTGATTGTGTTGTGGTTTGTGATGTTTTCTTTTATGGTTGTGTTGTAGTGATGTTTTTTTTAAATGGTGTTGTAATGCGTTATACTGGTTTTTGGATTCTGCAATTTAAATTCTGCAATTTCAGTTCAATAATTTTTATTTCTGCAATTTGTATTCTGCGTTATACTATTTTGCTCAACAATAAACACACACAAACTCAAACAATTAAAAATAATATATACAAAAATAATAAAATAATAACTCTGTCCTTTCCAAAATGCCCCTTTTGTAAAAAGAACACATTCCCCGTTTTCAACAATTCCCCTTCAAAAGCCTCTTCCAAATGCTTCTTTCCGTTCAAAATCAAACGGATCCTTAGTGTTTTTGAGTTCTTTTCCTGATGGCCTAATTTCCTATATAAAGCTAAATTGTTGTGTCTTTTATACTTGCAATTGGTTAGATAAGTTGATAGTATGAAATTGTGCAGTTATTGTCATTAAAACCCAATGTGTGAGGTTCCAACATCAATAATGGACAAATTTACCATATTTTGAATCGAATGAACCATACTCTAATGCTTGTATCAAGCTTTAGATATCCATAATTTAAAGAGAAAAATTTGCATTTAATTTTAAGTTTGTTTATGGAATCCCGATAAAATGTAAGGAATTCATTGTAAAGAAAAGCAAAGAAATACTTTAAGGGGCACGCCAACATAAACATTCTACAAAAAAAATGTAAGTGATCAGTTAAGCATCTTTGTGCTTCATAATCAAGTGAAACATGATGGAACGTAATTAATTTCTAAGTATTATACAAAAATGAATAATTTAATATTTGTTAAACCATAATTTTTTATTGAGACATAAGTTTGTGACACAATTGGTGATATACTGGATATGCACCATTATGTTTTTTCATGAATCAAACCCCAAGGTGAAAATCTGAGATTCTGTAGTTTACTGTGTTATATTTTAGAGTTTCATGACCAAGCCACGAAATATGCAGTTGTTGGCTAGCTTTTTGACCAAGCCACGAAGGTCCGCACACACGAGAAAAGTATGGAACTTTAAACCTTTAGCCTTCGAAGACCCGATCTGATCGCCCAACCTTACCACGATCACGATCGCCCCCGTCACCTCGATATGACCCGTCCTTTCCTACGCGATCCGACCCGTCCTTTCATACGCGATCCGATCCAAGCCCAGAAGACGTGGTGAAGGTTATGACCAAGTCCACCACGATCCGTGAATGCAGGATCTGACGACACCTGTCCACAACGGCCATATTGACTATTTCTCCATCAAGCTACGAACTAGTCCGAGATTCTCGGGATTTGTGCTACGTATGACTACGATCCGCCTGAAGAAACCAGCTATAAATAGCCCCAGATTTGGCATTTTGGAGGATCTTTTTAGCAATTCTGAGCTCTGACTCCACCATTATTATATATATATTATTATTGTTCGGAGTTGTCTAGAATTTATTGAGTGAATCAACATTGTAAAAGTGAGGTTGAGGGATAAATCATCGGTTGTACTTGAATTTTAAGCATAATCATAGATATAATGTGGACGTAGGCTCGTTAACGCCGAACCACTATAAATCTCGTGTCTTTCCTGTTTCTCTTGCATTTTTCTGATATTAATCTCTGCATAATTGAACAACTTGGGTATTGGAGTCAATTTTGGATCTAACATTTTGATGCTTTCACTGAGAACAAAGTCTCGGCATATTGGATTGTAGTTCTATTATTCGGATAATCAAGTTCGAAGAAAACGGTCCAAAACTCCACTATTTCGATTTTTGAAGATTTCATAAAGCTCAGATATCATAGCTCGAAAGAAGTCTAACGAAGTACGAGCTTCCCAAGCGACTGAAGCTACGAACGAAGCAGTTGAAGGGAGCGTTCAGGAGCGGATCGAAGTTCTGTCCCCGGATCGTAGAGAAGGGGCGATCCGATCCAATGAAGGCGTGGCGACTCGAGCAGCTGAGGGTGTCATGACCTGATCCCAAGATAACGTCGCCATGCCCCTACTAACCCTTCCGCGATCCGATCCCAGGGAACCACCACGAACTGACGCCAGGAGGGTACCGCGAGCCACCAGCATAGGAAGACCACGATCCGAACTGATAATCAGACTAGTACCCGACCTAGGAAGGAAATTATGGTTCGTTCCGCTCATGCTAGTACTTCTGCTCAACCCGGTTCAAGTTCCTTGCATATAAGAGAAATGAAAATGACCAGTTCGACCCTTCTGCCCTAGTTATCGAAGGACATCTGACTCGAATACTTGAAGCATTGGGCATGCAAACCGATGAACCAGCAGCTCAAAGGCAGGAGAGCTCGTTGCTGCGTCAAAATATTACTGCCCTAGGCAGAAGAATTGACGATATTCAAAGGCAGGTTTCACCCCCTCCGGCTCACCCTTTCCCTCCGGAACATACGTCGTCGTCTGAAGAACCCCGAAGGAACCGATGATGGCCCCCGTTAGAAAGGGCCGAGAACATATAGCAACTTCGATTTGGGTCACTTCCATCTCGCGAAGAAGAGGCACTTAATCAGGGAACCAGTAACCGCAACTTAAATGAGCTCGCTCTACCACCAAGAAATGGCATGCCTCCCACTCGTCACATGATCGACCGCGACAATAGGGGGCAAGGGAGTTTTGCTTAGGGCCCAGATTTTGTAGCAGCCCGTCAAAGAAATGCTATAGGAGGCCGTCGGGCAAGAAGTGCTGATTCCGAATCTACCCTGACCCATGCAGAGGTTGAAGCAATGATTAGGCAAGTCATGGTAGATAGCCGTGGATAGAGGAATGAAGATTAGGGCATAGATCGTAGTCATACGCCTTTGACATACTGGATGTTACATTCTCGAGGCACTTCAACATGCCAACCATGAATCGCTATACGGGCAGAACTGACCCCGTCCAGCACCTAATGCGATACTCCTGGTCAATGAATGCCGTTGTAGCTACAGACGCGGTAAAATGTAAAGCAATCCCTATATTCCTGGAAGATGTGGCGTTATTGGGGTTTACCCGCTTGCCGGCACAGTCAATATCCAGCTTCAGGGAATTGAGTGAGAAACTCGTGAATCAATTCCGTCTTCATACCCAAAGGTCTAAGAATGTAACTGAGCTATCCCTTATTAAATAACGACCAGACGAAAGCCTGAGGTCGTATTTAGATCGTTTTAACTTGGCTGTCACGGAAGTTAAAGATCCGCATGAGCAAACTGTGTTGATGGCCCTGATCGATGGCGTCGATAAAGATACCGAGTTTGAAAGATATCTGTCCGGCAAGCCACCCCTGACAAGAGAAATATTTTATGAAAAAGCCAATGTTCGCCTGCGTTGGGAGGAGATATACGCTAATCGGAAAAGAAAGGCTATAGATAAGGAAGATATCCAAAGCAACATGGCCATCAAGCAAACAGGAGATAGCACAGGAAAAGTTGAAGTTAACGTTGGCAACAAGAATCAAGGCAGCGGTCGCCAATCAGGGAATAATAATAACAATAATCGGAAACTAAATCGAGGAAATGACTCTCAGAGGAGACCCCGGCCCAGGCCGTAGCTTCACATCGTTAAATGATACGTTGGAAAACATCTTCCTGGATACATATAATGTCCTCCAGTATAAAAGGCCTCCTCCGAGAGATTCTACAGAGAAAGAGAGTGAAACTGAGAAATTCTATCTTTTTCATCATATCCATGGTCATTCCACAAACGAATGTCGTCACTTGAGAGACGTGGTTGAAAGGCTGCTCCGAGAGGGGAAGCTTGATGAGTATAAGGTGACTCCTTGGGACATGGGGCAAGCCGTACAAGCCTCGAACCAAAGCCAACCCGCTGCCAAACCGACGGCTCAGCAAAAAGGAAAAAATATCATTATCAATACCATAGTTGGTGGACTTCACCTGGCAGGGCACAGTTTCAGAGCTATGGATCAATACATAAATGCAGCTAAGCAGCATTTGGAAGTGGGAGAATGTAGTAACCCTGAGGACAACACTCCGATTAAGCAACAAAAGATGATGTCCGATGACGTCATATTTCGCGAACGAGAGAGTATTGGAGTACACTCCCCAACTGAAGATCCGTTGGTGATCACCGTCACCATCGGCCCAGCTATAGTTCATAAAGTCTTGGTAGATAACAGGAGTTCAGTCAACATTCTGTTCAAGAAAACATTCGTCCAAATGAAACTCGAGCCAAAGGATTTGAAGCCATGTGAAGGTTGGATACGCGGATTTAATGGGGCCTCGACCACTCCAATAGGATACGTGGAATTATCGGTAACCCTTGGGGAAGAGAACGCCAGAGAGTGAGGATCCTCCCCTTCGTGGTCCTGGATATTGAATCGCCGTATAATGCCTTTTTAGGCCGACCGGCCTTAGCCAAATTCAGGGCCTGTATTGCACCCTGGTGCTTATTGTTGAAGTTCCCAACGGATTCCGGTGTGGGTATAGTTAGAGGAGATCAAGTTGTTGCACGAGCATGTTACATTGCAGAGTTAAAGTTGCTCTGCAAAGGCAAAGATGTAGAAGCAAAAGGTGGTTCCTCCCCTCTAAGGGAGGAATCTTCATAGTAACTAAATGAAATACCTTCAGGAGGGTCGCCCAGAGAGTTGCCCGAGGACATAGATCCCAAAGAGGATGAAGAGCCTGGGGGCAGAATGGTGACTCCCAATGAAGCGAATGTGGATGTACCAATCGATGATAGTGACCCAGAGAAGGTCCTGAAGATTGGATCCCAGTTGGATCATATTCAAGCCAAGGAATTAACAAATTTCCTGAAAGCTAACTTGGATGTATTCGCCTGGACCCATGTGGACATATGTGAGATATCTCCCTCGATTATGAGTCATTCGTTAAGCATTAACCCGAAGCATCCTCCTGTCAAACAAAAGAGGCGGATGCTTGGCCCAAATAGATCTGTCGCCTTAAAAGAAGAAGTCGAAAAGCTGAGAAATAAAGGGTTCGTTAAAGATTCAATGTACCCTGACTGGATTTCAAACCCGTTTTGGTAAAAAAGGCCAATGGAAAGTGGCGAACATGCATCGATTTCTCTGATCTAAATAAGGCCTATCCGAAGGATAGCTTCCCATTGCCTAGAATCGATCAATTAGTAGATTCAACCGCAGGTCATGAACTCCTTTCTTTTATGGATGCCTATTCGGGGTATAATCAGATCCCCATGCATGTCCCAGACCAAGAGCATACCAGCTTCATTACAGATTTGGGATTATACTGCTAATGTGGTGATGCCTTTCGGCCTGAAAAATGCCGGCGCTACATATCAGCAGTTGGTGAATAGGATGTTCTACAACCAAATTGGGAAAACAATGGAGGTATACGTCGATGATATGTTGGTAAAGTCCAGACAGTCATCTGATCATACTAACAATTTAGCAGAAATGTTTCGAATTCTATGAAAATATGGAATGAAACTGAATCCTTTAAAATTCTCATTTGGGGTAGCATCTGGAAAATTCCTAGGGTTCATTGTAAGCTCGTGCGGAATTGAGATCAATCTAGACCAAATTACAGCAATCCGAAATATCCATGAACCAAAGCAGATTAAAGATGTGCAAAGCCTTGCTGGAAAAGTGGCAGCGCTCAGCAGATTTATCTCAAAAGCTACAGATAAATGCATCCCGTTTTTCGAGCTAATAAAGCGAGGCAAATGCAACTTTAAATGGACTCCTAATTGTATAGAAGCATTCCAGAATCTGTTGAATCATCTGGAAAGACCCCCGATACTGTCTAAGCCTGTGAATCACGAGGATTTATTTGTGTACTTGGCGGTGTCATCCCACGTAATCAGTTCGGCTTTGGTAAGAGAAGAGGATAAGGTGCAAAGACCGGTGTACTATGTGAGTAAGAAACTGGCGCCTGCAGAACAGAATTACACAAAAATAGAAAAGCTTGCGTACAATTTGCTGATTGCATCTAGAAAGCTTCGTCACTACTTACAGGCTCATCCCATCACTGTTTATACTGATCAGCCGCTTAAGAAAGTCCTACAAAGGCCAGAAGCATCGGGAAGATTGCTCAAATGGAACATTGAGCTAAGTCAATTCGACCTGAACTTCCAACCCCAGAGGTAGATAAAAGGGCAGGCACTTGCATACTTTATAGCAGAATTTACCATCCCAGAAGATGATGCGGTAACCGAGAAAGACGATCCGCCAAATCTACTCCTTGACCCTAATGCCTGGAAACTTTACACTAATGGAGCTAAAAATGACAGATGATCAGGTATCGGAGTGGTTCTTGAAACTCCAGAGAAACGGCTAATATATTACGCTCTTAGATTGGAGTTCCACGCAACTAATAATGATTCCGAGTATGAAGCTCTAATTGCCAGGTTGAAGCTTGCAAAGGTACTAGGGATAACAAAGCTAGACATCTTTTGTGACTTCAATTTAGTCGTGAACCAAGTTAATCAAAAGTTTCAGGCTAGGAGTCCAAGGTTGATATCATATTTGGAAAAAGTGAAGAAGTTGCTGGATGGTTTTGATTACCACAATATATCTCACATCCCTCGAACGTAGAATCAAAGAGCAGACAAGTTAGCAAAGATGGCTAGTTCCGATAACCCAGAACATACGGAGCTAGTCCCGATTGAAGTACTACAGTTCCCTAGCGTGGATTAGATCGAAGTTGATCCGATACTAGAGGTTGAACCTGAAAGGGAGTCATAGATGACCCCCATAAAGGACTTCTTGATGAATGGAATGCTCCCAACAAAGAAAAGTGAGAGGCGTGCAGTTATACGGAAGGCTTCCCGATATGTGTCTCAAGGTGAAGTCCTGTACAAACAAGGTTTCTCGATGCCTCTCCTCCGGTGCATCGCCCATGACGACATCAAGCGTGTACTGAAGGAAGTCCATGAAGGTGAGTGTGGCGACCACACTGGAGGGCAAACATTGGCAAAGAAGATATTGCGATATGACTATTTCTGGCCTACCATAAACAAGGATGCAACCAAGTATGCACGACGTTGTGATGCTTTCCAGAAGTTCTCCAAAATTCTTAGGGCGCCACCTAACAAGTTGAAGACAATGACAAGCCCGTGGCCTTTTTCTATGTGGGGAATTGACATTACTAGGAGCCTTTCCATAACAAAGGGCGGAGCAGAGTTCGCTATTGTGGCCGTGGATTATTTTACTAAATGGGTAGAAGCAGAGCCTTTGACCACGATCACAACCAAGCGAGTGATCACCTTTGTCGTTAAGAACATTATATGTCGATTTGGGATTCCAAAAGTCATCATACCCGATAATGGGACCCAATTCGACAGCACAGAGTTTCAAGATTTCTATCGGAAGTATCACATCGAGAAAAGATACACCTCTGTGGCACACCCGCAATCGAACAGACGTACAAGTCGGTGATGGGTCACACCCCGTTTTTCCTTGCTTTCAGAGCTGAAGCAGTTATTCCGGTCGAGTTGGAAGTACCATCTCATCGAACCATTTATTATGATCCGATGACCAACAATGAGTTGCTACTTGAATCCCTGGACATGGTTGAGGAAAAAAGGGACGAAGCCGACTTACGTGCCCTGAGGCACAAACAACAAATAGCTCGGTACTACAACAGAAGAGTCCGAGCTCGGACATTTAAACCCGGAGACTTGGTTCTGAAGCACGTCTTTCTGCCCCTAGTACATATGGGCGCGAAATAGGAAGGAACGTACTCCATTTTACGAAGGCATGATAATGGAACCTTCAAGCTAGCGACCGTAGATGGAGATGAAATCCCCAGAGTGTGGAATGCCTAGCATTTGCGGCTTTATCTGACATAAAAGTGTCAGTTTTACTCTTTTGTTTTTAGAACCATGTAAAAAGGCTTGACTTGCCTAGAATAGTCTGGTTATTTGAACAAAAGATTATAAAGTGGACGTTGGTCATGATTCGACCGAACCACTGTAAAAATGTTGCGTGTCATTTACCTTTACTGCACCATTTCTTATCTACTATTTTATTTTGATCAATATAAATTGTTACCATTCTGAGATTTGTTTTAAATTTATGCAGTAATCTCAAAAGTTCTGATTCAAAATGTCGTCTGCCAGATCGGAAGGCTCACGGTAATTAATGCTCCAAAAGGTGCAGCGAGGTAAATCGAACTACTGTTTGCACTCTAACTCACGAGATCAGGGGGAGAGTATAAAGGACGCGAAGATAACGTCCCCAAGGCGTGAAGGTGCACCATGATAAAACCGCCTTGATAACACTCTAACCCGCTAAATGATTAGGTGAGTATAAAGGCGCTAGAGACTTAGTGCCCCTAGAACTTCTGCCCCGCTGAAGGATCGATGAGCAGACCAAGAATCGAGCTCGAACTCTAACCCGCTGAAGGATCGGTTGAGTATAAAGGCGCTAGAGACTTAGCGCCACATGAACTCTAACCCGCTGAAGGATCGGGAGAGTATAAAAGCGCTAGAGACTTAGCGCCGCAAGAACCATTACCCCATTGAAAGATCGGGATAGTAATAATATAATCCTAATTGGTCGCCAATAAGCCCTATCCAGGCACTATAATGACGATTGATTAGGGGTATATATGTGCACCACCACACATTTACTTAGCACATGTATTTTCTGATAATTGTTTTGGTCATGATTAATAATTGTTACTTATGACTTTAATAGTTAACTACTAATATTTCAGTTATGACCATTCAGGCTCTGCTAACGTGATGAATTTGCAGGAACACAATGGTGCAAAAGAAATAGATCTTTATTTACTGAAAGAGGATTTACAAAAACGAGAAGCTAAACGAAAGTGAGAGCCACTCTCACGACTACATTTTTGTGCCAAAGGAAATCCTAAAACTAAAACATAAGCTAATAACTGCATTTTATTTACGTTTGGGAGATGGCTTTGATTTCTTGTCCTTCTTCTTTTCTCCAACTCCTCTTTATCAGTACCAGAGCAGTCACTTTTCTTCCTCTTCCTCTTATCGACAAGAGGCTCCGGAGGAGGACTAGAAGGTTCAGAGGCAAGTTGTGAAGTTATCGATTTAGAAGAGAATCTTATAACCAATCCAGTCTTGGGGTCGATTTCAGAAATAGGGGTCACAAACACAGGATTCTATTCCTCCCTCTTAAGAGCCAACTACTTCTCCTTCCTAGCCTGTATGTCGGCCAAGGTTTCGCTATCATCACCCTTGGCCTCGTCAATGATTTCATCCTCCTCTTCCTCATTTCCATGACCGCCATCTGTGTCATGCAAAGCAGCAATGATCTCGGCGTCTGCAGGAGCACCAGTGCCAGACTCCATGGGCGCTACCGTAACTCTATCACTTGTTGAGCCCTCAGTTTGCTTTGGAATCTTGGAAACTTCAATACCAGAACCCGGAGGAATATCAACCTTCTCTGCCACTGCCTTCTCCTCTGCACCCTTTTCGGCCACTATGGTACCTACACCATTAGAAGCAAAGGTTAGTGAATCGGGAGGAGATGTGGACATGTCATTTGCCTGTCCCGTGAGATGACGACAAGTTACGATTACTTTAATGAACTACGGAGAGAATATGGAGATACCTTCAGCCGACTCATCTCCCAGACTTGTACTGGTGGTCTCGACAATCGGAGGATTAGGAGCCAAGGGGATCAACGGATCATGGGGTTATAACCCTCAACTTGAGAGGTTTTGGGCTCTACCACCGAGCTCGAGCTTTCCCAAACCTTATCCTTGCCCTTGAGCCTACTCTTATCCCTCTCCATTTCCTCATGGATTAGGCGTCTACCTTCCTCCAAAGCCTCAGGTTCTTCACCTCTGAGGAAGGTCTGCATCAGCTGGCTTTCGTCAAACTCATCGACCCCCAATCGCCGCTTCTCGCCCTCGACAATTGCGTCCCATACATTGGCCAAGGTAACATGATAGTCTGGGATCCAAGAGATGTCTCGAGTCTTGATGACTTGACCAAAGAAGTCGAACAACAGTTCCTCAAAACTAGCTATGTCTTTCTCTTTTTTGACGAGCTTATCGGCTGCAGCAGTTGTCGACTCAAGAGCATTATTATCATTACTTTCGGCGAGAGCTGCACGCTCCTCAGCTTGAGCAAGTTGATCGTTTAAAATCTCTTTTTCCTTTTTGGCGAGAGCGAGGTCATCTTTTAAGCTCGCCTTCTCTTTCTCCAAGGCATCTTTCTCAGCAGCAAAGCGTTCTTGTGCTGTCTTTAGCTCGATATTAACTGCCCTGAGATCTTCCACTTCCTTTCTTAGGGTCACTCGTTTCTGGATGTTTAAGTCAAGCTCGTTGTGAAAACGCTCCCTAGCACTCTCCAACTCGGACCTGTAATTCTCCGAGTCCCGCCGAGCTAAAGCCAGTTGGGCCTGTGCATCCTCTAGTTCTTTCTCCATTTTGCTCCTAGCCCTAGCATCATTATCAATCTTTATTCTGGCTCTGGTCGCGTTCGTCTCCATTTGGCGTATGATAGTGGAAAGTGTATCGGCATGCTTCTTCATTACCCCGTATTGTTTAGCCACATGACAGACGTACCCTATCACCTCTGTGTCCCAATCCTCGGGGAACGTTTCAAGATCTGGGACGAACACCATCCTCTCAAAGTAAATATTAGGGAACTGTTTTCGCAAGCACTCTAGCCAGGCCATAATCTCAGAACTGGGGGCAAAATCCTTTGTGGCAGTAGTATTTAAGCAACGCCCACTAGAGGAAACAAGAGTTGTCTTCCCCTTTTCTATAATCCTGCCTTCATCTTTGTTCTTGCCCTCTGGCTCGGGGTGTTTTCTGGAAGATTGGGAGTGAGAAGGAGTACTTTTCGGAGGAGTTAAATCTCTAGGAAGTTGCTTTCCCCCTGCCGGTGGCAATGGGCAACTATGTGGCTTTCCTTAACCTTGCTTCATTGGAGATCGAGATCGTGCAGGTTAAGATTGATGAGAATCCCAGGGCCGGCAGCTACCCTTCCCCGACTATCGCTACGAGTAAGCTCGGAATCTGGAAGGAGGCTTGGTGTGCCCTTGCGAAGGGAGCCATAAGAATAAGACCGTTTGCGAGACATTCTCCCTACAAAGGAAACAAGTGCATGTTAGAACTATAAGCCACAGTAGCAAAGGAGTGTTATGATAAATGGTGCATGTGATTTGTGCATCCCGTGAAATCCCCTTTTTAAACGGACCAGGGCCCAGAGTTAGGCTCGTTTGGATTACTTCTTTTTCTCCAACTGGAGCACTCGTCTCTTCGGAGATGGGAAAAATTAGTTCCCCTCCGAGATCTTCTTGAGTAAAGGAATTTTATTCAATTCCACAAGTATCTGTTCCTCCGTTAATTCATTTTGGACGACAGACTCAACTGGCGATGAAGTTCTTAAGGAAGACTGCTCCTCAGAGGTCGGAACCTCCTTTGATTCATCGGCTCGTCCCTCATCTCCTTTGTATACGTTTAAATCCTCGTCATCCTGATTAATCATCGGCGAAGGACTCTTGCGAAGAGTAGTTGTCTTTACAGCTTGAGAAGTTCCTTCTCCTTCAGTCGGGGGTATATACTTGAAGGTTTACTGCCCGTCCAAGTCCGAACCTTATATCTAAGAGACGGTGTTTGTGAAGGTTCTCGTCAGTGATACATTTCTTAATCCTTAAGAAATCTGAGTTGCTCTTAAGGAGGCGGGACATTCGATCTTCGTATATCGATCCCTCTGTTCTCTCAAAGTTGTGATCTGTGTGGAACAAAATGATTCGTTAGCACTGAAGTTATGCATTCGAATTAAACACGGAAAAGTGGGAAACATACTTGCTTGTAGCCACCTCCTCGCGCATCCGGCTTAGTGTTTTATATAGAACCAGTCAGATTTGACGTCCCCTATATTACTATAACCATCTGTCATAGCTTTTCTATTGGCAACCGATTCGAAGAAAGAGAAATTGGGAGCTCCCGCGGAACGATGTTTGAAATGGTAATAGAACTTCAAATCTTTAAGAGTAAGTTCGGTCTGCAGAATCTCCATATAAGCAACGTACAGAGTATACAAAACCGCACAAGCATTCGGGTGGAGTTGCATGGGAGCAATGTGTAATTATCTCAAGAGATCAACGACAAGTGGAGGAAAAGGAGGAATAGCCCCTACCCAGCACATGAGTCGACTAATGGTCATATACCCCTCTGGGGCAGAATGAGGTCTATCTTCGTTTTCTGGAACTTTCACGTCGTCCCAGGGAATTCCGTGTCTTAAACATATCTTCTTAAGTTTTATATCTTCTAGCTTAGAGGGTAAGGAATATGTGAATTTTTCTATTTCCTTAGTACCCGGAATTTCATCGGGAGCTCGATCATCCTCATCTTCAAGGGACGTGCTTTCAGAAGTTGTTGATTCTATATCGGTACCCATCTCGTAATCAGGATTAGATTTTTCCTCACTTGAATCTGAGGAAAGCACATCAGGATTATGATGTATTAATGTCCCTGATTTGGTACTTTCACTTGATGTCTCAGTCACTTGTTTATCTGAAATTGCTGTTTTGGCGAGTAAAGAGAGATTAGAAAATAATTACCCTCGGACCCCGTGTATGTGCAAGTGCTTATGTGTGCAAGTCTGTATGATATGGAAAAATAAAGTCACGAAGCAAATTGGATAAGTGCAATGAATATGCTGTTATGTCTTGTTGTTGATTAGTCCAAGAAGTTCGTCTCGAAGGCTCTAACCTAACTGTTCAGTATATTGTGATCATGATGCGTTGTTTAAGTCAAAGTGCATATGGGATCGATGGCCAGCCTGGTTCGTAAAAGAGGCAGGGATCGGATCGTAGGATGCATCTCAGATCGAAGGGATCGGATCGCCCATTAGTATTGCCAACAGATCGTTGTTGTGTCATGGTGCAGCACAGATCGAAGTATATAAGAGGATCGTGGAACCCCTATGGTCCATTTTAACACCAGACGCCATGATCCGACCCTTCTCCATTGCCGCGATCCGATCCACTGCCTGACTTCACACCACGAGTCCTCCCCTGATCTTTCTATCCCCACGATCCACCTCAATTCCACGACCCAATCTGATTGACGCCATCCACACCCACAATCTGAACTGGCCAACTCCTTCTTCCTCTTCTCTCCTCCTCCCCATTCACGAACTCGAGCAGTTGAACCCATTAACTATCGTCGCCTTCAAAGCCTGAAACTCCACAAAACTTCGCCCGTCTCTCCTCTCAATTCAGTAAAAACTCAAGAAAAACGAGGATGAAATTACAGGAAAGCATTTTTAATATAATTACCTTTCTAAAAATTAGGAGACGAGTGGGTTTTTTGAAATTCAAAGTTAGGGTTTAACTCAAAAGGAGGGGCAGCGGCGAAAAGAAGAAGGAAGGGAGAGGAAGGAGGAGGCCCGGTTTATACAGACAAACCCGCGACCCTTTGTACTCTCTTTTTTGTCTTATTCGGACCGTGGAGAATGATGGGCCACGAACTGAAGCCCACTGCAGAAAAAGAAGGGTCGTTCTCTCAAATGGCTCGTGATTGAAGTAGGGAAGCTCATTGTGCTTCGCGGGAAAGCCCGAACGATCCCAGAACCGAAACCAGTACCTCATCCTACGGACTGTGGGTGCTTCGGCGATCCGGCTCAATAAATAATTGTCGGAAATAAAAACTCAGAAATGCTTATGAAGATTTGAAAGTTTACCTGACAATTTGACGATGAAATCTCCGAAAACTCCAAAAAATGAGAACTATCAGGTGAACAAAGAAATGATAGAAGATTTAAATGGATATTTATAAAAATCGAGAGACAAACTTCCTGGAACCGTATGACGTTTCAGACAGACACGATCTTTGATTTGCATCACTTCATGAAAAGATATCTTAGTAATTTCGAAGCATGTTTCATGAAAAGCTTTTTGACCAAGCCACCAAGGTTCACACACACAAGAAAAATATGGAACTTTACACCTTTAGCCTTCGAAGACCCGATCGGATTGCCCTACCTTACCATGATCGCGATCGCCCCCATCACCTCGATCCGACCTATCCTTTCCTACGCGATCCGACCCATCCTTTCATACGCGATCCGATCCAAGCCCAGAATACGTGGTGAAGGTTATGACCAAGTCCACCACGATCCGTGAATGCAGGATCTGAAGATACCTGTCCACAACGACCATATTGACTATTTCTCCATCAAGCTATGAACCATTCCGAGATTCTCGGGATTTGTGCCATGTATGACCACGATCCGCTTGAAGAAACCAGCTATAAATAGCCCCAGACTTGGCATTTTGGAGGATCTTTTTAGCAATTCTGAGCTTTGACTCCACCATTGTTATATCTCTATTATTATTGTTCGGAGTTGTCTCGAATTTATTGAGTGAATCAACACTGTAAAAGTGAGGTTGAGGGATAAATCATCGGTTGTACTTGAATTTTAAGTATAATCATAGATATAAAGTGGACGTTGGCTTGTTATTGCCGAACCACTATAAATCTCGTGTCTTTCCTGTTTCTCTTACATTTTTTCTGATATTAATCTCTGCATAATTGAACAGCTTGAGTGTTGGAGCCAATTTTGGATCTAACAGCAGTGTTTTCCAGAATCATGTTCTCTTTGCGATGGCTCCCTTTTGAGAGGCATTGGATGGGAGATAGCACCGTTCGTGTCCATGTAGATGTCAAATAGTAAAGCATTGAGTTCAGTGTACTTTTCGTATTTAGGCCCCCTACGGGGTTGAACGTTGCGGTCATTCTTGACAACGACTTTTCCCTTGCCTTTTGCAGAACCAGACAGTCCTCCGTCTTTAAGCATGTTGACTTCAAGAACAATCTTCTCGGAAGTTGCATCTTTCCACAGAAATCTGTCTGCTTCAAGGTAGAATTCACCGAGATTTCGCGGTGGGTCTCGATGCAAAGATTTTTTGAATTCAGAATTATCCAGGATGTCGGATACTGCTGCCATCAGTACCATTGATGGTTCATGTCGATCAAATGATGTTGCTGCAACGGTGAATCTTTCCAGAAATGAACGCAAAGTTTCTCCAGACCTCTGCTTGATTGTATTGAGTGACATGACGTTCTTGGATCAAGCGACATGGACCCGAAACTGTTCAATAAAGAGAGCGAACAACATGTTCCAGCTGTTGATTGATTCAGATTCCAGCTGTCGAATCCAGATAACAGCTATATCAATCAAAAAGAGGGGGAAGCATTTAGCCATGACGTTTTCTGACGCCGATTGAACTTCCGTATGCCGTTCGTATTGCACCAGGTGCATGGTAGGATCCGTCCTACCGTTGTAAAGCTCCAGAACTGGAAGCTTGAAATCCGGAGGGTTACGGGAGTTCCTAATCTCCTGCGTGAATGGATTATGATTGACGTCATCCACGTCATTTTGATAAGTGCGGCCTCTTGAGAGGCGTTCAATCAGACTTGCAAGCTGATCTCCATTGAAAAGTTATCGCAGGTTGCCAAGATCAGAGCTGGTTCCCCCAGCATTAAGTTCGGAAGAGGTTGCAAGCGTACGGGGGCTAGGGAAGCCATTTGGCTTGGGTCGGAGGTCCGGTTTGGATCGGAGGTTCCAAACCGACCCGGTTCTGGCTCTCTATTCCGAGCCGTTTCCTGTTGACATTGAGCTGGATTTGGTGCTTGGGTGTCCATCCAAACTGAAGCAGAAGAGGGTCGAGCCTGACCATTTCCAGGAGTGAGGGGATTGCCCCCCAGTCTATTGAACTCCACAGTTCGGATCAGTTTTGCAATTCGTATCAGATCGGATCCAATCCGGTTGGGGGGAGCGCCTCGGGCTGCTTCTTGAGCCGTGTCAGTTCCAGTGAGTTTTATGTTGTTGCTCGGCCTTTCGTCCATCCTAGCGAATAAATGATCCATCATCTCCTGCTGTCTCCAGAGGAAATCGTCTTGCCTTGCCATATGAGCTCTCAATTCAGTGAGAACGCCATCCATCTCATCTCTGGTCAAGTATGCTGATGGATTTTTATGAGAGGAAGCCTCTTGGCTCACCTCATTTCTCTTGCCTTGAGCTCCACCATCGTCCGCTTGGGGGAGTTTTCATTTAGCCATCAATCCAAAAGCCAAGCAATCTGATTCCTTTCAAGTTAGAAGAAGAAAATGTATCGTGTGCCCCCTACCCAGCGTGCCAAAATGTTAGACCAAAATTTGGTACTTACACCCAAATGCAAATCACAGATCATAGAATGCAGAAAGCAGTAAATAACAGGAGGCACATGAGATTTTTATAGTGGTTCGACTGTAGATATAGCCTACGTCCACTTTATCTTTTCTTAAGTCCTAAGATATTACGAGTACAATGCCTTCCTATAATCCGTAGGTTTCATTTACATACAACTTCCTTGCATTTTTATCAAGAAGTGGAGAAAAAAGAGTGATTTTATATACGAAATCCTCGTGTTATGATAAATAGTTAGGCTTCTATGTTGAGCAATAACCTTGCGTGGAACAATGGTGGAAGCCATGAGAAGTGAATGCCAAGAGATCCTTTGAAATTCCTTCAAAAGGTGTATTTATGGCTGTAGAGGAGCTTCAAGTCGGATGCCATGTGTCACGACCGGAGGAGATCTCGAAGAGTAGTGGGGAAACAACCCAAAATCATGCTATGTGCGGTGGCGTTCATCCCATGCAAGTAGGAGGTGGTTATACCATAAGAATAGGTCAAACTTCGTATGCAGAAGCATGCTCGAGGGGGTTGGATTGGGTCCTCTCACCACCGATTCAAACCGAGTTGGTGCGGATTCTTCGAACTGGTTGGGAGAAGCGCTTTGATGCACTCGGTGTCAAGGCGAGTCAGGTCGGGTAGATCCATCACGATCCGATCCGGAGCTTGCTTGTTGAAGCCAATGCCAAGTTAAAGTGTTACATTGTAAGTCACCGGTTCGGTTCCTCCTCCACCGAATCGACCAGGTTCGATCAATCGAAACTGGTTGAGTCAAGTCAATTCCCAAAATCCAAGTTTTCGTTTCCGCGCACGTTCACGGAAACGGGAGTAATTTTCAAACCGTAAGTCCTTTTTAGCCAAATAAAGCTCTACTTGAAGCTAATTCAGAGGGCTGCAGGAGATACTGAGAAAAGCTCTGTAATTGAAGTTTTTGGGCCCAAAAGAGGTCATCTTCTAGGACTTTCGAGCCATTCTATGTTTGCGATGCGACTTCAACCAAATCGCTCCCTGTCTTTTGACGATGTTCCCAATACTTGAGTGTATTGTTAACCAGAGATTTCACGTGTGACATCTTTGACCAAAAAGTGTGTCAACAATAAACCAACCAAACTGAACCAAATACTATTGGTTTGGTTGGTTTTGGTTTCAAAAAATATCGATTTGGTTCGGTTCGATTTATGTTTCTTGAATGGTTATTTGGTTTAACATTTTTGATCGGTTTTAAACCGAACCAACCATTTGCTCACCGTTAAACATGATATGTTAAAAGTTCAATAGTTAGATTTATGTTGAAGAATTTTAATTTAGACTTATAATTAATTTATTGGATTTGGTTATGATTCTCTATTGTGATTTATGTATTTGTTATATATTATAGAAACTAAATTTGTTATTGAGACAATTTAATTAAGGAAGATATTAAGTTTTAAAATACACAAAATATCGTTATCAAATAAAGTTCATCTTTATAGAAAATCGTCAAAAGTATAGCGTAAAAAACTTTTAAATATGAAAACTTATTTCAGTTTATATTTATGTTCATATTTATTCAAGCAAAATAAAATAAAAATGTGGATGGGAAAAAAAGGAAAAAAAAAGCAGTAAGCTTTAGAAGAACTTGCACAAACACATGCAATCATTTGAAATGTTGCTAATATGCAATATCATATTTATTGCAACTATCAACAAGTTTGTAATCTTCTAAAATGATTACAGACATGTCTATAATTTTTTAGTGTTTGCAAATATTTTCATATATATCCATAACAAATACGTATGTGTGCAATATTTATCAATAAATGCGAAAATTTTAACATTTATTTTTTATTCAAATTAATTTTAGCATTTATTTTTTATATTCAACTTCCTAATATTATTTTTTACTATTTTTCTAACAATGTTACAAAAAAAGGAGAAAAGAAAAAAAATCACTGCATTAAACTAAACATAGAGACTCATTTTACATTTGGAATTTTCATATGGATCCGTCTTACATTGGTATTTAGTTTTAGGAATGCATGTCTAATATTTGATTTTACATTATCACTCCATCCATTCAGATCGCTTGTATGTATGTTTAAATAGTGCATTTGATCCTGGAAATGCCCTGAACTCTTCGATGTGGATTAAAAAAACTTTCTAGTGAAAGCACCTACGTATGGCAACCTACAAACAATGAATCAAATAATATAACTGATACAGAAACACGACTGATATTTTATATATTTTAAAAAACGTGATATGAAAAATAAAGTAGTAAATGACTCAAAGTACATAAATGTGTTTCATCAAATTTCTCACACATAAATGCACGAAACAAACTTTAGGTATAATGTTAGCTGCGTTTGCGGTAGCACAAAAACGAGTATTTTAACGGAGCATTTAAACAAGGTTAAATGATAAATAGGAAATGTATTTACGGTTTCAAACGGGTATTTAAACGGGGTATTAACACTACGCCACAAATGGCCTTTTGCAACAGAAAAAATGTTGGGTCAAGCCCTAAAAATGTTAGCATAGGTCTTTGACAACACTTTTAGTATGATGCAATTTTCACCGTTGCTGCAGACCTCAAAAGCAACATTTTGACTACCTGAGACAACATAGCAAATATTGTTGGAATAGAATTCTATTTCGGTCTATAGCAACATTCTTTTGTGTTTGTAGCAACATTCCAATTACCATAGATATTTATATTGAATATATATATATATATATATATATATATATATATATAAGAAAAAGAAGAATTAAATGTTGCTACACAGAATTAAATATCCAAACAGTATTTTTGTTCAAATAAATATTTTATTTCAACATTTGAAATAGTACATATTTCTAACTCCACTATTCAATTCAGTGTTAGTAGCATAGCAAATAAGAGACTAACGAATCGATGCTGCCGCTTACTATCACTTAAGATAATATATAAGCGTTGGGCTGTTAATGGGCTCAGCCCACTTATCTTCGTTTGTAATTGCATTTCAGTCCGTTATCTTTACATATAAGTATACATACTCTGTACATTTATCAATCAATAATACAATTTTTCTGTTTGTTCACAAATACAATCCTGTCTGAAACTTCAACACAACAAATTCTGAAAATCGAATTTGGTATCAGAGCCATTTTCAAATCTGCATTTCAAAACAACATAAGAAATTTTGTTGGCAGATTCATCAGTTAGATTTCATCATCTGAATCTGACTCATCAAAGATCTTTCCTCGATCTTATCATTTGAGATTTTCGGCTCCTGAATTGATCAAGCCACTGTGCCACGCTCAGATTTAACTGGCTGCATCAGTGATTCAATCATCAAGAGTGAGGAAAACAAATCTGAATCATTCCCTACCGATCAAACTACTTCAAGAAGCATTCAAAATCAAGAAAAAGAGCATCAAGAAAGCAATCAGAAACATTTTCAACCGAAAACTCAGTGTGAAAAACAGTCATCATCACTTAAAACCTTTCTGTGCCCAAGATCTTGATCACAAAGCAACTTCTTGAGCAATTCAATTCGAGGCAAAGAAGTTCAGTTTGATTACCTCTGTTCTGTTTCATTTACCCTCACTGTAATTCTCAAGATGACAAACAGCAATGTCGAATCCAGCAATACTTCAGGGGCAACACAGCCTACAAATCCACCTGCAAATCCTCCCAAAAATCTGATCAGTTTGAAAAGTCAACTAATCACCATTCCTCTTGACCAAATCAACTATCTTCTTTGGAAATTACAGGTGGAAACCTCTCTTCAAGGATATGGCCTGGAAGGTTACATTCATGGCACCATACCAATCCCACCAAGGTTTGTCACTGATGCATCAAATACAATAATAAGCAATGATGATTATACATCATACTATAGGCAAGAAAGATTAATTAGTGCATGGTTATTATCATCCATCAGTGCTGCTCTAATGCCACAAGTTATAGGGTGTAAGACGGCTAATGAAATTTGGATTACCTGTGAAAAAGTCTTTAATTCACAGTCTGTAGCCAAGTCCTTATTCTATAAAAGGCAACTTCAAAATTGCAAGAAAGACAATATGAGTATGAGTGAATATTTAGCAAAAGTTAAAAACATTTGTGATATGTTGAAAGCCTCAGGAACCAATGTTGAGGAATCAGATCAGGTTCTGTCCCTTGTTAATGGACTTGGAGATGAATATGAAGCCGTAGTGGCTATTATCACATCACAAAAGGTTACTCCCCCATTAGATGATGTGCACTCTATGTTACTTTCTCATGAGGCAAGAATCTCTCACAAGAAACTCAATGATTAAGACTACTCACTCAATTATGCTGCTAATAATAGAGGTAGGGGGCAAGGAAATTACAAAAACAACTCTAATCAGAGAGGAGGTTACTCTTCCCGAGGAAGAGGAAGAGGCAGATGGTCAAACAACAACAATTCTAAATGTCAAATATGTGAGAGAGTTGGCCACATTGCACTCAAATGTTACTTCAAATTTAACTCAAACTACACTGGAAATTAAGGAAATAACAGTAATACTGACAACAACCACAATGCTAACATGGCACAGACACAACCTGAATCATCAAATCAAGCACAGTGCAATCAAACTGATACAAACAAGTCAGACTCTATATTGGATGACAACTGGTTTCCAGACTCAGGTGCTACAAATCGTATGACCAACAATCTTGACAATCTCAATCTTGGAAATAAGGAATACAGAGGAAATCAGTTAATAACCATGGGTGATGGTAAGTGCATAAGTATTTCTCATATTGGTAATGCCCTATTAAAAGGTAAGAAACAATTATTCTTGCACAAACTATTAAGGGTACCCAAAATTAGGAAAAACCTAATGAGTGTGTCACAATTTACAAAGGACAACAATGTTTATTTTGAATTTTACCCTAATCATTGTGTAGTTAAAGACATGATAACACATGAAATCTTATTGCAGGGTGATGAAGCGCATGGTCTGTACAAATTCAAGTTTGGAAATCAACTGCCCACAGCAAAAGAAAAACAATGTCTTGCTTCTACTATTGAAAATCAAAACAGTAACAACTATAATGTCTTTGATCTGTGGCATCATAAATTGGGTCACCCAAGTGTTAAAATTGTCAAGAATGTTCTGAATAATAGTAAAATTCCTTACTGTGATATAAAATTACCATATTTCTGGACATATTGCCAAATGGGTAAAAATCACAAATTACCATTTGAAGACTCATCCGCTCTCTATTCTAATCCCTTTGATCTAATAGCTACTGACCTATGGGGCCCAACCTCTATATCATCTGACTTTGGATATAAATACTACATTTCTTTTATTGATGCTTATTCCAGATATACATGGATCTATTTCTTAAAGTCCAAATCTGATACTTATGATGTGGTTATAAAATTCCTGAATATGATAGAAAATCAGTTTAAAACTAGAGTGAAAGTATTTCAGACTGATGGTGGTACTGAATATAAAACTCTTAGTAAATATTTTGATGAAAAGGATATAATCCACAGACTCACATACCCATATACATCTGAGCAAAATGGTTTAGCTAAAAGAAAGCACAGATACATTGTCGAAAGTGGCTTAACTCTATTAGCACAAGCTTCACTACCTCTGAAATTCTGGTCTGAATCATTTAACACTGCAGTATATTTAATTAATAGGATGCCAACCAGAGTATTAAATGATATCAGCCTACTTGAAGCATTGTATAAGGTTAAACCAAATTATCATGATTTAAAGGCCTTTGGATGTCAGTGCTTTCCTTATCTCAGACCTTACAATACTAACAAACTCAATTTTAGATCAAAATCTTGCACTTTTTTGGGCTATGCTGTTAGACAAAAGGGGTACAGATGCATTGATGAAAATGGCAGAATCTATATAAGCAGGCATGTCATATTCAATGAGAGTGCCTATCCTTATGCTCAATCCAATATCAAAACCACAAACAAGGTAACCAATAAAGAGGTAAATATACCTGATATTCCTGTATACCCTGAAATACCATCAGTAGCAAATGAAAGGATGGTTGCTGATCAAGTCATACATATCACTGAGAATAATCAACCCAGCAACAGTGAGCCTGTCAGCCTCGCCACTCCAGCACCTGCACACAACATTAATGAAGGATCAGAAACTCAAAATCAATCAGTCTCTACTGAAGAATCCAATAAAGACTCACCTGCCACTGATGACAATACAAGGCAGCCTGAACAACACACTGATCCTCCTCTCACCACCACTGGTCATCATATGCAGACCAGATCCAAAAGTGGTATATTCAAACCAAAGGCATACCTGATCACAGAAAGCAAAGATGAACCAACAAACTACACTCAAGCCATCAAGCATAATGAATGGAAAATAGCAATGGATGAAGAATTCAGTGCACTAATCAGAAATAAAACCTGGACCCTTGTCCGTCAACCAATCAACAAGAATATAATAGGTTGTAAGTGGACTTACAGGGTTAAGAGAAATCCAGATGGCACAATCAATAGATACAAAGCTAGATTGATTGCAAAAGGCTTTACTCAAGAGTATGGATTTGACTACAGAGAGACATTCTCACCTGTAGTCAAGCCCACTACAATCAGATTAGTGTTTACTATAGCAAAAAATCATTGGAATATTCAACACCTAGATGTCAACAATGCCTTCCTTAATGGTAATCTGAAAGAGGAAATATATATGGAACAACCAGAAGGATATATTCAAGACTCAAGACTTGTGTGCAAACTTAGCAAAGCAATATATGGATTGAAACAGGCACCCAGAGCATGGTTTGATAAACTCAAGTCAACTCTAAACTCTCTGGGATACAGGCCCACTAAATCTGACTCATCTCTATTCACAAAAATCACACAATCACTTACTATATACATACTAATTTATGTTGATGATTTAATTGTTACAGGGAACAGTGACACTGAAATAACAAATCTTATCAAGTACCTGAACAAAGAGTTTTCCATCAAAAACTTGGGTGACATCAACTATTTCTTAGGCATTGAAGCCAAAAGAATTTCAAAATCAGAGATGCTACTAAATCAAAGAAAATATATCACTGAATTGTTAGTCAGAACAAACATGATTGAAGCCAAATCTCAACCAACCCCTATGATTTCTAGTCAAAATTACTCTAAAAACAGGGGAGAAGCTATAAACAATATCAAGCAACATAGGAGTGTTGTGGGGGCACTACAATATGCCACCTTAACAAGGCCTGACATATCCTTCAGTGTTAACAAAGTATCTCAATTCTTGCAGGAACCCAAAGATGAGCAATGGAAAGCTGTGAAAAGGATCCTAAGATACTTAAAAGGCGCTCTGGACTATGGACTTACACTAAAAGGCAGCAAGGACCTAAACATCACTGGATTTACAGACTCAGATTGGGCTGCAGATCCAGATGATAGAAGATCTACCACTGGATACTGTATATACTTGGGAGACAATCTAATATCATGGAGTTCTAAAAAAAATATCTACCATATCGAAATCAAGTGCAGAGGCAGAATATAGAAGTATTGCGTGTGCTACAGCTTAAATCATGTGGATACAATCTATACTAAAGGAACTGAAACTAAGCAACTCATCAAAAGCTACAATCTGGTGTGATAATCAGAGTTCAATTTATATGTCAGCTAATCCAATTCAGCATGCTCGAACAAAACACATAGAAATAGACATCTATTTTGTTCGAGAACAAATTAAAGAAGGAAAATTGCAGATTAACTACGTACCTTCGTTCCATCAAAAAGCTGACATACTTACCAAAGCTCTCTCAGCTAAGAACTTCACCAGACTTCGTGAAGATCTGAAAGTAAAGCAAAGCACCTCTCTGAACACGACAACAAAGCAAGGGACAAACTCTGAAAGCTCGTCACCCTTCATTAAAGATAATTACAATTATAAAGCCTCAGATCTGAAGACCAATTACTTAACAAAGCTAAAGTCAGATCCAGAAGCCTTAGCGCTCAATTTAGCTCATGGAATCCCAGAATTGAAAGCAACAAGTTGAAGACTGACCTGAAAGACTCAAAAGAGATCCAGATGAAGGCATCGAATCATTCGAGAAATCAAATTTAGGGTTTCAGTAACCCTAGATTTGAAGGGGGCAAATAAGAGACTAATGAATCGATGATGCCGCTTACTACCACTTAAGATAATATATAGCCTTGGGCTGTTAATGGGCTCAGCCCACTTATCTTCTTTTGTAATTACATTTCAGTCCGTTATCTTTACATATAAGTTTACATGTATACTCTGTACATTTATCAATCAATAATACAATTTTTCTGTTTGTTCACAAATACAATTCTGTCTGAAACTTCAACACAACAAATTCTGAAAATAGAATTATAGCCAATCACATATGCAGATATTCCTCACTACATTCCACTCGATTCACTCAGTTATATATAATAAATTACATATACATTCACTGACATTGACACGCTAAGTCTTCTTGTGCTCAAATCCAGTCCAGTCACATGTATACCAGTCAAAGAAACATACACAGTAAGCTGGAACAAAAATAAATTTAAATACAAGCAAATATAAATTTATTTGCCTTAGAATTTTGGTGTGATTCTCATCATTAAGGCACAACATAAAGTACACGTATATAGTCTAGTTCAATAAGACATACATGCACGAACTGTATAACAACATGCACCTCAGAAAACAAACTGGTAGTATGGCGTAAACAAGACATATCATAAAGTAGCAAGCTCATTCATTTCAAAAGGAAGAGAGGTTATTTATTTGTATACTTATTTAAAGGGTGTTGTGTGTTAGGCAACCAAAATCAGGCAATATAGGATTTTTTATCCTATAAATTAACCCACTTTCATCATTGACAAACATCACAAGACAAATCGAGAAAAGGAGAATTAAAAACAAATAATTTCGCATACCGAAGATTTTTGAAATGGCCAGAACATACGTACCTTCCAAGCCGGAGCACTTGGTATCAAGAAATATAGTAGGGTGTTCCATTGAAAGAATACAAGAAGCAGACTCGTTTTTTCCACCAGCATTTTTCTTCCATATGGCAATAGATTTTTCACCAGCTGTAGAAGATAAGACATATTTTCCATCTTCAGTAAAAACCATGCAACGAACAACAACAGGATGGCCAGAGATTTTTTGTATTTTCTTATTGTTTGTGCAATTAAAAATTTTAGGCTGTGCAAAAGCTATGGAGAAAAAGATAACGCAAATAAAGCTTTTGTTGATGCTTTAAATTTTCCAAGTATTTTTCCTGATGAGCACTCATTCTGGCAAATCATACCATGCACATCAGTAGTGTATATGCTTGAATTGTTGTCGGATTTTGAGACAACAGTTACACCTCTATGAATGTGCAAAAAGTCGAAGTTAGTTATTGATTCAGTTATAATAAAATCATGCAGGAGGGTTATTCCTAGGCTAGAAATTACAATCTCACTGCGTTCCTAGCTACGTTATATTTACTTGAAGCTATCTAGGTAACCATTAGTACACTAATATCAAGTAAACTACATTATGATGTTATGCACAAAGCAAAGTTATCAAGATCCAAATAAACAACAATGCTAAAGGTTAGATATAGTGGGAGAGCTGTAATATATTAGGCACCTGAGTGTTAACCTAAATCCGCTAAATTGGAGCTTTAACAGCACTGTGATAATGTATATAGCAACATTGATAATTTGAGCAAATTAAGATTGATTATAAGAGTGGAATTTTGAACTATATCATTTACTAGTACAATAATACATATTAAGATGTTATGGCCAGAGCATAGTTTCAGTGTCCAAAGCGCAATTAGATAACCTAAGGTTAAACAGAATAGGAAACCTGCAATTCAATAGGCATCCAAGGATCAGGTAAAATCCACCAAACGGAAGCTTTCACATTATAGGTGATAAAAATTATTACCAACATAGATGATTAGAAAAAAAACAAAAAACAAGCAAACCAAAAGATACGTGTGATAGAAACTTTTACCCGGGACGACAATCACTAATTTTCCACTTCAGTTGACCCAAAGCAACATCGAGTGCCATAACATTGCCCTTTCCCATACCCAGCACAAGCAAGGATGTCTTCTTTTTCTTCTATTTTTTTTTGTTAAGCATGAATAATCAATAATCATCATAAAGGTGACGCAAACCCAAAATTTTGAAGAAAAAATTACCTTTCTTCTTCATGCACTTGTAATCCAATGAAAGGTGCCCTCTTTCATTTGTTTGCATATCCAATGCATCATTTGATGCTATATGAGCGAATTTTGTTTGCAATCTCCCTTTCAGTGTATCCCATACCTTGATTCTACCTTCACCAATAGAGATTGTGAAAAAAAATCCAGAGATGGACTGAACAATGTGAGAAGATCCCGTATGCTGGTAGAGCTCATGCGAACAGGAAGTTGAGTAATAATGAAGAAATGGGATAATTATATTTGAGATAATCAAGTTGACGGGAGAAGAGATAAGGGAACAACATCTCATCCCTAAAACCGTAAATCCCAATTAAAGGGGTTGTGGCAGCGATGTAAGCCAAATATGTTGTATCTTATCGAAAATTGGATATTAGAAGCCCTTTAGTCGACAATTTAGGATTTGAACGATTTTGGAAATTTGGGGGTGAGAACGAAAGGAAAGCGAGTGAATGAAAATAAAAGTGAGAAATAGAAATAGCTGAGGTATGGATTGTTGGTTTAGATTGATCGTTGGGATTTTTTTTAAATGATTGTGTGGATCGCTGAGGTGTAAAATTTAATTATTTTTTTTGATTTGAATATATTTATAACTACTGCAACATCTTGCTGATATCTGTGCTAAACCTTGAAGCACATGTTGCAATAGACAAAAATCAGCATAATTATCGTTACATTTTAGCTAGTAACATCTTGTAATTTTGTTGTAAAAGGTCATCTTTGGCGTAGTGTAATTTATGAATTTTGATTTAATTGTGTTTTAGATAAATAATTATTTGTTTTTTTGTAATATGCGTACAACAGAAATGAAACTATTGTACAAAAATTAAAATACATATATCACTTAAAAAAGTTAACAAATACAGTCAATAAAATGCATAAATAATTAATATAGAAATGCATCTTTGTGACTATCCTACATGTTATCATTAGATTACAACCACCGCTTCTGATATTGCATTTTTGGTATTATGTTCTTGTGTGGTGGATATCTGTATTTGCAAAGACCCGCCTTTTTGACCACTTCAAGTCGGTAATTAAACTAACTCAAAACATTTAAAATGACAGATTGTTAGGGGTAGTTATAGTTTAGAACAAAAACAAAACGAACTTTTATTAATAACCACTATTTTTACATCAGAGTTACAAATATATCAGAGTACAATAAATATACAGTGGAAAATAACAAAAGGGCAGCGAAAGAATACAAATTCTTGAAATATAGCTCCAGCCTAAATCTAGCACCTGCTCTATAAAATAACTACAAGCCTATCTGCAAACCAAAATTACCAGGCTTTCCGTGTGGAAAAATATAGGCATTCACAGTTTAGGTGGATGAACAATAAACTACATATCGGTCATGGGACTAGTGTGAGAACTTAAAAATAGTTATTTACATTTATTTTAAAGTGGGTTTACTCATAATACCACGTCGTATAAACACAAAACGGGTTTCCCATTTTGAATACCAGTGCAGAATATTCGCAATGTTTTTTAGAAAATGGAGCTACAATAAGGTCTCGCGGCACACACAATGCAATCACACACATGAGTGAGGTTTCTTCTTATAATAACAAAAAAAGCTTGATACATGGAAAATCCTCTGATATTATTACTAGTGCATAGTATGAAAAATCGTTTCATAAGTA
The DNA here is from genome assembly GCA_030737875.1 of Allium sativum. Lineage (NCBI taxonomy): Eukaryota > Viridiplantae > Streptophyta > Magnoliopsida > Asparagales > Amaryllidaceae > Allium > Allium sativum. The sequence goes on from CM060922.1 coordinate 297,857,329, forward strand.
GATATATTAATCCTAGCCAACATAATATCATACTATTATGTTGACATATAGTACATAACAAAAACCATATGGCTTCGTAGTAGAGAATGGATTTCCAACAAATGACCAGGCTAAGGTACTTCCTTATCTGATGGATACACCTCTAGAGGGATGTCCCGAGAACCAACCGGCTCTCTGCTAACACAAGACCGGTTTATCCCTTAACTAGATAGGTTAGATCGTGCCTAAGTATGTCATCCTCCGACCGTTACCAACCTTTAACGTGGCCCTTGCCACACAACATCCGCAAAAGTAGAAGTTACCACACAAGTAAAACCTGGGCTTCTTACCCTGGTACACTTTTTATCTAAAAGGAAACGACACACGCATATCCTTGCCGCATCTTTTTCTGTTTTGGCCATTTCGGGGAGTGAGGCTTGACGAAGTCTCATTATACAAAGCTATGCTTTAACCTAAAGCCATGCTTTGATCATAAGTAGCTCAATCACTTAACATGCCACACTGTCATTTCATTGCATATAATTGCTAATCACTAACCATATCACCTTTGAGCTCGTACATCTCAAAGAAGGATGTTAAGCTAAGAGAACATATTCTCCGCCATTAAACAAAAATATGTTTAGTAAAGATCAACCAGTACATTACAAATTACAATGTCAGACACACATCCATAGAAGTTCGTTGTGGGTCTGAACGAAACTGAAGGCGCTTATTCCTCATCCAATAAAGGAGAGAAGCTCTTGCAAATCCGGAACAATCTTCAAATATGTCGGGACCACTGCTATATATAACCTGATAATGGGAGCTACCCAAGGCATCAACAAACAGTCTTTTCGATGCGAAGATTTCCAATCGTCAATCACCATCTTCAATATCTTCATTTGCTTCATTTCACTGTATCATTATTCGAAATGGTTTTGAGATAGAAATCTGATCCCGACCTTTTCGAATAATGAGCGCAATTTAAAAACAATATGGACTTATACAAGATTTCGGTCAGGTCTCCTTACACTTTATATTAGTGAATTAGAACCTTGTTAATTATCAATTTCTTATTCCTTAAAACACCCTGAATTTATTAAACTCATAAATCCAAAAATTCATTCTTTAAATCTATAAACCAAGATTAATCTTTTTTTTGGCAAAGCAAACCATTTTTATAGTGGGTGTACAACTTTTTATTATGACTAATAATAAAATTACAATATAGTACAGGTGACTGTAGTTAGCAGTCAGCTAATCGGTTTCTAAGGTGGACCGTTCACCGCTAATGGAAATTTAAGTGTTTCGTCTACTTTACCTTACAAGCTTAAAGCATTGGAGCTAGCTAATATACTAGACTACAATTACAGCTCCATGCAGGGAGTCACAATTTTAAATAACTTTCATACTACACGAAGTAGTCAAATTACATACGTGAACAAAAGGATACGTTGCAACAGAAATATTTTTAAAATCGGTATTCACGAGGATGACATGGGAAGTTTCATACCAGCTCCTAGATACCAGCAGCATAACCATAGACCTTGCATAGTGAGTGTGAAAAGCTACAACCGGATGACATGGTCGGGCATAACAAAAAATGGGAAGTGGTGAACGTGCATCTACAGAGATAAGAGGATTAAATGACCAACGAGGCACTAGCTCCGTTGAAAGCAAAGCTTCACCTGTGGAGCAAGCGTGACCATGGAAGAAACCCAAAAAACAAACCAACGAGACAAGCTAAACACCAACATGAAGAAACATAAGCTAAAACATTCTGCCATCAAGGTAGAAAAATAAAAAACACAGGCTATCTCAACCACCATACACTAACAGATGCGTGCAGATGCATCAGCATGTTGTCTGTACTATATTGGAACCAAAACAAGTATTTTAACTCCACTACCAAACACTAGAAAAGAAAACCAAGCTCCAAAAACTAACACAAGAACAAACCAACACCACAACAGACAACCATCTAGCACCCTTATGAGAAGTACATTGAAATTAACTCCATACAAACCATCACAACCAAAGGCGTGAAATGAGTTATACAAGAATCATAAGTACTACAAGACCCTCAGAGCACTAGACCCTATAAACCAGAAAAGTTGAAACCAACTACCATAAGGACCAGAACAACACACCAAAACCAAAATAGCAACACGAATAAACAACTGAAACGACCCAAAAAACTCAAACTACAGGGACATTATACACCAAGCAATGTAATGCACGAAGTCGTGAGGTTACCAGTAACACACTACAGTTCTGTTCGATGAATTGTTTATTGATTATCAATGAGGCTCTAGAGAGAGCACGAAGTAAACCCTGAAGTGGCCGCCGCGATCTGGAGCAGAGGTGTGTTCTGCAAGTAAGGAGTGAGGTTGCGAGGAAGTTGTGAAGTGGACTGCGGTGCGATGGCATGTTGGGAATATATCTAAAACTCAGATCTATTTTAAAAAAGCTTAGATCTAGACATTTAGAGAGGGAAAAGTAGTGAATACCATGCACAATGAAAGCATGAGTATAGAAGTTGTTTGAGGAAGATGGAAGAGAAAAGAGGATGGATTTGAGTGGAGCATGAAGAGAGAGAGAGAGCAGAGTGAGATATTTTCATGCCGCCATTAACAGTATTCACTGCATTTCGAAGCTTTTTTTTTGATTTCACGAGAACCAATTAAGACTAATCTTACTCAAGGTTCCTTTTAAAATTCATACTCCAAAATTTCATTTCATAAATTCCTCTTTAAAAATATATTTCAAAATCAAAGATAATTAAGCCACAAAAAATCTTAATAACTATTCATTAACTCATTATCAAGATTCATTAGTTCTTTATTCCCTTGCTTTCTTCTAAAAACCCATCTCTAAGTCAAAATCATTAAGCATAATCTTAATTAACTTTTAAAATATCTAAATCCTATAAAAAATTCCAAATTATAACTTAATCGTAGCTGGATATTAAATGTAGCAACCCAAATTTCCGGTACCCTTTGAGCTGACCAAACCAAACCAGTCCAACCCAAAGTGCACGGAAAATGGATTACTAGAAGAAAGAAGTTAGAGGATGAGGTAAGAAAGAAAGAAATATTAGGATAGAAGAAGAAGAAGAACCAACACAACACAGAGTCAGAGATTCACATTGCAGCAGAACAAAATATAATACAGAAATAAATCTTTATTGAGAGCTTTAAAAATACTTACAATCATCAGAGTACATTACACATCGGGACAATGATAATAACCTGTCCACATAAACAATCACACAGCGGAATAAATACTAGATACAATATGTCTGAACACCTTCAGCTAGTCTCTTCACAACATTCGATAACCTGAACCTGTACACCCCAGGCTAACCCGAGCATTTACAAAACACCGGGTTAGTCTGGTGAACCAGAGTGAGAAAAACTCGCACAATATTAAGGTTATCACACAACCTGATTTTAAAGTTAAAACCATTCTGAAAGAAAAAGGTAATCGTAAGATCAAATCCATACATAAATAAAGATGCTTTTTACCTTACGATAACCCAAAATGTTTAAAAATTAATATCTCTTTCTGATATTATAATATTGTCCAATACAAGTAAATAAAATCTAGCAGAACTCTTGCATCTCACGTTCCACATATATAGTATACAATCAAAACCGCGGGCGCTTATTGGAAATTGGATTCCTACTATGACAAGGTATGAGACCACTTGCTGATAGTGTATATCTAGAGGCAAATACACTGGGTTCAACAAGAACGTCTTGCAACCTGGCCCTCACATGACCGACCACTCATTTCGCTTGAGTGTATCGAATGTATATCACCAACGGTTGGGTGCGACCCACTGTTTCCCGAAAAGGGACAGCATCAAAATAGATTAAAGAACGAAATGGAATTTCTCCAGATAGGTGATTATACACCCTAATGGGAGCGACCCACATAGCCATGCTGCCTGCCTGATTTCTGTCATTTTCCCGATTGATGAGGCTTGAGGTTTTGAATTTTCTTTTACAACACCTGCCCCCCATTCACTTTGAATGCCACATCGTCAGATATCACTAATTGACGTTCACAAAAATACTCTAGTTATCAAGCTAAGAGAATGTGCACTTCTCTGCCATCAACTTGGTACGTTTGAAATTATCAACGTACGTGACTCCCTTGGAAATACTCTGTCAGACATTCGGTCATACAAGTCATCCAGGAACAGGATGAACCGAAGGTACTCTCCTACTGCATCCAACATAGGAATCACCCCATGGATCAGTAGCGAGAAGTCCTTGCAACCCGTAGATTTCAATCACGACAGAACCACAGTTTATCTCTGGCCGCTAAACCAGAGATTATTAGAATTTCTTCCATGTAATGAAGATCTACGGTCTTCAATGCTCCATCTCGATCATCTTCTAATATCTCCACGTATTTGTTGGTCAGAATGGTTTTCGAACATAAATTCGATCCCGGTCTTTCCGTACCCACAATCGTATTGGACAGATTTGATAGTCGGTGATTTAACTATCAACATAATCAGTGATTTAGTCATAACAATCCAATGGGTTCACTGATTCAGTATTCAGCACCCCCTTGGCCTTTTAATTAAAATAAATGTAAATTCAACTCTTAAATCTTTCGATATAATAAATATAGTTTTCTCGCGTATTATTTAAATAAGATTATTCTTTAATCAAATTCGATTTAATACCTAGAAAATCCTATATCATAATTTGTTTCTATTTTCATTTTCAAACCATAACCATGTTATTATACAATATTTGGAAATCATTTCAACTTATTACTCATACCATATCTTTACGAAACATCTTCGTGCATTACTTGACAATGATAACAAATGCTTATTAATATAGAGTAAATCTATTTCAATACTCAACTTTACATTTCCTTTTACCTTGCGGATATCGTTATAATTTGTCGCAATCTCCTTTTTCCCCTTTTTCTTTGAAATCATCATTTTATATATATTTTCACCCAAAAATATTTCGTTATCATTTCACTAATGAAATAATAAAGTTTATTAACCACATTTACCATTACAACTCATATCATTCTAATATAATCCCGAAGTCGTTCAAGTTGGGGTATTTTAGTTACCTCTCAAACCTTGATCAACAACGTTCATACCTTAAATAAATATAAGTTGTAATCCAAACCCAATATTTCATTCTAATCCCAATACAAATACCATTGAACTATTTTATTCAAAATTTTGTTTCATAAAACCTTCTTATCTCTTTGAAAATCTCTTCTCGAATATAACATTATTCCTTAATTAAATAATTAAGTAATTTTTTATAAAAACGCTACTTTTTAACCTTTACCTTTCTTAAACAATTTTATTCTAGAGTTAGGATTTGTTTCTCAAATCCTATGATCCACTTCCTTACCCCAGTTCACTTTTACCAATCCCTTTCCAAATCATTCAACCTTTCCCCGCTTTGCAACTCTTTATTTAAATTTCCCATTTTCACTTAATCACATTTCTAAGTAATGTTAATTTAGGATTAACGATATAACACCTCAAACTCTTTTTATAAAATTCATGTTTATTGTAAAACCCTTTTATCTAAATTCCCCTTTTCTTAATTCTAATAATTAAGTAACATTTACTTCAAGCTATTTTATTCGCTTGAATTCCTTTTATAGCTTCGTTATAACAACTTAGGTTTTAAAAACCCGTTTATAAACTTCTTTCACCAAATCGATTGGATTTCATTTCAACTTCGATTTCTTTCAAATGGATTTCCATTAAAAGAAATTTCTAAATTTTTATTAACTAAAATGATAATTTATTTCAATCATTAACTACTTCAGTAGTTAATTTCTTTATTAACTAAAATAAACATTAAATCCCTTTTTAAAATCATATTATAATTTAAACAATATCATTTAAACTATTTTCTCTTCTAAACATACTAATTTAGTAATCAAATCCAATTAAAGAGCCGATTTAGTCACTCAAAGCACGGTTATCTTATTAACCGATTCCAATTCGTTTTCCCTTTAAATTAACTAATAATATAATTAATTTAAATGATTCCATTAAATTGTTTTTTAACAAAATAATTAATCACTTTAACCATTAGGTAAATTTCCTATTTTCATACTTTATAATTCTGATTAACATCAGAATTGACTTTATTAACTCAATTAATAAAATAAGAATAAATACTTATTTCCTTTTTAAAAACTTTTATTCAAATAATATTTAAAATTCTATCTCCAGTTATAAAATAAATTTATAACTTTAGTTCTATCGATTCACCTGATGGTAAATCAATATAAACAAAATAATTTACTTTTAGGCCATTTACTGCCGATTACTCAACCAATATAGCCCATTGGAAAAACCCAAACACAGGTTGAATTTCCAACAACGATCAATACTCAAATCAATCACCCAAACATGACGGTTCATATGGTAATATGAAAATAAATAATATATTTGAGGAATCTCGTTGGATCCCTCCAACCTATTCTTCCCTGTATCCAAAACGGTTAGCCCAAAACAGATCATTCGATCCCAAAAATGGTAAATAACCACTATTTCATCTCAACCAACCAACAAAAACACTTTTCATCAGTTCACACAATTCAACAAAAACACATTTATTTGATCAACGTGACCAACGAGGTAAATTACCTTCATTGTGTCCAATTCGTTAAAATAACGATTTGGTATTTCATTGAAATTAAACAACGGTTTAATTTCATCAGATAAATCAATAAATAGATATATAACTAGCGAACAGTCAATCATAGCAAACAGAGCACACAAAATAAAAACCCAATTTATATAAAATATAAATGGGGAAACTGAGTGAGTTTAACTCACATGATTCCGTTGTCGCTAAAACGAGTCGGTTCCTGTTAAATTAATAAACTAGCGTTTAATTTAACTAAAATTTCCAGTAGTCTCCACTTTGTTCCAGCCAGTTTCAAAATAATTCCAAAATGTAGATCTCTACCATACAGTTCCTACACAACTTGTTTGGTCCGTTCTGATACAATACACATTCATTATAAATGTTATAAGCAAACGAGTTTTGATTGGAATATTATAATTCCTTAATTATGGTTAACACGTTAATTACTTTTGTTAGAGATTTCGTTTGTTTTACTACTTCGTTGTTCAGTACTCAGGTAATAGTTCGACTCCATCAGATTGTCGTGGCACCCCGTCCTGACAGCCGGACCTTGCAAAAACAAATAAATAATACTATAAGTTTTCACTAATTTGATTATAAACAATTCCCTTATGTTAAAACTTAACTTAATTATTTAGGTTAGGCAAATTAATTAGTCCGACATTGTTCCTTGCAGCTTCTCGCAGTTCAGTTCTTTGTTCACACAATTATGTTTTGATCAAAAGATGGCTGACCCCTTCAATTTTCCTACTACCAGCATACTCATTTAGTTGTAAATTCAGCCATTATATTGTCAACAAAACCATGGCTTACCGTATCCCTCACCATGTCCGCACCATTAGTTCCTATCTCTCCCTCCGTATAACGCTCAGACTTTAGTCAAACACTGATTTCCATTTACATCATAAGGCCGACAACTGCTTTCTTTTGTTCTCTTGCTCAACCGTATGTCTGCAATTAAACCATGATTTCTAAATTAACACTAAACCCATTCCTTGCTTCCAGTAGTATTTCCGGTTTTGAAAACAAACGGGTTCAAACCCTTTTTACTACGAACCTAAGTCTGATGGTATTCAAGTTCTTCATACCACGCTTCCACGTTCTCCAGTATTGTGATGCTTTTCTTCGTGTATCCTTGTTTGAGCAATCACCAAAACCACGCCATACCCTCCACACCTGGTACTGCTTCGTGAAAACCATGCATCCACTTCCTCTCTCCTCCATCGCGGCCACGTTCCCCCACCGGACCCTCATCGGAGGTCACCAGAACATGCCCCGCTCCACCACCGTCCTTCGCCCCAAACAACTCTTCGTCTAACCCCTCCGTTCACTCGCAAAAGCTCCATAATCGGAGCCCATTTCGAACTGAACTATGGTCGAAACACTCCTTAAAACCACATCATAGCCGGTCAAATCATAGAGCTTGATGAGCTCCACAGTTTTGCACTTATAAGCTTTATCTATCGATTCAAGGATGGTTCGAAAATTTAGGAGAGAAGCTGGAAAATTGGGTTCGTTGATTATGTGGGTGGAGGCGGCTCAATACTGACCGTGGAAACTGAATTGACGCAAGGGTTTGTCTTGGATGTGGCATTTATAGGATAGGCAAATTAATATAATATTGTTTACAAAACTTCATCCTAAAGTAACGCGATAAAACCACTACAGACGATCCCATTTTTCTGACAAAAAAGCTAATCTTAGTGTAAAAATGTATTCCAGACCCAATGAGACAAGTTTCGTCAAATTCCGACATCGTTTGCAAAAATTTCCTTTATGAAATCAGAAATAAACACACGTTAAATTTTTTCACGATCACTAGATAAATCGAATCAACTTGAAACTTTGAAATCCTATAATAATTTTTCAATACGAACCCAACGACACCAGTTTCGTTGCATTCTGAGACTGTTTTCCCGGTAGGCTATTTTTACGCGCACCGCAATGCCATTTCGAACACCAAATTACACGGTCTCCAAAAACAACAAACTATATATCTATCCTGACTATAATTGACAATAAGAACTCAACGGAATTGGTTTCGCGGCCTGATTCGATCGTCTGTTCAAGTTATACCCAAATAACTCTTTATTAAATTAATTACGTGGTATAGTAATTGAACGAGCGTTTGTGGCTGCCGTGGTCACATACGTCATCGGTTTGCCACACAATTCAAAACCGTACAATAATTTAACGATACGGTTCTAATGAAACTATCTTCGTCGAAAATGGGGTCCATTTGCAAAACGGCTATTTTAACACGTATATTTTAAATAACGATTTCCATAGCGACTATTTCAAAATTTGATTTGACCATAACTAAAAACTATAAAACGAAATCTGGATTATTCTCTTTCATATGAAAATTATAATCAACCTTCTTCCAACGTTTCTTGTTTCACAGAAATCCGACTTATATCGGATCCTGTATATCAAATCGAAGTTCAAAACTCCGTATTACGAACTGTTGCGCTATTTCGAGCTCGTTTTATATTTATATTAATATATAACGTTCAAACTTCGTTTTAAATAACGAAATAAATATTAAAATCCATTAATACTCCAAATAAAATATTTAAAATAATAAATTAAATTAAATATTTGACGGCCTAAATACGGGTCGTTACATTCTTCCCACCCTTAAAATAATTTCGTCCTCGAAATTGCTAAGGTAAGAAAGAACGTTACAAACTCATTATCTTTACAAAAATAAAATTAAAACTTAGTTTTTATTTCCGAAACTAATCTAGTTGGTTTTAAAACCAATTAATTCCAAATAAATTTTTTTTTTCCAAAAATGAATGGATTGATGCACTTAATTGTAGAAAAGCTTGAAGAATTGGTGCAAGAAGAGCATTGATTTTTAGAGCTGGATTAAAGCATGAAGACCTGAAGAAATGTTGTTGTTCAACCACCTTCTGCCGTGTAACGACCCAGAAATTTTGACATTTAAAATATAACTTATATTAAGATTTAATGATTAAAATCAATATTTATATTGGTTTTTGGAAAATTGGACTTTCATTTGTTTTAAGCATAGTCTAAATATATTTATAAATAAATTATTTTCGTAAAATATAAATTTTAATATGAATGTTGTGTTGAAAGAAATGTTAAATAAAGCAAACATCCTTTTATTTACATGAGAAAATATAATCCGCCTTCGCTATAAATTTAACTTTTAATACGAACATTTTATAAAGGAAACATTGTTAACAATATTGGCCGTTTGGATAAAGTACAATCATAAACTGTTCCAAAAATATTCAAAAAATTTCTAACACCTTAAATTTTGGAAATTTTTTGGCAGAGTCTCCCTGTACGGAGGACATCTGCAATATCACAGGTTCAAGAAATATATATACATCGACCAACAGGGTCGAAAAACTTCAAAAACCAAACTCAAAACCCAAGTAAAAACCAAAATCTCATATTCTGCATAGGCGTACCTTTTTGCGAGCGTTATTATGCGGTAAGCCATATTCTATATTCGAGCTTGCTTTGTTATTACGCAGCTCTATTCAAATTGGATTCAATTAACTCCAGAATTTTTTCTTGGATGAATTTTAAAGCTGAATTGGCACTTCTGCACCTGCTCTCCACTCAAATAAATTTCATTAGTCCAAAACAACATCAATTAATTTCAAATATCCATATCATACGATCCAACCAGTTCTACACACAGTCTAATCCACATGAGATTATAATTATTTATAATCACTTCATTTTTTTATTATCCATCCAGGCTTACTAATCTGGATTATTTATCCAACTTATTTATTTCCATATTGGTTTTAAACCAAGTCTATCATTTTCAGATTTATATTCAATCAATCAACAACACAATCCAACATATCATTCAAATCAACAAATCTAAATGATTGCCCATATTATAACAATTTGAGATAATCATTACTTTTATTATAAAATAAATTGGGCAAAAATAATTTTATGTCAAATTACAAATACGCGCTCATATATATATATATATATATATATATATATATATATATATATATATTCAAACTCAATCTAGGGTATTACTAACCCCATCTCTATCGAGTTACGCCATAGAGCCAAGGTTATCACTAAACCAATAGCTCTGATACCAAATGTAGCGACCCAAATTTCTGGTACCCTTTGAGCTGACCAAACTACATCAGTCCAACCCAAAGTGCACGGAAAATGGATTACTAGAAGAAAGAAGTTAGAGGATGAGGTAAGAAAGAAAGAAATATTAGGATAGAAGAAGAAGAAGAACCAACACAATACAAAGTCAAAGTCTCACATCGCAGCAGAATAAAATATAATACAGAAATAAATCTTTATTGAGAGCTTTAAAAACACTTACAATCATCAGAGTACATTACACATCGGGGCAGTGATAATAACCTATCCACATATACAATCACACAGCGGAATAAATACTAGATACAATATGTCTGAACACCTTCAGCTCGTCTCTTCACAGCATTCGATAACCTGAACCTGTACACCCCGGGCTATCCCGAGCATTTACAAAACACCGGGTCAGTCTGGTGAACCAGAGTGAGAAAAACACGCACAGTATTAAGGTTATCACACAACCTGATTTTAAAGTTCAAATCATTCTGAAAGAAAAAGGTAATCGTAAGACCAAATCCATATATATTTACGGACGGTTTTTACCTTACGATAACCCAAAATGTTTAAAAATTAATATCATTTTCTAATATTATAATAGTGTCTAAATACAAGTAAATAGAATCTAGCCGAACGCTTGCATCTCACGTTCCACATATATAGTATACAATCAAAACCGCGGGCGCATATCAGAAATTGGATTCCGACTATGACAAGGTATGGGACCACCTGCCGATAGTGTATCTCTAGAGGCGAATACACTGGGTTCAACAAGAACGTCTTGCAACCCGGCCCTCACATGGCCGACCACTCATTTCGCTTGAGTGTATCGAATGTATATCACCAACGGTTGGGTGCGACCCACAGTTTCTCGAAAAGGGACAACATCGAAATAGATTAAAGAATGAAATGGAATTTCTCCAGATAGATGATTATACACCCTAATGGGAGCGACCCACATAACCATACTGCCTGCCTGATTTCTGTCATTTTCCCGGTTAATGAGGCTTGAGGTTTTGAATTATCTTTTACAACACCTGCCCACCATTCACTTTGAATGCCATATTGTCAGATCCGCCAGATATCACTAATTGACGTTCACAAAAATACTCTAGTTATCAAGCTAAGAGAATGTGCACTTCTCCTCCATCAACTTGGTACGTTTGAAAATATCAACGTACGTGACTCCCTTGGAAATACTCTGTCAGACATTCGTCCATACAAGTCATCCAGGAACAGGATGAACCGAATGTACTCTCTTACTGCATCCAATATAGGAATCACCACATGGATCAGTAGCGAGAAGTCCTTGCAACCCGTAGATTTCATTCACGACAGAACCAAAGTTTATCTCTGGTCGCTAAACCAAAGATTATTAGCTTTTCCTCTGTGTAATAAAGATCTACGGTCTTCAATGCTCCATCTCGATCATCTTCTAATATCTCCACGTATTTGTTGGTCGAAATGGTTTTCGAATATAAATTCGATCTTGGTCTTTCCGTACCCCAATCGTATTGGACAGATTTGATAGTCGGTGATTTTACTATCAAAATAATCAGTGATTTAATCATAACAATCCAATGGGTTCACTGATTCTGTATTCAGCACCCCTTTGGCCTTTTAATTAAAATAAATGTAAATTCAACTCTTAAATCTTTCGATATAATAAATATAGTTTTCTCGCGTATTATTTACATGAGATTATTTTTTGAACAAATTCGATTTAATACCTAGGAAAATCCTATATCATAATTTGTTTCTATTTTCATTTTCAAACCAATAGCCATGTTATTATATAATATTTGGAAATCATTTCAACTTATTACTCATACCATAACTTTACGAAACATCTTCGTGCATTACTTGACAACGATAACAAATGCTTATTAATATAGAGTAAATCTATTTTCAATACTCAACTTTACATTTCCTTTTACCTTGCAGATATCGTTATAATTTGTAGTAATCTCCTTTATTCCCCTTTTTCTTTGAAATCATCATTTTATATATATTTTCACCCAAAAATATTTTGTTATCATTTCACTAACGAGATAATAAAGTTTATTAACCACATTTACCATTACAACTCATATCATTCTAAGATAATCCCGAAGTCGTTCAAGTTGGGGTATTTTAGTTACCTCTCAGACCTTGATCAACAACGTTCATACCTTAAATAAATATAAGTTGTAATCCAAAACCAATATTTCACTCTAATCCCAATACAAATACCATTGAACTATTTTATTCAAAATACGGTTTCATAAAACCTTCTTATCTCTTTGAAAATCTCTTCTCGAATATAACGTTATTCCTTAATTAAATAATTAAGTAATTTCTTATAAAAACGCCACTTTTTAACCTTTACCTTTCTTAAACAATTTTATTCCAGAGTTAGGATTTGTTTCTCAAATCCTATGATCCACTTCTTTACCCCAGTTCACTTTTACCAATCCCTTTCCAAATCATTTAACCTTTCCCCGCTTTACAACTCTTTATTTCAATTTCCCATTTTCACTTAATCACATTTCTAAGTAATGTTAATTTAGGATTAACGATATAACACCTCAAACTCTTTTTATAAAATTCAGGTTTATTATAAAACCCTTTTATCTAAATTCCCCTTTTCTTAATTCAAATAATTAAGTAACATTTACTTCAAGCTATTTTATTCGCTTGAATTCCTTTTATAGCTTCATTATAACAACTTAGGTTTTAAAAACCCGTTTATAAACTTCTTTCACCAAATCGATTGGATTTCATTTCAACTTCGATTTCTTTCTAATGGATTTCCATTAAAAGAAATTTCTAAATTTTTATTAACTAAAATGATATTTTATTTCAATCATTAACTACTTCAGTAGTTAATTTCTTTATTAACTAAAATAAACAGTAAATCCCTTTTTAAAATCTTATTATAATTTAAACATTATTCATTTAAACTATTTTCTCTTCAAAACATACTAATTTAGTAATCAAATCCAATTAAAGAGTCGATTTAGTCACTCAAAACACGGTTATCTTATTAACCGATTCCAATTCATTTTCCTTTTAAATTAATTAATAATATAATTAATTTAATTTAAATAATTCCATTAAATTGGTTTTTAACAAAATAATTATTCACTTTAACCGTTAGGTAAATTTCCTAGTTTCATACTTATAATTCTGATTAACATCAGAATTGACTTTATTAACTCAATTAATAAAATAAGAATAAATACTTATTTCCTTTTTAAAAACTTTTATTCAAATAATATTTAAAAATCTATCTCCAGTTATAAAATAAATTTATAACTTCAGTTCTATCCATTCACCTGACGGTAAATCAATATAAACAAAATAATTTACTTTTAGGCCATTTACTGCCGATTACTCAACCAATATAACCCATTGGTAAAACCCAAAGACAGGTTGAATTTCCAATCAATGATCAATACTCAAATCAATCACACAAACATGACAGTTCATATGATAATATGAAAATAAATAATATATTTAAGGAATCTCGTTGGATCCCTCCAACCTGTTCTTCCCTGTATCCAAAACAGTTAGCCCAAAACAGATCATTCAATCCCAAAAATGGTAAATAACCACTATTTCATCTCAACCAACCAATAAAAACATTTTTCATCAGTTCACATAATTCAACAAAAGCACATTTATTTTATAAACGTGGCCAACGTGGTAAATTACCTTCATTGCGTCCAATTCGTTAAAATAATGATTTGGTATTTCACTGAAATTAAACGACGGTTTAATTTCATCAGATAAATCAATAAATAGATATATAACTAGCGAATAGTCAACCATAGCAAACAGAGCACACAAAATAAAAACCCAATTTATATAAAATATAAATGGGAAACTGAGTGAGTTTAACTCACCTGATTCCGTTGTCGCTAAAACGAGTCGGTTTCTGTTAAATTAAACTAGCGTTTAATTTAACTAAAATTTCAAGTAGTCTCCACTCTGTTTTTGCCAGTTTCAAAATAATTCCAGAATGTAGATCCCTGCGATACAGTTCCTACACAACTTGTTTGGTCCGTTCTGATACAATACACATTCATTATAAATGTTATAAGCATACGAGTTTTGATTGAAATAATATAATTTCTTAATTATGGCTAACACGTTTATTACTTTTGTTAGAGACTTCGTTTGTTTTACTACTTCGTTGTTCAGTACTCAGGTAACAGTTCGACTCCATCAAATTGTCGCGGCACCCCGTGCTGACAGCCAGACCTTGCAATAACAAATAAATAATAATATAAGTTTTCACTAATTAGATTATAAACAATTCCCTTATGTTAAAACTTAACTTAATTATTTAGGTTAGGCAAATTAATCAGGCCGACACCGGTCCTTGCAGCTTCTCGCAGTTCAGTTCTTTGTTCACACAATTATGTTTTGATCAAAAGATGGCTGACCCCTTCAATTTGCCTACTACCAGCATACTCATTTAGTTGTAAATTCAGCTGTTATATTGTCAACAAAACCATGGCTTACTGTAACCCTCACCATGTCTGCACCATTAGTTCCTATCTCTCCCTCCATATAACGCCCAGACTTTAGTTAAACACTGATTTCCATTTACATCATAAGGCCAACAGCTGCTTTCCTTTGTTCTCTTGCTCAACCGTATGTCTGCAATTAAACCATGCTTTCATGAGATGATTTCTAAATTAACACTAAACCCATTCCTTGCTTCCACTAGTATTTCTGGTTTTAAAAACAAACGGGTTCAAACCCTTTTTACTACGAACCTAATTCTGATGGTATTCAAGTTCTTCAGACCATGCTTCCACGTTCTCCAGTATTGTGATGCTTTGCTTCGTGTATCCTTGTTTGAACAATCACCAAAACCACGCCATACCCTCCACACCTGGTACTGCTTCGTGAAAATCGCACATCCACTTCCTCTCTCCTCCATCGCGGCCACGTTCCCCCACCGGACCCTCATCAGAGGTCACCAGAACATGCCCTGCTCCACCACCTTCCTTCGCCCCGGACAGCTCTTCATCTAACCCCTCCGTTCAATTGCAAAAGCTCCATAACTGAAGCCCATTTCGAACTGAACTACGGTCGAAACACTCCTCAAACCCACATCATTGTCGGTCGAATCATAGAGCTTGATGAGCTCCACAGTTTTGCACTTATAAGCTTTATCAATCGATTCAAGGATGGTTCGAAAATTTGGGAGAGAAGCTGGAAAATTGGGTTCGTTGATTATGTGGGTGGAGGCGGCTCAATATTGACCGTGGAAACTGAATTGACGCAAGGGTTTGTCTTGGATGTGGCATTTATAGGATAGGCAAATTAATATAATATTGTTTACGTAACTTCGATCTAAATTAACGCGATAAAACCACTAAAGGCGATCCCTGGTTTCTGACAAAAAAGTTCATCTTAGTGTAAAAAGGTATTCTGGACCCAATGGGACAAGTTTCGTCGAATTCCGACATCGTTTGCAAAAATTTCCTTTATAAAACAAGAAACAGACACACGTTAAATTTTTTCACGATCACCAGATAAATCGAATCAACTTGAAACTTTGAAATCTTATAATAATTTTTCAATACGAACCCAACAACACCAGTTTCGTCGCATTCTGAGACTGTTTTCCTGATAGGCTATTTTTATGCGCACCGCAATGCCATTTCGGACACTAAATTACGCAGTCTCCAAAAATAACAAACTATATATCTATCCTGACTATAATCAACGATACGAACTCAACGGAATTGGTTTCGCGGCCTAATTCGATCGTCTGTTCAAGTTATACCCAAATAACCCTTTATTAAATTAATTACGTGCTATAGTAATTAAACGGGCGTTTATGGCCGCCGTGGTCACATACGACATCGGTTTGCCACGCAGTTCAATACTGTACAATAATTTAACGATACGGTTCTAATGAAACTAGTTTCATCAAAAAGGGGGTTCGTTTGCAAAACGACTATTTTAACGCGTATATTTTAAATAACGATTTCCATAGCGACTATTTCAAAATTTTATTTGACCATAACTGACAAACTATAAAACGAAATCTGGATTATACTCTTTCATATGAAAATTATAATCAACCTACTTCCAACGTTTCTTGTTTCACAAAAATCCGACTTATATCGGATCTTCTATATCAAATCTAAGTTCAAAACTCCATATTATGAACTGTCGCGCTATTTCGAGCTCGTTTTATTTTTATATTAATATATAACGTTCAAACTTCATTTTAAATAACGAATTAAATATTAAAATCCATTAATACTCTAAATAAAATATTTAAAATAATAAATTAAATTAAATATTTGACGGCCAAACTACGGGTCGTTACATTAAATATAAGATTTAAACATAAATTATATTAGCCTATATTCGGTACCAATTCTCGTAATCAACGAATATTATAACTGGAATAATGATACAAATATCTTTCAAATTCCTCAAGTAGTGTATGTCTAAACAATGGAATTCCATATCAAATATCAGAGGATTATTTCTATCCAAATTCAATTTATTTATACTTGGAAGACTTTTTTCTTAATCTAAACATTCATCATAACATATCTTTTAAAACACATTTATATTTGATAAACTAAATAACTTAAACATGTTGTGTTAAGGATGATGTTATTAAAGACATTGTCCACAATAATCCGAAATCAGTTAATATTAAATATAAGATTTAGATAGAAAACATATCAACCCATATTCAATATCAACTTCGTGTTCAACATATACTATAAGCGGAATAATGGTATATCCACCTTTTAATTTCCTCGAATAATATGATTTTTATCTATGGAATTAAAATCAAATATTCGACAATTATTTCCTACCGAATCCAATAAACTTAAAATTGGAAACTTTAATCCATTTAAAAATTAGATTTCAAAAACTCATTTTTGCAGTATCCGTTCATTAGGCTGAAAAACTGCAAATTCAAATTACAGGTCAAGAATTCATATTTCTTACCAAATCACTTTAAAATCATTTACTATGATTTATCATAATTTTTTTATATTTTCAATAAATTTTATAAAGTCATTTTTAGTAGTTTCCAATTGTTGTCACCAAACTATAAAGCCGTGATTTTATTTAAAAGTAGATTTGAACATACCTTGAATACTATACATTGAAGCTTGAAAATTTCCTTTTCATTTGAACTATTATCATTAGAAACCAAACATTTTTCGTTTTAAGTAAATTTGATGTAAATTGCATTAGTTATAATCATTTGAAGTTTATATTCGAAATTCGCGAGCTATCGCAGCGCGACTAGTTCTATTCATACCATATTATAATTTTAAATTAAAATTCGTTCGATTCACTTCAAATATATTTATAAACCTTTTAAACATGTACAAACTTAATTTCAAACACCATTTCCAAAATTTAAACTTCAAATTGAAATCATCTTCCAAAATTGATATTTTAATAATACAATATTAATATAATACCATTAATTTTCAAATTTAATATTTTGAAATTCAATTTCAGCAGAAATCAAATTAAACGTTATATAAGACTAATGGAACAATCGGTTCGAGTTTAAAACATCGTTTACATACCAAATCCAATTTTGAATTATTCTTCAAAATCGATTTTAAATCTGAACAAACAATTTTCAAATCGAAAATCTTAAATTTGTTTCCATCTTTGCAAAAGTTGTTTATAAATACTTTAATTTCATTTCTATCCAATTTTGGATATAAAATTCCAACTTTCATTTTTATGCTTTATTTCTCTTAAATGAATAAAATATCCATTTATATTATCCAAATAGAAGAAGCTTAACCAAAACCCAAATAATTTCTGTATATGTGAGTGTAATGTGTGAACAATCATAATAACAGTCACATCAACCATTCATCCATATCACAATATTTATAATATAAGCGATACAACAATTAACGTTTATACGTACATGAATAATAATAATAACTGTAGTAACATCCATCAACCATGAAGCTACCATAACAACTGCTAAGAGACTAATATATATATATGTATATATATATATGTATATATATATATATGTATATATATAATCATATTTTGATTGTAACAAATATTCCAAACTTTAAAAAGTTCTCACCGAGGTTTTATTGTCGAAATACTGATAAGTTTTTCAGTTTAATTAAACAGATATTTAATTTAAACAAAATTTCCAGCTGCTCCAAATACTCCAATTCCAGTTATATCGCTTGGTATTCGCTGATGTGATTGCAATGAACTTCGTCCTGCTAAATTTTGTTAGCGTTTGAACAAATTATAGATTTTATAATTTACCCTTGAATTAAGATCAACTTAACTAACCAAGATCATTAACTTAATTAATTATAAGTATATTAACCTAATTATGTCTTCACCACGTCGTTGCGTACAGGTTCGAATAGAACCCATTTCGCACGCCACCTAGAAGCCTCCACCGTCGCAACCATCGTTGATCGGACCGATCCTAATCTAACTGTCGTGACCAGAGGCCTTATTGCCCAGAAGCTTGGCCCCCAACGTCACCACCTCAAGCCTGAAAAAGTGATTTGAACGGAAAACTTCAAGTCGACCCACCGACCGCCACACACCACCAACTGACCACAAACACCATCAGCACCTCGGCCTTGTCACCCTCTTCCTTTTACTTGTTGACAGCTTAGCCTAGAAACGCCCCAATTGGCTGGGATCTACAAAAATACGAAAACAATCCCTTTGCGTTTAAACTCATATATACGATGATTTGAAGCTCAGATCAATGATCCAACCATATAGATTTCAAGAGGATGAAGAGATCCACAACTTTCATGTTGAAGGTTTTTTTCTTCTAAAAACAAATAGATTAGATGAGATTAAGGAAAGAATGAGGACGAGTTTCGACCATCAATTTCAGTAGGGTGGCAGCCGGAAGAAGGGTTAGGATTACAGCTCAGGACTTAAGGGTATTATATAGTGTAGTTTTTATTACTATAATGTTCACCACATGCATAGAAAATCGCACGAACTCCAAACGAAGTGCAACGACTGTCGTTTCTATCTACATATTTATATCCCGAATACAATGGAATATGTTTCGGAAGCTAATTTGATTGTTTTTAGCAGTTTTCTCAAAATTTAATTATAAGTTATTATTAATTTCAAAAAGATCTTCGGTATGCGTTTATATCACGTACGCTCACATAACAACTCCGATCGATATAGACGTTGAAATCTTACAATAATTTAACATTCTGGATTTGTTGAAACTGATTTCGTCGAAATCCGAGATTGTTTGAAAAATGGCTATTTTCAAATGTTAAATTAAATTGATAAAATATAATTCAATCTCAAAACATTCAAATTCATCAAAAATAAATTATTATCATCGTATATATTCAAATAGAATTTTACATAGCTTCAAAATAAACTAATTCATATTTTAAATTCGACATTCTCATCTCTAAGTAATTTAACGTTCAAATTCTTACTTAAATAAATTTCAAGTCATTAAATCTTTAAAATTAATCATTTTAAATATTAAATAAATTAAATATTCCTATATAAAAAAATCTGGGTCATTATAGTGTTATACGATAGTTAATTTTTAGCGTCATTGTCTTACATTATATTGGATAACTATGTATTACTCCTAATAATGTACATAACTTCAACAAAAGTAAAACTGCTCCTTCTGATATAGTTTGACGTGAGAAACAATATCAATGTAGCCGAATGAATTTCCTGTTGAATGTACGCTATTTATGTTTGGACTGTCAGAGTTCGAATGAGATTTCTTCATTTGTCGCACATGTTTGGCATGAACAATATCAACTGCTTTATCGCCTGTATCATAACGATGTCTTCTAGAGTTACTTTGTGCAGTAGAATAAGTGCAAATATGTTGATTTTATTTTTAGTATGGAATTTGTTGCATTAGAGTTTATTGCGGTGGATTTTGATATGTTGGAGGATCATTCAAAATTGGAATGCACTACTTTTGATATTTTGATTCGTCAAGTGGGTTTGGAATCCATCAAAATCCATAGATCATTGAATGAGGGAGGTGGAGATGTGGTAGTTAGGGTGCAGTCTTTTTGAGTTTAAGCAGATGCATAGGATGTTTCCCAGTAGCATGAGCATAACAACCCGAATTTTTAGTTCTGTAATGCTTAAGTAATTTAAATTATAAAGTGATTAATTTTAAAACTTAGCAACTTAAGTTAAATTTAAATTGGGTATTGGAATGTCAAATTGACTTGAAATGGAAAATATTGAGTATGAAGTTCAATTTATTTTGAAGTTATGTAAAATTCTATTTGAATATATACGATAATAATAATAATTTATTTTCAGTTAATTTGTGTATTTTAAAATCCATCAATTATTAATTGATTTTCGCTAACACGTAAAACTAGCCATTTTTCAAATAATCTCGATTTTTTATGAAACTAGTTTCATCGGATCCTAAATATTAAATTATTGTAGAATGCCAAGTTTCATGGTAATTGGAGTATTTATGCGTTGTGCGAGCCTGAAATGCTCGTGTAATCTAAGTGAATAAAATATTTAAATTTGCTTTGCCTATAATATTTTAAGCCTAAACCTAACTAGCCTTCATTTATTCTGTTGCTTATGAAATATGCTTAACCCGCCACTTCTTCTTAAAAAAGAGAAGACAACCTCTTCAAAATTCAAAATAAAATCAATTAAAAATCATAAAAATATAAAGCTTTCTTCTTTAGATTTGCAGACTAGATCCTTCTTATGGCACAAGTTTGTAACGTGTGAACGGGTTTTCCTAGGCACTGTCATGTAACAATCGACACTTGTGTCTAGGTTGGAATGAAATTCAAGCATCGATGGGTAAATCCAAGTTCATATTTGGGTTGGAGGTTGAAAATGGCATCTACTTGGAATTTTTGGTGGTGTTTGACACATTTAGTTATCTTATGTTAGTGTCATGGTGCGAGGATTAGCCGAGAACACGTTTTGATGGGGGAGATTCGGGCATGGCTTGGTGGTGACGAGGAGATGGAGAACCTGATTTTGAAGCTAATGTAGTGGTCAGACTTGGTGAAGTCGTGGGCTACAGGTCAGATTTAGTGAAACATGAAGGGGAGAGATATTGATAAAGTCATGACCATGATGAAGTCGAGGGCTACATGCAAGCGAATGTTTGAAATTAGGAAGAAGGATTTAAAACATGATTAAAGGGTTAATTAAGTAATTAATATTGTTAATGACATTTTTATTTATTTCAAATGTGTAATATAACTTGTAATAGCAATAAATTTTTGATATACAATCAAATCAGAGCGAAACGAGTTGTATTGGGTTTGTATTGACGAATATTACCGTACGAGATGGATTGGAGGCATTCTGAGTTGCTTAGAATTTTGTTTGATTTCAAACGATTTTGAAATTGGATAAAAACAACATGATATCGTCGATCGAATTGTATGGTGAGTTAACACTCTAACTTTCTGGAATATTGCTAAATATTATTATAACATATAATAATATCCATTGTAGGTTGTACCCAATTTATTGTGAGTTTGGATGATTTAATGCTTATTTGGTTGGTTGTGATTATATATTTCCTCTATAAGCGGATGACCTTTGACACTACCTTCTTTTAAGCGGAAGATTCATCCTAAATGAATTAGATTATGTTATCGGATTTATATGCATATATGAATTGATCTATGAGCTGTGACGCAGGGGGACATGTTGGAGGGTTTACTGTAATAGCCAGTATTTTACGTATCGGAGGATCGTAAAACATTTTCATTTTATTCCCTGAGGGTTGGATCATTTTCATCTTTTGATACCTCACTTATGGGGATATGAGACATGTCCAAAAAATTTACCGATTTTTTTGTGACCATTTTTCCCCTGTCAGCCTTGTACAGGGAATAACTTTTGACTCAGGTCGAATCAAAGAGTGAGACCTGTGCTATTGGAAAGGAATTGATGATTGCCTTTCCTTATAGTGGTTACATTAAAGATTGGGCCTAGTGGTTTGTGAGGAATAGCCGTTTTAGGGTTTTTCAGTTGGTTGTTTAGGTTTGGAGAGCCACAATGGGCTAATTTGGGAAGGCCCATTGGTGGGCTAATGGAAGGGTATAAATAGGGGGTAAGGGATATGGGAAATGGTTTTAGTTTTCCATTCTCTCAGGTGGTGCCTTGTGCTCCTCCTTCCTTTAACACACTTCCACCATTAAAAATCATAATCTAAGGAAGGAAATCATAGATATATACCATTGGAGGCCAACAATTAAGACAAGGATTCATCGGATCAAGTTGTTTGGTGCAAAGTGATTGCTGTCCGGATTCATTTTCCTTTGATTTTTGCTTGTTTGGGAGAATCGGTGAGTGATATGCATCTCTCACATGGATTCAATAAAGTATATAAGTGTTTGTGCATGTTTTTCCTCAAATTCAGGAGTTTTTCCACAGATCTATGCATTGGTAAGTCCATTTTCATATAAATCACCCTATGATCTAATTTAGCAAGTTTAGATAAGTAATTTCTAAGATATTTCATGTGAATGTGCAGGTTAAATCCATGATTTTGTTCGTATGTACACGTTTGGTGATTTCAGTGAATTTTACGGAATTACTGATAGAATTGATATATTGATGATGTTATTGAATACATATCATGATTGCGGTCATGTTGGATGGATTGGTTTCGTCGAATGTATCATTTGGCGAAGTTTTGGTCGGAATCAGAGCTGAAATGGAGATGTGTAGGTTTTGGGTCGAGCAAGGCCTGGTCGGTCGGGTCGAGCAGTATCTTGGGTCGAGCGAGCAACTGGGTTGGTCGAGTAGTAATGCACGGGGTCTAGCAAGTAACTGAGTCGGTCCGGGGATCGTTACACTGGTTTGGTCCCAAGTGCAGGAGTGGGTTGGCCATAAAAGAGGGCTCGAGCAGGGTCGGTCGCTCATGCAGAACATGGTCATTTCTGAAAACTTTATTTTCGGGTACGATCCAGACTTGAGCCAAAGGGTCTGAAAAAAATATTTTTCGGGGGCAACCCCCCGAACCCTAGTCGCAATGATGTAATTTGGCTCGGTGATGGTGTGACGCCAAAGTAAATTCAAGTAGGAAGGTTCGAAGTATTGAATGTGTTCGTTGATCGGTGTAGAACAACAAATGAGACGACAACTCAAATGTCGTGAGTTGGTGGATAATGGTTGCTTGAGAAGGTTGCTTGAGCTATGAAAAGTCGTCAGTTGGATGACTAGAGATGCAAAGGCCGAGAGATTACCATTGTCGTAAGTTCTAGCGGCCTCGAAGAAGAAGTACACTAGAGACGTCTAAATGACTGGTTGTAGGTCGAGTACCCTGGGTATTGTAGAAAGGCCTAGTTGTCAAGGTTGGACATATGGAGTTTACGCTAGAACTGGGGTTGCCATTAGCCCTTGACATATGGCAAGGTTGGACATATGGAGTTTACGCTAGAACTGGGGTTGCCATTAGCCCTTGACATATGGCAAGGTTGGTCGTCATACGATTAACGATAGTTTCGAAGCAGGATTGGCGGTGATAGCCAGAGTATGTCATGGTTGATTAGTTGCCTTGTTTGAACTATTTCATGTAGATTGTCAAACGTCGAAGGAGATGTTCCTTGGGTGCTTGTCTGATATTGGTTTAGGCCTCTACGGCTTGTGCTTGAGGGATGTCAAATTCGATTAGGATGGCTTACATGAGATATATATAATCCGGATATTATGAGTGCTTACCATGATTACTGAGTGTTCTAGTATTTTTATTTCTGTTGTTTGAGTGCTCGATAAGGGTTGTAGTAAGGCCTTATGTACAAACTTTGGTATCAGTTGGATAATCTTTCAGGATGTTGAGAAAGTTTCAAAAGTTTGTTATACGATGCTTCACCACTATTACTTGTTGTATATGTTCTATTATATTTTATCCTTGCGCTGTGATTTTTACGACATGTTACGATGTTGTTTACCTAATTTGATGATCGTCCATGGCTGCCTGGCACACTTTCAGTGCATTATTCCTCTTTTTTAGTGCAGAGGTTATGGGAGGTCGTCACATTTGGTATCGGAGCTCTGGTTAGCTATTTTAGCCAAAGTTCAAGGATGTAATCACGTATGAGAGACGTACTTGTAGATTTCAGTTGGATGTATACTATATGATACTATATAGTATATTAGTGTTTGTACTTCTTTGGCAGTTTATCTTGTAGATGGCTAATCATTCTCATTTGCAGATTTAGAATGAGTCGACGTTATAAGAGACATTCTGCTAGGGAAGAAGCTGTGCTTGGCGGGGGCAATGGAGGGGCACCTGATTACCCGGCCATGTTTGAAGCTATGATATATGCATGCCTACAAAGGGCCCCCGCTCCAGTGGCAGCTGCGGTTGATGTTGGAGTCCAAGTGCCTTGAGCTGTGGAATTTGCAAAGCTATGCAAAGACTTTACATCATTGGAAGGAAAACAGTTCAACGACACTGAACCAGTTGAAGAGGTTCAAAGGTGGTTGGGTACTTGTGTTCGGATGTTCAAGGACTTGGGCATTGATGATGCAACAAAGAGGAAGCTTGCATCAAGGCAGTTAGAGGGCAGAGCAATGGACTGGTGGAACTCTGTCACACTTGAGACCCCTGAAGAGGATATTTCATTGGAGCTGTTCCAAGTTAAGTATGAAGCAAAGTTTATCTCCACCATGCAAAAGTTAATTATGTTTAAGAGATTCGTAGAGCTTAAGCAGAACAGTCACCCAGTTCTTGAATATATTTCTGGCTTCGAGGCTTTGTCGAAGTATGCTCGTTCATATGTGGATACTCCTTATCAAAAGAACGAGAAGTTTGTCTTGGTATTAGATGAATATCTTGGGAATCATCTTGTGGATCACCTCGATGATAGTTTTGAGAAGATCGCCGAGAAGGCTTTGTGGCATGAAAGTCTATTTCCTAAGAAGATGTCTATTATTGCACCTAAGGAAGAACAGAAGCCACACCAGGGTGGTAATAATAAAAAGAGGAAGCAACAACAGCAGAAAGGAAAGGATGGCCAAAAGAAGCCTAAGAGTGAGGTAGTTTGCTTTAACTGTCAACAGAAAGGCTATTATTTTAATGAGTGCAAGAATCCCAAAGCTGAGAAGAAATGCTTCAAGTATGGGAAGCCTGGGCATGAGAAGAAAGACGGTCCAAAATCAGCTAAGGGCAAGCAGGTTGTAAAGGCATATGCTTTGGAAGCCGTGCCAACTTCTTTAAGAGCTTCTACTGCAGAGGAGAAGGGAAAGGGTGTCGTGGTGCAAGGTACTCTTTCTGTTAATGGTGTTTTAGTTCGTGTGCTTTTTGATACTGAAACATCGCATTCATTCATTTGCAATGAGCTTGTGTGCCGCTTGCGTTTGGAACCCGAGATTTGTGATAGACCATTGATCGTGACCAATCCAGTTTGGGGTTCATCAAATCTTTGCATGATTTTCTGTAATCTAGTGTTGTCAAGTCATGGTTTCTCTTTTGTGTGTGATTGCTTTATTCTTAACTTCGCTGGGTTTGGGATCATCTTGGGCATGGATTGGCTCAAGAGGTATGTGGCAAGGGTGAATTGCAAGAAGCTAGAGGTGAGGGTCGGGGATGTGGAAGGGCGAAAGGTGTTGATTAGATGTAAGCGCGAAGAGGGTGTCTTCGTGAGCTATCTATATTCACTTGGGATTCCAGAGGAAGACTTGCCATCTGTGCTGATTGCTAATGAGCATGAGGAAGTCTTTGACGAGGTCAAAGGGTCGCCGCCGCATCGTGATATCGAGTTTAGGATCGATTTGGTCGAGGATGCTAGACCAATCGTTATGCCTCTTAAGCGGATGGCGCCTAAGGAACGACGAGAGTTGGAGGCACAAGTTAGAGACCTTTTGGGAAAAGGATTCATTCGGAGGAGTGTATCCGAATGAGGTGCACCGGTCGTATTTGTAACCAAGGCGGATGGCTCGTTAAGATTGTGTGTAGACTATCGTGAGTTGAACAAGGTGACAAAGAAGAACAAGCATTTGTTTCCAAGGACAGATGACTTGTTTGATCATCTTCGCGAAGCCAAAGTGTTTTCTCAGATGGATTTGGCAACGGGATTTCACCAGTTGAGGGTGGCAAAGGATAGTGTGCCAAAGACTGCTTGTAGGACACCATCCGTTTTCTTCAAATGGTTGGTGATGCCATTTGGGTTGACTAACGCACCAGCGTATTTTGTGGATCTTATGAATAGGGTTTTCAGAGATTAGTTGAACAAATTCGTGCTTGTATTCGTAGATGATATTTTGGTTTACTCTCGGAATGAGGAAGAGCACAAGACGCACTTGAGAATTGTGTTGGAAATCTTGCGAAAGCATCAGTTGAGAGCTAAGTTTTCAAAGTGTCACTTCTGGAAGAGTGAAGTGAGGTTCTTAGGCCGTGTTATTTTTGGAAATGGGATAGCAGTTGACCCCGCTAAAGTAGCAGCAATCCAGGACTGGGATATGCCTAAGCATGCTACAGACGTTCGGAGTTTCCTTGAGTTGGCAGGACATTACCGACAGTTTATCAAGGATTTCTCCAAGGTAGCTGCATCGTTGATATGATTGACGAAAAAGAATCAAGTGTTTATATGGGATGTAAAGTGTGAACAAGCGTTCGAGATCCTGAAAGAGAGATTGACGAGGGCACCTGTGTTGACCATTCCAAATGGGAATAAAGAGATGGTGGTGTACACCAATGCATGTGGTACTGGACTTGGAGTAGTGCTAATGCAAAAGGATAAGGTGGTGGCTTACGCGAGTCGATAGCTAAAGCCACATGAGAAGAATTACCCAACTCATGATTTGGAGTTGGCGGCGATTGTCTTTGCTCTGAAGACGTGGAGACATTACCTATTGGGAGTTCGATTCGAGTTTTTTACGGATCACAAGTCGTTGAAGTATCTTTTCTCCTAAAAGGATTTGAATCTTCGACAACAACAATGGTTAGAGTTTCTGGTGTCATATGATTTTGGTATAGCCTATACTCTTGGCAAAGGTAACACAGCTGCAGATGCGTTGAGTTGAAGACACGCAAGTTTGGGAGCGATGTTTCCTGAATGGAAGAGCCTTGAGTATTTGACAAGGTTTGATTTCAGGTCGAGGTGTGAGCTAGAACCTGAAATGTTGGCAAGCTTGTCGATAAGACCTACTCTTGTCGAAAGGATTGGATAGAGCCAAAAGCGATATGCAAAGCTTGTCGAGTTTATCCAGAAGCTGGAACCAGAGATAAAGAGTTCGAAGTCGATCGACAAGGTTGGCTTAGAAAGCAAGGACGATTAGTTGTTCCTAATATTGATGGATTGAGAGATGAGGTTCAGAGAGAATGTCATCACTCGAAGTTGATGATTCATCCCAGTGGTAATAAGATATATCAGGACATGAAGCGAGTCTAATACTGGGAGGGGATAAAGTGAGATATTGGAGAGTTCATTTCCAAATGCATGAACTGTCAGTTGGTGAAAGCTGAACAGAAGAAGCCGAGTGGGTTGCTTTAACCATTGGAATTTCCTACGTGGAAGTGGGAGCAAGTATTGATGGATGTTATCGATGGACTACCTAGAACTAGGGCTAGAAATGAAGGAATTTGGGTCATTGTTGATCGCATGACCAAAAGTGTGAGATTCATTCCTATCAAGTCAACTAGGACAACATCGAAATTGGTTGAACTTTATGTGAAATGGATAGTTCGATTCCATGGTGTCCCAAAATGTATAGTGAGTGACCGCGTTCCATTATTCACGAGTGGATTTTGGAAAAGTTTGCAAGAAGCTTTGGGAACCGAGTTGTGCTTGAGTACGGCATATCACCCCCAAACTAATGGTCAGACCGAGAGAGCCAATTGATTTTTGGAAGATCTCATTAGGGCTTGTGTGTTAGACTTCGGAGGATCCTGGGAAGACCATCTACATCTGGTTGAGTTTTCATATAATAATAGCTACCAATCCAGCATTGGGATGGCATCATACGCGACGTTGTATGGGAGGCCATGCAATTCTCCAGCTTGTTGGTTAGAAATTGGAGATAAGTTGATATTTGGGCCAGAGATGATTAGAGAAATCTCGGATTGTATCGAGATCATTCAACAACGAATGAAGGCAGCCCAAGATCGTCAAAAGAGTTATGTCGATAAGCAACGAAAGGGTTTGGAATTCGATGTTGGCAATATGGTTTTTGTGAAGATTTCGCCGTTGAAGCATGTGGTTCGATTTGGAAGTAAAGGAAAGTTAGCTCCAAGTTTCATTGCACCATTTCAGATAGTCGAGCGAATTGGAAATCTCGCATATAGATTGGAGTTACCCGAGAAGATGTCGAGTGTGCATATTGTGTTCCATGTGTCGTTTCTACGGAAGTTTGTGCATGATTCGAATGTGGTGGTACCTCTAGAGGAGTACGAAGACCTTGAAGTGGAGACTGCAGTTATGAGACCTCGTAAGCCACTTCATGTTGTGGGGGATGGCATGAAACAGCTTAAGAGGAAGACAGTTAACTAGTCAAGGTACAATGGAGTGAAGATAGCGACGATTATACATGGGAAACGGAAGAGAGTATGAGAGCGACTCATCCAAAACACTTTATTGATAGGACCCTTTGATCGTATCATCGTTATATCGTTGTATCTTATTGTTGTTTGATAGAATTCCGCGTGATAGGATAAGACTATGGATGCATGGGTTGATGGTTGCTAGTTTGGATGATAGAATTGGCTTCTCATGGATGACAGGCATGGAGAATTATTGTGGTTGCCTAGGTTTACTTGGAATTCTGGGTACGAAATTCTTAAGGGGGGAGAATGTAAATGCCCGTATTTTACGTATCGGAGGATTGTAAAACATTTTTATTTTATTCCCTGAGGGTTGGATCATTCTCATCTTTTGATACCTTGCTTATGGGGATGTGAGACATGTCCATAATTTTTACATATTTTGTTTGTGACCATTTTGCCCCCATTAGCTTGTACAGGGCATAACTTTTGACTCAGGTCGAATCCGAGAGTGAGAGACATGTGCCATTGGAAAGGAATTGATGATTGTCTTTCCGTAGATTGGTTACATTAAAGATTTGGCTTAGCGGTTTGGGAGGAATCGCTGTTTTAAGGTTTTTTAGTTGGTTGTTCAGGTTTGGAGAGCCACAATGGGCTGATTTGGGAATGCCCATTGGTAGGCTAATGGAAGGCTATAAATAGAGGGTAAGGGATATGAGAAATGACTTTAATTTTCTATTCTCTCATATGGTGCCTTGTGCTCCTCCTTCCTCTAACACCTTTCCACCATTAAAAATCATAATCCAAGGAGGCAAATCATAGATCTATACCATTGAAGGTCATCAATTAAGGCAAGGAT
This sequence comes from Allium sativum, assembly GCA_030737875.1. Classification (NCBI taxonomy): domain Eukaryota; kingdom Viridiplantae; phylum Streptophyta; class Magnoliopsida; order Asparagales; family Amaryllidaceae; genus Allium; species Allium sativum. The sequence goes on from CM060922.1 coordinate 297,887,438, forward strand.
TCATTAGATCAAGGTGTTTGGCGCGAAGTGCTTGCTATCCAGATTCATTTTCCTTTGATTTTTGCTATTATGGGAGAATCGGTGAATGATATGCATCTCTCGTATGGATTCAATAAAGTATATGAGTGTTCGTGCATGTTTTTCCTCAAATTCAAGAGTTTTTCCCTAGGTTTATGCATTGGTAAGTCCATTTTCATATAAATCACCCTGCGATTTGATTTAGCAAGTTTAGATAAGTAATTTCTAAGATATTTTATGTGAATGTGCAAGTTAAATCCATGATTTTGTTCGTATGTACACTTATGGTGAATTTTACATAATTTTTGATGGAACTGACATATTGGTGATGTTATTGATTACATATCATGATTGTGGTCATGTTGGATGGACTGGTTTTGTCGAATGTATCGTTTGACGAAGTTTTGGTCGGAATCGGAGCTGAAATGGAGATGTGCAGGTTTTGGGCCGAGCAAGGCCTGGTCGGTCATGGCAGGTCGGTCGAGGTTGGGTCGGTCACACCTGAGTGTGTTGGGTTGAGCAGTATCTTGGGTTGAGCGAGCAACAGGGTCGGTCGAGTAGTGATGCACGGGGTCTAGCAAGCAACTTGGTCGGTCCGGGGATTGTTACACTGGTTCGGTCCCAAGTGCAAGAGTGGTTCGGCCATAGTGGAGGGGTCGAGTAGGGTCGGTCGGTCATGCAGAACAGGGTCATTTCTGAAAATTTAATTTTCGGGTATGATCCAGATTTGAACCAAAGGGTCTGAAAGAAATATTTTTTGGAGGCAACCCCCTGAACCCTAGCCGCAGCGCAGTGATGTAATTTGGCTTGGTGATGGTATGACTTCGAAGTGAATTCAAGAAGGAAGGTTCGAAGTATTGAATGTGTTCGTTGATCGGTGTAGAACAGCGAATGAGATGACAACTCAAAGGTCGTGAGTTGGTGGATAATGGTTGCTTGAGAAGGTTGCTTGAGCTATGAAAAGTCGTCGGGTTGGATGACTAGAGATGCGAAGGCCGAGAGATTATCATTGTCGTAAGTTCTAGTAGGCTCGACGCCGGGGTACACTAGAGATGTCTAAAAGACCGGTTGTAGGTCGAGTACCCTGGGTCTTGTAGAAAGGCCTAGTTGTCAAGGTTCGACATTGTCAAGGTTGGACATATGGAGTTTATGCTAGAACTGGGGTTACCATTAGCCCTTGACATATGGCAAGGTTGGTCGTCATACGATTAACGATGGTTTCGAAGCAGGATTGGCGGTGATAGCCAGAGTCTGTCATGGTTGATTGGTTGCCTTGTTTGAATGTAGATTATCCAACGTCGAAGGAGATTTCTTGTGTGCTTGCCTGATATTGGTTTAGGCCTCTGGATCTTGTGTTTGAGGGATGTCAAATTCGATTAGGATGGTTTACGTGAGATATATATAATATGGATGTTATAAGTGATTACCATGATTACCTGAGTGTTCTAGTATTTCTACTTCCGCTATTTGAGTTCTCTATGAGGGTTGTAGTGAGGCCTTATGTACAAACTTTGGTATCAGTTGGATAATCTTTCAGGATGTTGAGAAAATTTCAAAAGTTTGTTATACGATGCTTCACCACTATTACCTGTTGTATATGTTCTATTATATTTTATCCTTGAGCTGTGAGTTTTACGACAGGTTCCGATGTTGTTTACCTACTTTGATGATCGTCCATAGTTGCCAGGCACACCTTTCAGCGCATTATTCCTCTTGTTTAGTGCAGAGGTTATGGGCGGTCGTCACATTTGCAACAAGATTTCTCAATGTTTTAGAAGTTATTTGCTTTCATATTTTACACATATGAACTCTCTAACATAAGTAATATTAAATCTCATATGGATGACAATTGTTGAACTAGATTCAATATTCATATGTTATAAATCAACAAAGAGTATTAGTTATATTTTAACGGCGTTGATTTTCCGTATGACGAATTGACTAATTTTGAAGTTATAAAATTTATTTTTATAACAAAAGCAAGATTTTGAATTGAATTTTTGTATAAGTTATATAAAATAAAAGTTTTATGGATAAATCAGTATTTTTAATTGGATTTTATAAAATAATTTATGTAGCGAAATTCCCGTTTTATGAATAAGTTCTAAAATTGGAGATTTTGTGTATTGTACTTTTTTTTGGCAAAGCCAGCCAGTTTTTATAGTGGACCGTACCACATTTTTCATTATAGAAAATAATGAGTACAAAATATGACAGGAGATAAGCAAACTGCTTATCTTCTACAAACATATTGACACAACAAACCCGTTAAAAACTATAATCAAAACAACACATAGGGTGCTATCAGTTACAATAATGTAGATACATACAAATACAATTCTCACTAAGATACAATGTATAAATAAACCCTTAGGTTGTTTACTTGAAGACTTCAATACTTGCTGAATAGAAAGCGGGCAAGTTAGAGCAAATCAATGTATATCTCCAAACCAGTAGCAAATATAAGAGATCATACACACAAGCAAAAATAGGACACAAGGCAGATTAGAACCAAGAAGAGTTGAAGAGAGCCAGAACTCCAAGAAGCACTGAATGCAGCTAAAAACAAGCACTTGAACAATGTAGAGGATTGAATAGGAGGAAAAATTGAAGTAGGAGCTATGAAGGAAGTTGTATGCATAAAGGTGAACCACTGAAAAACAGTAACTGGTATGCAAAACTCAAAAACACAAATAAACTACACTGGCATTTATCAACTTAGAAACTTCCTTTCAGATCCAGTATCACAAAATATGTGACCAAACTGCACCTTTAGTACTACATAACCTACTAAAAAACTCCAAGACGACACATAAGATAAGTTAACACCACCCACAGGCTAACGAAGACACTAAAAACAGCAGGCTCACTCAATAATCAAAACTAACCAAGAAACATGCTAAACCAAACCAGCAAAAGCAATTATCTAAAAGCATCAACGTTTATACAAAACTCGGAAGAATAAGATGACAACAACCGGATACAATAACACGGGCTACCATGATTAAACCTATTAGACTCAATCCTCAATACAAACCTACAAATCCAAGAAACGTACCTGATTCAGCAGACTTTCATCCCCTTTGAAGAAGCATGCTGTAAATAAAGAAGTCGAGAGAGACAAGCATGCTAGCCAGGAGGTGGAAGAGTTAACAAGAAAGGATCTAGGAGGGAAGGGAAAAAGTATAAACTGCTGAAAGAAAAGTGGTTATGAAGTTCGAAAAGCAGACCCTAAGGGAGGAGGCCAAAATCGAAACTAGCATTGCAACAAGGAGGAGACCAGGTAATAGGCTTAGGATGTCGAGGATAGATAGAATAGCAAGCAACGTTGACACTGTCAGAAAGGAGTAAAGGGAAGGTAGAGGCAGAAGGAATAGCTGGGAGAGAACCGAATCGGAACAAGAGACTAGTTCTGACAATGGGAAAAACTTGGCCATAAGGCTAAAGCTAGGGGAAAGGAGGAAGGGGTTGACTGAGGAAGAAGTGTAACAAGATGCTTTGAGTGTGAAACTTAACTAAGTTTTATAAGTATGTTTTGTAAAGTAAAAGCAGATTTTACAAACTATTTTTGAGGAATCAAATAAACAGCTTTAATTAACTTGTAAAATGACATATAAATGATCTTGGTTTATAAAATTAAAATTTATGAAAAACTAGAAATTCACAAAGAGCTTATAAAAGATTTAATTTGATTTCAAGCTATGTTCTAAGTAATTTGATTTAAAATCAAACCAGGGTTGATAAGATTGAAGTTTATGAAGAAAAGGAAATCAAGTCTCATAATAAAATCTTAAATGTATAAAGGGATTTTAGATTTTTTTTTATATTAATAAATCCAAGTTTTGTAAACAAGGTCTACAAAAGAGATTTGAGGCTAATGCGATGGTTTTTAATGAAGGTTTACTTAATAATTGAATTAAGTAAAAATGATCGTATGTGAATGAGATTTTCAAATGTAGGAAATGATTTTCAAACCTTATTTGAATTGAATAGTAACTGGAACTTATTGTAACATTTACTAAATCTCAGATTTTACGTTAACAAACTTCTATTTATCTTGAAGATAAGAATGTTGCCGAGTCAAGGTCAGAGGGGTAAATAAAATATCCCAACTTGAACGATTTCATTGTTATCTAAGAAAATATTGGTTTAAAACCAAAAATGGATGCGGGAAATTAAATTATTATTTCCATAAGTATGTTATAAAATCTGATTTACAGAGTTTAGAAGTTAAACAAAATAATTTGGGTTTTAAAGTAAATAATGTATCACATGACATTGTTTTAGTCCATATATGATTTATAAACATACTTATACAATTTGGTTAAGTATATAATGCTATTTTATGATTAGTAAAAATAATATGGTTTTGTGAATACACTAATTCCAAGAGATAAGCTATAGTTAGAATAAGTCTAATAGTTGTTGACTTTACCATTGGTAAGAATGTTTCATTAAAATCAAACCCATGCTGCTTAGAAAAGCCTATTTCTGAATTGTTCCATCTGCAATTTCTTTAACTTAGATGTCCACTTGTGTCCAATTACATTTTTATGCTTGGTTAGTTTGACCAATTTCCGTGTGTTATTGTTGACAAAAGCTTTATATTATTCGTTCGTGGATGCTTTCCATTTGTTACTTTGACTAGCTTATTGTTAGTTGCATGGTTCTTCGTTGTCTAAGTTTATGGTGTGTGTTTTTGGTTCGAAGATGCCACACTTGGCTCTTGTGATCATTGAATGACCATGTCTTTGAGCTGCAGGTTAACTAATGTATGCATTCTGTGTATCTTCCTCAATGTTTCCTTGGGAAATGGCATTGTCCTACTCTTTAGTGGATTGCTGAGTGGAAGAGTGAGATGTGGTGCTCTTGAGTGATTCACATTGACTACGCTTAGTGTCCTGACTGGTGAGTTGTTGCCCTGAATCAATTAGGCAGTCCCGATCATTCAAATTAGAGGTAACATCACAATAAACTGTATAGGTGGGATAGAAAATTTAGCATTATACACTTTGTTGGTTGTTTTTTATTTTCTCTTTTTTAAAGGGGAACACATGTTCATTAAAAATAATATATATGGGTATAAACACTCTGCCATTATTGTACAGACATTTATAATCTTTAATATGGTTTGCATGCCCTATAAATGTACAAGGAGATGATCTAAAGTCTAATTTATGTGAGTTATACATTTGTAGGTAGGGAAAAAAATAAACAACTAACATTTTTAAGCTATTGTACATGGGTTTGTTATCAAATAACACTTCCATTTGACTTTTATTATGCATAACTTTTTTCGGTGGCTTGTTAATGAGAAATACTGATGTGGCAAAGGCATCAGCCAAAACTTGAGTGCCATCAATGCCTGTGCAAGCAGGGTAAATCCAGTTTCTATAATATGTCTATAATTTCTTCCAGTTAATCCATTTTATTCAGAAGTGTGTGGACATGTCACCCTGTGTATAATACCTTTTCCTTGAAAATATGTTTTGAATGATTTAAACTCATTGCCACTATTAGTTTGAATTGTTTTGAGACTACATCCAGTTTGCTTTACTGCATAACTTAGAAATTGTAAAACTGCATTAACAGTTTCAGTTTTATTCCTCAAAAAACTTACCCATACATATCTGAAATGGCATCAATAAAAGATACACTGTAATTAAAGCCATATTGTGGCTGAACCCCATAAATCCACAATAACTAATTCTATGGATGATTGTTACACAATTTCAGATTTTCTTAATGGCATTTTATGACTCTTACCAAATTGAAAATACGTACAAACATGAAAGTTAGATGACTTGTCAAAAGGGATTTTATTACTGTTAAGAATCCTTTTCACAACATCTAAGTTTGAACGATAAAGTTTAGTGTACCAAAAATCAACAGAGTCAACATTGTTTTGACTTTCAGACATTTCAGAAACATTACAATATAAAAATGTTGTTATTTATTCCGCTTGATTCTACAAAAGAGGACTTATATGGTTTTTTGTCTGCTTTACCCTATAATAAAATTTTCTTTATTAGTTAGTCTTTAATAAAGCAACAGTTAGGATAAAACTCAAAGTAGACAATATTATCACATGCAAACTGAAAAACAATTATCAAATTTTTCTTGAATTGAGGTACTATAAGTATATTATTTAGATATAGTTTTCTATCACCTAGAACGTAAGCTTTCCCAATATGGGTGATATTTGTAGAGTTACCATTACTCATTTGAATGCATTGTTTACCTTTATACTTTTTGTTGCCAAGATCTAAGTTGCAGAGGTTATTAGTGACATGATTAGTAGCACCTGAGTCAAAACCATGCATTATCAGTTAGGTCTTCTTCTTTAGTTGTTTCAGGAATTTTTGAGTTATTTTATTAAGTCTTTGATTCTTGCGGTAGATTTGTCAGATTAGCACTGAAATTGTTTTTTTTATTTTCTTGACTTAGGTCATAGTTTGAATCAAATCTGAAATAGCATTGAATTGTTGTGTGCCCAACTTTATCTTAAATTTGACACCTAAGCATGTTATTGTTGTTGCCATTCCATTTGTCATCCCTTCCTATTTGAGGTCTACTATTTTGATTGTTTCTTTAATGGTTATTGTTTCTTTCTTGATTTTTCCCTTTATTTGAAGCAATGTAGTTTACAGATGGATAAATACAGTGCATGTCTTGTGATCAATTCTGCGTTCCTGTGGAAGAAGTATGGAATGAAAGTTAGAAATAAATGGCAATGGGTCCATTGATAATATGATGGCAACCCTTGCCTCATATTAATCATCAAGACAATTCAAGATAACAGTAATGTGCTCAAAGTCGAAATATTTTTGATCAGCAGAATCAAGTAATCACAAATGTTATTAACTTTGATGAGGTACTCTCTCATAATCGTGCTATCTTTCATTATGTTTTGGATTTTCTTTCTTTATTACACGATCATCGCAGAAGAGTGAACACTGTACACCTTTTTAATTGTTGATCAAATTTCACATGCTACCTTATACCCTATTAGGTTTGGGACAATACTTGCACTGATAGAAGACAAGACCCATGCACAAAGAAGAATATTTGCCTTTTGTAGATGATGTATTCTCTATTTTGAATGATGTTTCATTGATCATCAGTTGTTTGAATTCAAAATTTCCACGAAATATAGTTGGTTTCATTAAGTTGAATAGGGGCTAACTGATTTTGTGAGTTTATGATAACCTTTGGTGGGTACTAAGTGGTGTTCATTAAAGAAATATTTGAAGTGTTGGAATTTTCGGATGTCACAGTCTAATTGTTGTTGTTATTCCCTTCAGATATGGGAAAAGATGATCATAAACCAAAATAACTGCAGGGAAAACTGATCTTGAACAACACTGCAAAGTGAGAGAAAATTCTTGTACAAACAAGAATCATAAATACACAAACCTTGAACTGTGAGAGCAGCTGGAATCAGATGATACAGAGGTAGATGGTTCTAATCGAGGCTCGATGGACAGTTCTAGAAGAGGTAAGAACTAGGGATGAGCAGATTATAACGACCCGCCTTTTTGTCCGATTCTCGTCGGTAATTAAACCAACTTAAATCGTTCATAAAGACAGATAGTTATGGATACAGACATATTTGAACAGAAAGAAAAGAACTTTAATTTCATTTCAAAATGTTTACATCAGAGTTACAATGAATCAAAGTATACCATAAGCTCAGCAGAAACAACTTGCTCTCAGCGAAATAGAAAAACCAAATAAGACTTTAGATCCAATCAGAAACCAGCGCTGAAACAAAACCTGTAAACTAAACTACTAGCCGGCCGTGCAAAATTATGGGCACCAAGATTTTATTGTATCAACTTGTAACGACCCGCCTTTTTTCTCGATTCTCACCGGTATATAAACCGACTTAAATCGTTAACGAAGACGGATGGTTATGATGGCTGACGAAGTGGATGGTGGTTTTCTTGGCAAGGAATTGTGGATGGTTTGGAACTGGTTTACCGGTTGTAAGGGGAAGATGAGATGCGGACTTTAGAAAGAGAGAGAAAGTGGCACAGTGGAAAAATGGGTGGAAAGACGAAAAAGCATGAGCAGCTAAGTGGGTGTTTAAGTGGAGAGGGAAGGGTATCACGCAGTGGAGAAAAGTACAGGGAATCCCAGAGGAGAGTGGTGCGGTTTGGTGCGGGTTTGACTTAAAACCGCACATGGAACCGCTACGGCGCGGTTTTCAAAAGTAAGAACCGGAAACGAACCAAGAACCGTTGTTGCGGTTCGGTTTTAAAAGTGTGGTTTCGGTTTTTAAAAGTGCGATTTTGGTTTTAAAACCAATTAATAAAAAAAGGCGGCGTTCCCTAGCCAGTCAGCATAAACATAAGATTATCAAACTTAAACACAACCCAGTCACAAAAATCAATATCTGCTCAAAAATGTAACCTGCGATAAATACAGTCTTGTCCATTTTTCAATCCAAGTAAACTATATATTTTCTTATGTTTGTAGCTGAAGTGGAGTAAAATGTAAGCATTTAAATGGATACATGACAAAGTGTTGTTGGAATGCAAGTAGCGAAGGCTTGAAAAAAGATATAAGACAAAGTGTTGTTGGAATGCAAGCATTCATAAACTTTATCGGTGTGGTTTTCGTTTTGAGAAAAGATAAAATCGAAACCGGACCATACTAACGGTGCGGTTTCGTCGGTTTTGCAGTTTTATTTCGGTGTGGTTTTTTAAGATGCGATTTTTTGCCATTTTATGTGGTTTCGGTTCAGTTTCATTTTGTAATCGGTTTTCCTACTTATCCCTAATAAAAATATAGGGTACATAAACAAATGTAGATTCTAATGAAGAAAATAATCTAACGAACTGTCACTAGTTACAACCGTTTTAACAGACGATGATATATTTATGATGCAGAAGAGGATAATGATTGTATCGGTAAAACAAAGAGCTATGATACCATATTAGAAAGATTCAAAAATACGTAAATAGGTGTGATTCAAATATTATATAATGTCGTAGAAGAGAATACAAACTTAAATTAATTAGTTGCATTGTATAGAGCTTGAACCAAATGAATTGCAATAACATTTGTATTTACAACCACGTAAGCAACCGGTGGGCTAATGGGCTTAATTTAACTTTGGGTTACAAAACCCAATACATAATATAACACATATGCTACTGAGACAGCTTTTTAATATCGTTATTTCTAATTGCGTGTATGACGGTAACTGTCATTGCTTGGTGATCAGCACTACCACTCTGACCAATTATTCTGCTTGCATGTACTGAACATTCATGGTTTTTTGATACAAGTCTTTACTGCATTTATACCTGAACGAGTTTCAGTCTTATGGATCTCAACTTAACGTACGTACATGTTCTGTCTTATTTTTTAGTGAGCATATTGCTAAGGGCACCTTGTTTTCTTGTTACTAGTACCATTATTAAAAAACACCATAAGATTTTATACTACACTCTTCTTAATACCAAACTTATTAAGGAACTACACAAATACATTTTTCCATTTTTCTTTCACATGGCGAATGAAACACCCCACCTCCATTAAGGTCACTCACAAAGGGAATGCCTTAACTTTGGTGGAGGTTTATAAGTAAAAGTCACAGATAAAACACAAGACAGATATAAACACACACACACACATATATATATATATAGGAGCAGCGGAAAACAAACAGACTTTCATTTCATAAATACGTGTTCATGCAAAACATTTCCATAATTGTCTCACAATAACTTCCAAAACATTACATCATCATTTCTGTCTTGATTATTAAATAAAGAAGCATAAAACATAATTAAAGCTGCATAAATCCCCATAGAACGTGTCCAAAAGCCATAGCCAAGGAAAGAGAGTCCAAACCATACATCTACTATCTTGAAGTTTGCAAAGAGTCTGACTAAGTTGGGTTGTTTCCTCCCTGTGGACCTGGCCGGGGGGGGGGGGGACGGAAGAAAAGAAGACGAAAGAAAAATAGAGTCAGACATAAGCCTGGTAAGTCTAGTGACTCTTCAGTATGAGAATAAGAAAAAGGGCATGATAGGTATAAACTGGAAACAGGAAAGTATCATAAACTAAGATAAAGCAGTTTTAAACCGAATATACTTTCGCACCCCACACTATATCTCTGTACCTGCTTGAATTTGTTCCGATTGGCGCCCCATGATCGGGGTGAAGTGATCCCCTTTCTAAAGATCGGCTCCTACTCGCAAAATCACATGTGTCATACGGCCCCCAATGATCGTAGATACCAATGCTGGTCCCACCCTGGGGTGTATCAAGTCCCATGGTAGCGGCCCGACACAATTCTAGAATGCATAGTGTATACTACTGGTGCCTAGTGCCCTGTTTGTCTGCTCCGAAGTGTGTGCACGCCCGCACTCCGTTAGAACCCACACTGCTGCACCAACCGCCGTTGCCTTTGACCGCTTACAATCAGCCCAGTAATCGTGCCCCACCCTGCCTAGTTTCAGGGTACCATGATACCTAATTGGGTTACTACTGAAATGGGTCTCCATTACTAGGGTTTTCTAGTCAAACATGTTAAGTGGTTAAGTGTCTGTATTAACCTAACTCCACCCATTAATTTAATTAACATGTTGAATTGGTTAAGTGTTTTAGTTAACTTAACCCTACTATCCCCATTCTAGCTTTAATCTATTCATTAAAGCACCGACCACTCACATTAGACAGGTATTGTTGCGGTTACTGGACAGCCGGTCGGTTCCGGGCAGGTTTACACCAAAACTCAGTCTAACCTGGGGTCCTCGTTGGGCTTAATGCCTTAACCTCCCACATTGGATAGGTATTGTTGTGATTACTGGACAGCCGGGCGGGTCCGGGCAGGTTTACAACACAACTCAATCCAACCTCGGGTTAAGCATATTCGTATTTTCTAAATTTACATATTTGTCTCTTTTACTTGTTATATGTAAATGTTATGGCACATTTTCCAAGTTCATTATCTTTTTAGGCATGGCAATTCATACCATTTAAATGTCACCAATCATTGGCATGTGCCAAACATGCCAACACATATATTTTTCATGTTTAATCCCAACGATATTCCCCCGTTTGTATGTTCGCAAGATTATAATGAATGTTGGGCTGGATATTTTAGCCCAACTTATAAACATAGAAGGGAAAGCCAAGAACATGAAGTATTCTAAATAACATAAAGGGTGTGTGACATATGAACTTGCAATTTTGCGATCTAATTAACATAAATCATGGGTTTCAACTTGTTATGTGAACTTGCATTCAAATAAGAATCTAATAGGTGTCACATGAAATGACATAATTTAGACTTGCATAAAACATCAGCCTAAACATATTTTTATCTAGGCATAACTTCAAACACAAACTAGCATGTGATAAAGTTATTACATGCCTATAAAAATGTCTATTTTTGACATAAACCAAAAGCGTGAACTAGATCAAATCATGTATCCTTTTATAACATGAAACTTGCAATAATCGTGTGAAACTAAATGGTACTTGGCATGGACCCAATTACAAACTTGCAAAGAACATAAGAACATATACATGGGATTTAATCATGTAGGCATAATGGTCTTAACATAGAACACGTGTATATAAGTCTTAATTTGGACTTAGAAAAATGTATACAACCTATGTGAAACATATAAACACATAGGTGTAAATTCTAACATTAACCACATACTTGTATGTGATGTTGCTTTCATTCTAAATGTACAATAGGATCAACTTCAAATCAATTATACCACAAACATCCCAATACCATTCACAATACAATCGTTGCAATACACAGATATGAATTAGCATCGGCGTTATACAATAGTAAAATTCCATTTCCACTTTACATCTAATCAAGTCTTAATTTTTATTCTCATCAGAAAAATCACTATACTTACAACAAATGACGAACATGAATTCTGGTTTTTAAGTTCTGAATTTGCAATGCTTTCCTTTGGGTAGATAAACGTGGTTTGAATCTTGTTTTTACTTTAGTTTTGCTTGTCTCTAAGCTTTCTCTAACTAACGACTACTCTTAGTTTCTTCCCGGCAGCATGACGGCTCTAGTTCTATTTTATTTGTGTGAATTTAGGTTGAGTGTTGGGTTGTATTTATAGAATTTTAGATTGGTTTGAGCCGTCAGATGATCATAGAGTGAATCTAGACTATAGACACCAAGAGTAGCCAATCAGAAGGTGACAAATCATCCCTAGTGACACACCAGAACTCAGAAATTTGACCAGAACGCGACCAGGCCAGCCAAGGCCCGACCAGGTCGACCCCTAGGTCGACCCCCTGGTCGATCTGGTTTCTGGGTGGGAATTTTCCCGCCCAGCCCAGTTTGGGTCTGTTTTTTGAATTTTTGAACTGAATTTGAACTATTTGAATTTTAAATTGAATTCTGAAACTTCAGACGGTCATTACTCCTTCATACAGAGTCCGATTTACGCAAACTCAGACTCTATGTCAAGCAGAATTCCGAGACGAACGCAATGGCGTAACCCGTTTCCCTTAATTGTTTCATTTTGAATTAAGTATACTTTAATTTGTTAATTTAATGTTAACTGAAAATTCGGGGTGTTACATTCTCCACTCCTTAAAGGATTTCGTCCCCGAAATCTTCAAGTCTGGAAGAACGTGTATCCTAACATCCAATCGCCATCTACTCAACCAACAAACACAGGCGTCCATTGTCCTTAAAATACTTCTAATGCTTCATGATCATATGCATAGTGTGTGTATATGTCCTTATCTAGGGTTGTTATGGTAACAGTAAATTTACCATTACCATAACATTACCAGTCGATCGGTAACCATTTTTTATTGCAATCGGTATGCCAGTCAAAACGGTATGGTAACGGTAAATTTACCAGTTTTAATGGTAAATCATCGGTAACATTTCTTCAATACCAGCGGTAACGGTAATTTTACCAGTTAATTTGAAATATAAGTGTACTCATATGATATGCTTTATTACATGCATTAGAACCAAATTATTGATTATACTTAGTTCGATAATCAGGTGAAATAATTCCAAGTTCACTTACTCTCGTTCTCATTTATGTTTTTATAAACTAACACTACATATAGTATAATAAAGATGCACTATGTACAAAAAACATGTCAAGATATAAACTTCGATAGACAAACGGTAATTTACCATTACCAGTGTAATGGTTACCAGATTATCAGTATACCAGTCTTCGGTATACCAGTCAATCGGTAACGGTAAGCGATTCTGATTTACCAGTAAAAACGGTATAGTAACGGTATTTGCTAAACGGTAACGGTAACCATTACCATAACAGCCATGGACCTTATCTAATGCAAAAATTAGGCGGTCTACTGATTTAGTTGACCTCCTTAATGCGAATCATGTAAGTGTCATGAATCCATTATGTATGCAAAATTTTCCCTAGTCATAATTCTACATGAGTGCGCAACCATTCATACAAATGCGACATCCATATGACAACACATCAAGTTTCAACCACATACAAGTATGAATACATATATGTGTATGCAGTATGGAAGTGACTGAGCTGATCTAATACCTAGGGTGTGTGTATATGCATCCACTAGCAACCACTTGCAACCACTTGCAGCCATCAATAATAACATGTTTCAAATACATATTTACATCCATTAGTTTCTACCTAAGGAGTTAGGAGAAAAAGGACCGAGAAGATACACTAAAAGGTAGATACAAGCATAAACATATGGAAAAAGAGAGGTCAAAGATGTACCCTCAAAAAGAAAAGGGTAGGCAACGCGTTTTCTGTCCTCAGTTTCCCAAGTCGCATCTTCCTCGGCATCGCTCCATTGAACTTTAATAAGCTTGACTTCGCGGTTGCGTAGCTTTTTGATTTTAGTTCCTACGATTCAAGTTGGGACTCTCCTCACAGTTGTTTCTCGTTCTATTTCAACTTCTTCTAGAATGCTTGGCTCCATTACTTCCGTAGACTCATGTAAACATTTCCGGAAATGAGAAACGTGAAAGACATTGTGAATTCCAGCCAACCTTTCAGGCAGCTCTATTCTGTAAGCCATCTTCACAATCTTCTTGATGATAGGGAATGGTCCTACAAATCTTGGTGCTAGGTTTCCTGCGGATCCAAAGCGAACGACATTCCTTAAAGGAGATACCTTAAGGAAAACCTTGTCCCCAACCTCAAACTCAAGGTCGGTCCTTCTTTTGTCTGCGTAGGATTTCTGTCTATCTTGGGCAGTCTTCATTCTCCTTCGTATCAAGTCCACTTTTTCTGAAGTCTCTCTAATCATGTCTGGCCCAAGTATAACCTTGTCTGTAGACTCCCACCAACAAGTTGGTGATCGGCACAGTCTTCCATACAAAGCTTCGAAGGGCGCCATGCCGATGGTGGCTTGGTAGCTGTTGTTGTAGGCGAATTCCACTAAAGGAAGATGATCCTCCCATGTCCCTCCAAAGTCAAGAACGCACAGTTTCAGAAGATCTTCTAACACTTTATTCACCCTTTCCATCTGAAGATCAGTTTGGGGGTGATAGGCCGTGCTCAAGCATAACTGTGTGCCTACAGCTTCTTGCAGACTCCGCCAAAACTCGCTCGTAAAGATGGGATCTCGGTCACTCACTATGCTGGAGGATATTCCATGGAGTCGAACTATTTCCTTGAGATACTGAGATGCTAGAGATGATGCAGTCCTTCTACTCTTGACAGGTATAAAGTGGGCGCTTTTTGTGAGCATGTCCACTATTACCCAAATGCTAGTATTGCCCCTTCTTGACCTAGGCAACCCATCAATGAAGTCCATTGAAATGCTATCCCACTTCCATTGTGGGACTTCTAGAGGATGAAGCAGTCCTAGGCTTCTTTTGTTCCGCCTTGACCTGTTGGCATATCATGCACTTAGAAACGAAATCTGCCACGTCCTTCTTCATGCCGTTCCAAAAGAAAACTCCCTTTACGTCTTTGTACATCTTGTCTCCACCTGGATGTATTGTCATCTTGGAATGGTGTGCTTCCTCGAGAACCATCTTTACCAAATCCCTTGCTTGTGGGACGCATAGTCTTCCATCTCGCCTCAGCCAACCCTTATCATCGATGGAGTACCTATTGAGGTGACTGGAAGTTTCACCCCTAATTAGCTTGTCAATCACATCAACAAGCTGAGAGCCTTCGCGTTGTGCGGCCCCGACTGAGTCTAATAGAGTTGGTCGCACTTCCAATGTTGCTAGCAGGCCTGGTACAAAGTCAGTGGAGGGCCTAAAGTCAAAACTGGCTATATACTCCAAGCTTTTCCTTTCTACAAAGAGAGGGCTTAAGGTCAGCTTCTTTCTTCTCAAGGCGTCTACTACTACGTTGCCCTGGCCAGGAGTATAGGAAATCTCAAAATCATACGAGGCAAGAAACTCCATCCACCTTTGCTGTCTTAAGTTGAGATCTTTCTGCAAGAATAGGTATTTCAACGATTTATGGTCAGTATACAGTTCAATTTTCTCACCTAGAAGATAATGGCACCAAGACTTAAGCGCAAAAATGATGGATGCCAACTCTAGGTCGTGGGTCGGGTAGTTTTTCTCATGTACTTTTAACTATCGTCCACCATAAGCCACTACCTTCCCTTCTTGCATCAGAACAGCGCCTAGTCCCGTTCTGCATGCATCCGTGTATACTGTAAACATCTTGCTTCCATCTGGCAATGTAAGAACTGGGGCTGTTGTGAGAGCCCTTTTCAATCGTTGGAAAGCAAACTCGCAATCCAGATCCCAAGCAAACGCTAGGTTCTTCTTTGTTAGTCTTGTGAGTGGAGCTGAGATCTTCGCGAAATCTCTAATGAACTTTCGGTAAAAACCTGCTTGCCCCAGAAAGCTTTGGACTTCAGTTGCATTTCTTGGTGCCTTCCAATCTTGCACCGCCACCACTTTCGCGGGATCCACAGCTAACCCCTCTTTGGACACTACATGCCCAAGAAGCCTTACTTCTTCTCTCCAAAAGTGGCATTTGGAGAATTTGGCTTTCAGCTGATGAACTCGAAGAGTTTCCATGATCTCCTTTAGATGCTGAGAATGTTCTTCCTCATTCTTTGAGAAGATCAAAATATCGTCTACGAAGACCACCATGAACTTATTGAGGAATTCTCTGAACACCCTGCTCTTTAGGTCTACGAAATAAGCGGGTGCGTTTGTCAAGCTGAAAGGCATGACAAGCCACTCGAAGAAACCATTTGGGGTTCTGAACGCCGTCTTATCAATGCTATCTTCAGCTACCCATAGCTGATGGAACCCAGTAGCTAGATCAAGTTGGGAGAAAACCGACGCTCCCACAAGCTGATCAAACAGATCGTCTATTCGGGGAAGCGGATGTCTATTCTTCTTAGTCAGCTTGTTTAGCTCCCTGTAGTCCACACAAAGACGTAGTGAGCCATCTGCTTTGGTGGCGAACATTACTGGAGCACCCCATTCCGAGATACTCCACCTTATAAACTCCTTCTCGAGAAGCTCCTTAACTTGCTTACCGAGCTCCTTTCTCTCCTTTGGAGCCATGTGTCTAACAGGTAAAGCTACGGGCTTTGCATTATCAACAAGATATATGCGGAAGTCTATTTCCCGCCTCAGAGGTAAGCCCTTCACCTCTTCAAAGACATCCGGATATTCATGGACTACTCTAACCGACTGCAGATTCTCAATAGAAGCATCAAGCAACTCTAGATAACTAAGCATAACAGCATTCAAGGGATTACAAGAAATTTCTAGAGTGTTACCGAGCCGAGTTAAGAGTCTAACCACTCTCTTCTCACAATCATGAATGGCACCATTACTGGATAACCAGTCCGTGCCTAAGATCAATCCATATCTCGAGAAACCCAAAACAAAGGCACTACATCTAAACTCAACACTTAGAATAGTGATTTTCAAATCCAAACAAACCATCAACAAATAAGCTGACCCCCAAATGGATTTGAAACAACCAAGGGATCTTCTACCATACTAGTGTCTAGGTGCAGAGATTCTACTAAAGCAGATGAAATAAAGGAGTGTGATGCACCAGAATCAAAGAGAGTGCGAACTGGATGATCATAGAGATAAACTAAGCTTTCTACAGAAATATTTCTACCTCGTTCCTACGGAGGTGCCACCGGCGCGTGAACCTGTCCCCCTGAAGTGGATCCAGTCTTCTGTCCCTGCCCCCGCTTCTTTGGGCAGTCCTTAGCCATGTGTCCAGTCTCACCGCAATGGAAACAACCACCATTCATCTTCACCTTCTTCTTTCTGCAGTCTTTCGCTATATGTCCAATAATGCCACAAAAATTACACTTTCTCTTTTCACGGGATTTGTTGTTCTTCCCGACCTACTTGAAGTCTGTTTTCTTAGTCTGTAAACCCTCTTTCTTTTCTTGAGGCACTTCCACTTTTTCCTCTTTCTTGCCTTTTTCTTCCTCGTGTAGCAGTGCCATGTCCACCAAGCTTTCATAAGTCGCTCCCATGGGTATATGGGTCATAGCAAGGCTGTGTAGAGGCTCATTCAGACCTTTGACGAAGCGAAGGGCCTTCTTGTGTTAGGTGTTTACTAAATCCAGCCCAAATCTAGCCAGCTGATTAAACTGATTGACGTACTCCTTGATCGTCATACTTCCTTGTTTGAGAGTTGGAACTTCTCCATCTGCAGGCTTCTTTCAGCTTGGGAGAGGAATTTCATCTCAAAACATCGTCTTGAAATCTTCCCAAGTTTCCACTGGCCTCTCAACATGGGTAACTTCCCACCAATAAGAAGTTTCGTCTTTAAGCAACCACACTGCTAGCTGTATCTTTTGCCTGTCGTCAAATTCGAAGATGACGAACAAATCTTCGGTCTCCTTCAGCCAGTTCCTTGCTACCACAAAGGATTCAGTTCCATAAAAGTCCTTTCCACCCATAGCTTTGAAGTCTCTACACGTCTTAGCAAAAGTATTTCCATGAGGAGGAGGAGGAGGAACCGCTGCCACTGTAGGAGGAGGAATATCTGCTGGGCCCGCATCATTGGCCCTAGCCTCTAGGTACCTCCGGAACCAGCCAGGTATCGGTACTCCTTCTGGAAGGTTAAGATCTCCAGACATGCTGAAACAAAAAGGAGAGATTCAAGACAAAAGGATAGAGAGATAGTGCATATGGATTTGGGGAATTATTCCTTTTAAAAACAACGCTTTTTCTTGAAAAAAAAAATGCTTTTTTAAACTTCTTTTTGAAAATAGTTCAAAAACCTTTATCTAATCTGGTAAACCTGTGCTCTGATACCAACACCCCACCTCCATTAAGGTCACTCACAAAGGGAATGCCTTAACTTCAGTGGAGGTTTAAAAGTAAAAGTCATAGATAAAACACAAGACAGATATAAACACATATATATAGGAGCAACGGAAAACAAATAGACTTTCATTTCATAAATACGTGTTCATACAAAATATTTCCATAATTGTCTCACAATAACTTCCAAAACATTATATCATCATTTATGTCTTGATTATTAAATAAAAAGCATAAAACATAATTAAAGCTGCATAAATCCCCATAGAACATGTCCAAAAGCCATAGCCAGGGAAAGAGAGTCCAAACCATACATCTACTATCTTGAAGCTTGCAAAGAGTCTGACTAAGCTGGGTTGTTTCCTCCCTGTGGACCTGGGGGGGGGGGGGAACGGAAGAAAAGAAGACGAAAGAAAAATAGAGTCAGACATAAAGCCTGGTAAGTCTAGTGACTCTTCAGTATGAGAATAAGAAAAAGGGCATGATAGGTATAAAATGGAAACAGGAAAGTATCATAAACTAAGATAAAGCGGTTTTGAACCGAATATATTATCGTACCCACACTATATCTCTTCACCTACTTGAATTTGTTCCGATTGGCGCCCCATGATCGGGGTGAAGTGATCACCTTTCTAAAGATCAGCTCCTACTCGCAAAATCATATGTGTCATACGGCCCCCAATGATCGTAGATACCTATGCTGGTCCCACCCTGGGGTGTATCAAGTCCCATGGTGGAGGCCCGACACAATTCTAGAATGCATAGTGTATACTACTGGTGCCCAGTGCCCTGTTTGTCTGCTCCGAAGTGTGTGCACGCCCGCACACCATTAGAACCCACACTGCTGCACCAACCGCCGTTGCCTTTGACCGTTTACAATCAGCCCAGTAATCGTGCCCCACCCTACCTAGTTTCAGGTACCATGATACCTAATTGGGTTACTGCTGAAATGGGTCCCCGTTAATAGGATTTTCTAGTCAAACATGTTAAGTGGTTAAGTGTCTGTATTAACTTAACCCACCCATCAGTTTAATTAACATGTTGAATTGGTTAAGTGTTTTAGTTAACTTAACCCTACCATCCTCATTCTAGCTTTAATCTATTCATTAAAGCACCGACTACTCACATTAGACAGGTATTGTTGCGGTTACTGGACAGCCGGTCGGTTCCGGGCAGGTTTACACCGCAACTCAGTCTAACCTCGGGTCCTTATTGGGCTTAATGCCTTAACCTCCCACATTGGATAGGTATTGTTGTGATTACTGGACAGCCGGGCAAGTCCGGGCAGGTTTACATCACAACTCAATCCAACCTCGGGTTAAGCATATTCATATTTTCTAAATTTATATATTTGTCTCTTTTACTTGTTATATGTAAATGTTATGGACCATTTTCCAAGTTCATTATCTTTTTAGGCATGGCAATTCATACCATTTAAATGTCACCAATCATTGGCATGTGCCAAACATGCCAACACATATATTTTTCATGTTTAATCCCAACGATATTCCCCCGTTTGTACGTTCGCAAGATTATAATGAATCTTGGGCTGGATATTTTAGCACAACTTATAAACATAGAACGGAAAGCCAAGAACATGAAGTATTCTAAATAACATAAAGGATGTGTGTGACATATGAACTTGCAACTTTGCGATCTAATTAACATAAATCATGGGTTTCAACTTGTCCTGTGAACTTGCATTCAAATAAGAATCTAATAGGTGTCACATGAAATGGCATAATTTAGACTTGCATAAAACATAAGCCTAAACATATTTTTATCTAGGCATAACTTCAAACACAAACTAGCAAGTGACAAAGTTATTACATGTCTATAAAAATGTCTATTTTTGACATTAACCCAAAAGCGTGAACTAGATCAAATCATGTATCCTTTTATAACATGAAACTTGCAATAATCGTGTGAAACTAAATGGTACTTGGCATGGTCCCAATTACAAACCTGCAAAGAACATAAGAACATATACATGGGATTTAATCATGTAGGCATAATGGTCTTAACATAGAACATGTGTATATAAGTCTTAATTTGGACTTAGAAGAATGTATACAACCTATGTTAAACATATAAACACATAGGTGTAAATTCTAACATTAACCATATACTTGTATGTGATGTTGCTTTCATTTTAAATGTACAATTGGATCAACATCAAATCAATTATACCACAAACATCCCAATACCATTCACAATAAAATCGTTGTAATACACAGATATGAATTAGTATCGTCGTTATACAATAGTAAAATTCCATTTCCACTTTACATCGAATCAAGTCTTAATTTTTATTCTCATCGGAAAAATCACTATACTTACAACAAACGACGAACTTGAATTCTGGTTTCTGAGTTCTGAATTTGCAATGCTTTCCTTTGGGTAGATAAACGTTGTTTGAATCTTGTTTTTACTTTAGTTTTGCTTGTCTCTAAGCTTTCTCTAACTGACGGCTACTCTTAGTTTCTTCCCGACAGCATGACGGCTCTAGTTCTATTTTATTTGTGTGAATTTAGGTTGAGTGTTGGGTTGTATTTATAGAATTTCAGATTGGTTTGAGCCGTCAGATGATCATAGAGTGAATCCAGACCATACACACCAAGAGGAGCCAATCAGAAAGTGACAAATTAGCCCTAGTGACACACCAGAACTCAGAAATTCGATCAGAACCCGACCAGGCCAGCCATGGCCCGACCAGGTCGACTAGGTAGGTCGACCCCCAGGCCGATCCCCTGGTCGACCTGGGTACCTAGGTCGACCCCCTGGTCGACCTGGTTCCTGGGCGGGAATTTTCCCGCCCAGCCCAGTTTGGATCTGTTTTTCGAATTTTTGAACTGAATTTGAACTGTTTGAATTTTAAATTGAATTCTGAAACTTCGGACGGTCATAACTCCTTCATATGGAGTCCGATTTACGCAAACTCGGACTCTATCTCAAGCAGAATTCCGAGACTAACGCAATGGCGTAACCCGTTTCCCTTAATTCTTTCATTTTGAATTAATTATACTTTAATTTGTTAATTTAATGTTAATTGAAAATTCGGGATGTTACAGCGAATAAGCGCCGACCAACGTCGTTTCCCGTGACGATCAACCACCGAACAATAGTAGTTTGATGGTTGATAACCCTGGAAAAACGGTATTAGTCTGCGGTTGTTCATCGCGCAAAATGATTTTGCACGGTGGTTGATCGCTGCGTAAATGTGTTTGGTATTAGGAATTACGTAAAATTTGTTGTGTTTATTATTTTTATAAGCGGTGTTAGAAAATGTAAAATCGACTGTCTTTAGCAAGACATTTAATAATGCTTTTTTTCACTTTCTTTTCAATTCAAGGCCTCAGATACCATTTCAAATTAACTATACTATACATTTCATTTTAACAACTAAAATAATATAACTTGGCAAAGTGGATCGTACCATGAATCGATGTTTTCTTCTTCTTTACGTATAAATCATGTTTACTGAAAAAAGTCTGCAAAATGACATTTAGTTCCTTTTTTAAGATTCAAAATTAAAATACCACATTGTTTTTTCTAAAAAAAATTATCACTAATCCTAACCGTCCAAACTCAAATTATTTCCCAAACAAAATTCATTTTCCAAATTCATCTGTTCCGACTGGCATTTTCCAACATGTAAAAACTTCTACGATTATCCATCGGTCATTACTCTTAATGTCATTTTGAAGAATTGATGAATTTCTGCTTTTTTTTAATTATCAATCTTGAATCCGTATATTTACAGTACAAGCACGCCAAATTTCCTATCCTGTCCAAATCTAGAAAACAGGAAATAAATATCCTATCCCTGAATCACGTCCAAATCCAGAAAATAGGAAACAAATAGATAAATATGTTAAAAGATATTTCCTAACAATTGTTTTCTTAAAAATATTCTTTCCCAAAAATATCTCTTTCTTAATATACCTCAATACCCCCTTTAAGTTGGAGCATGGGATTCAAAAATGTCCAACTTGGAAAGAAGAAAATCAAACCGAGTCTTCCCTAGAGCTTTTGTGAAAATATCTGCCAGTTTAAACGATGTGGAGACATGAGAAGATGTAATCAAACCCTAATTTATTTCACCCCGAACAAAATGACAATCAACTTCAATATGTTTTGTTCGCTCGTGAAAAATTGGATTATTTTGCAATATTCAAATCAAACTCACTATCATAATATAATTTAGTTACCTCAGGATGATGAACACCCTAACTCAACAATAGACCTTTTAGCCACTTTAATTCACAAGTAACCGCGACCATCGACCTATACTCAGCTTCGGCAGTGGATCGGGAAACCGTCCTCTGTTTCTTCGTCTTTTAAGAAATTGGAGATTGACCTAAAAACACTAGCCATCATGTCAGAGAACGATGAGTAAGGGGATAGGCTTCCGAGTCTTAATCACACCGACCTTCCAATGTCAGCTCACTATCTGCACGCAACAAAATACCATAACCAGGAGTCCCTTTCAAATAGCAAACGACTCAAAGGGCCGCTTCCTAATGCTCCATGCAAGGTTCTTGCATAAATTAGGACAAAATATGAACCGAATAAGCCAAGTCTGGTTAGGTGATGGAAAGATAAATCAGACGACCCACAAGTCATCGAAATGATTCGAGGTCCTACAAAAATTTGCCAGTAGCAAGACAAAGCTTATGATTCCGCTCAATTGGAAAGGTACTTGGCTTTGCTCCCAACAAACTTGTTTCATAAATAATGTCCAAAGTGTATTTTCATTGACACAATAATAATCCTAATGAGCTACGGGCTACTTCAATGCCTAAAAAATAATTGAGACCACCTAGGTCTTTCATTCTGAAACAATCACTAAGATAAACTTTGAAAACGATAAGTGCAACGGAATCATTCCCAGAGATAAGAAGATCATCTACATAAACTAAGACATTAATGTGAACAATGCCTTTAGTATATGTGAAGAGAGAATATTCTAAGTAGGATTAAGAGAAACCGTAGTCTTTCAAAGCTGACACCAATTTTGCAAACCAACACCTAGGAGCTTGTTTTAAGCGATACAATGACTTGCGCAATCGACACACCAAAGACGGTTCCAAACTCTCAAAACCGGGAGGTAATTTCATGTACACCTTTTCATCTAGATCACCATGCAAGAAGGCATTATGGACATCCATCTGGTGTAGTTCCCAATTTTTTGAAGCTGCTGCTGCTAGGAAGATATGAATTGTTGTCAACTTGTCTACTGGAGAAAATGTTCCATTGCAGTCAATACCCTCATGTTGGTGATTGCCTAACACTACCAATCTTGATTTGAGGCGCTCAACATCCCCATTTGACAAATACTTCGTCTTGTACCCCTATCGACTCCCAAGATCAACCTTTCCTAGCGGGAGATGTTTCAAAGACCATGTTTCATTGTCCCCAAGAGTCTGGATTTCCTCCTTCATTGATTTACTCCACCCATCGTACTTCATAAACTCTTTAAAAGATTTAGGATCATTACCCCTGACAACAGCTGCAAGAAATCTTTAATAATTTACAGAAAAATTGTCATAATTTAAATAATGTGCTAAAGGATAAGGAGCGCCTGAGGAGATCTCAGAAGAGGAAGAAGATGAGGATGTACTATTAACAAAAACCGTAAGTGTCACAAAGTCCTGATACAAGACGTTCGAGAATTTTTATCGAAACGCACACCCATTTCCTGTTCACGGACTGCTGGAACTGCTGATGTAGATGAACATGTAGTGACCTAATTAGTTGTTGGTGAGATCTTGGGAGATGTTGGGTCTGATGGTTGGTCTTGTTGTTCACCCAAAAATTCGCCGACCTGAGTTTCATTATCCAAAGTTAATTCAGCAAAATCCTCATGAATGTCTTAATCAATATGTTCATTATTCTGGTGTTCACATCCTTCGGACGCCCAGACCGGAACACATCCTTAAGGAATTTTACATCTCATGGAACAAAAAATTCTTTTGTATCCAAATAATACAATCTCTACCCCTTTTTATCAAACGGGTATCTAATAAAAACACATTTTCTACTTTGACAAGCAAATTTATCTCCTTTAGTTTTCTGATTATGATCAAAACACAAGCACCTACATGTTCGAAAAGCACCAAAAGTGGGGGGTTTTAAAAAAAGTATTTTGAATGTTGTTTTATTCTGTAAAAGAGGAGTTGGGGTACGATTGATTAAGTGAACAGCAGTAAGAACACATTGCCCCCAAAAATAAATAGGTAATTTTGCTTGAAAATGCAATGCCCAACTAACGTTCAAGAAATGTTTATGCTTTCTCTCAACTCTCCCATTTTGTTGTGGAGTACCGACACTAGAAGTTTAAAACAGAATTCGGGTTGCATTAAAATATTCAAGCAAACAATTAAACTCTGCCCCGTTGTCACTTTGAAATACTTTAATTATTTGAGAGTGTTGTCTATCAAGCATAGCAACAAAAGCCATAAACATTTGAAATACTTCCAAACTAACAAATAAATCCAAACTGCTCTTGAAAAATCATCAACTATTATAAAAAAATAACGAGCTCCACACGGCGAAACATGTTTAAATGGACCCCACAAATCACAATGTATTTTCTCAAAAAACGAGAAGCTTTATTAATACTCAAAGGAAATCTGTCTCTAGGATGTTTAGCATGCATACGCACTTCACATCCCTTATCTAAATGATCTTTAATACTATTAACACAAGGAGTTAACTTAACTACTTTTTCCGAAGGATGCCGAGCCGACGATGCCAACACTCCAAATTTAATGTTGCTTCAGCAGTAGACACAACTTTTGGTTTTCTAAGGTAGTACAATTTGGCTCTCCTAATTCCCGTTCCAATCAGCTCCTTCGTTCGGTCCTGTATATCATAAATATGAGAATCAAATCGGGCAACAGTTTGTAAATCATCATTAAGTTGAGAGACAGAAATTAAGTTGCAACTCAAATTTGGAACATAAAGAATCCGGTAAGAGTAATCCTGTCCGATAAATGAACGAGTCCCACCAAAGCGGAAACTACTTTTTCACCATTTGGTAAACCAACCGAACATTCAAATTTTTTTGTGTCGAACAACCAGAAGCTTTCTCCTGTAACATAGGGAGTTTCTCTGGTATCAATAATCCAAGACGAGGCATCAAACTTGTCATTCAATCTATTGTCAGGAATTTTAGCATTACCAAGAAGATGTGATATAGCCATTTCAGATTATTCTGGAAAAAACGTTCTTTATGGCTCTGGTAAGATGAAGAATTGATGAATCTTTGCTTTTTTTATTATCTATCATGAAACCAGATATTTATAGTATAAGCATTCCAAATTTCCTATCCTGTCCAAATTTAGAAAACATAAGACAAATAGTCTAGAAAATAGGAAACAAATATCTTATTCCTGAAATCACGTCCAAATTTAGAAAACAGAAAGCAAATGGATAAATATGTAAAAACATATTTCCTAACAATTGTTTTTCTGAAAATATCCTTTCCCAAAATATCTCTTTCTAAATATATCTCAATCATATCCTCATAAAGGTAAACCGGGTGGTATGTTCTAAATTTTCAACTAACTATGCCCGGTTGACAATGTTCATCTTTTTGTTTCCAATAAATCAAACCACTCTTATATCGACTACTTAATTATTCTTGATCTTAATTAGGAATTGGTATTTCATAATTATTCTCTAATTTGAAAGCCTACTTTGTATAATTTGGTGAAGTTGTGCACTTTCTTCTTTATACGACTCCACTGAGTTTTCAGAATCTACATATCCGTTAAGTCGTAGAAGGAAATTCAATTAGGGAAATTTCTTTGACCACTTGCATGGAAAGTTGTTTAACTTTGTTTGTTTGTTTAGTTGCTCAGATGGCTCCATCGTTCCTATAGTCACAAGCACTAAGCATGCTAATTTAACTTGACGTGCTATGTCCTGGCCATATTATAGGCCAAAGGGGTCACCGCCCCTTTAAAAAAACAATTTTTTTTTTAAAGAGAAGTGGATTTTTTTATTAAAAAAGTGGACCAATTTCATGAAACTCTTGTATATGTTGCCTCCCTAAAGTTTTGGTCTCTTCATTCTTGCATCTGTGGTTTCGCCACTTTGTGCATGTTACGTTTAAATGTGTTACTGATCTATTTGTCTTTGTTCACCATAACAACAAAGTTTGTGTAGGTGCTACGTTTTCCCATCATCTGATCCCATAAATTTTTTTGAATGTGTAACTATAAATCATCACAGTCGGTAATGGATCAACCAACGCTCTACTGATAGAGAACCAAGTTGCCAAAGTTCTTGCATTGAGTACAATCTGTGTTAACGTTTTTTGTCCTGTACTCTGGAATGTTGACATTTTTTTGTTGTTGTTTCTTTTGAGCAGTGGGAATAAATCATTGAAGAAGTAAGTACAACATGCATATATAAAATTATTCTCTTTTTTTGTGCTATGAAAATATATTTTTACATTGCATGCAAGTTTGTTATGCAATCCATATTATCAAATTTTATTTCATGTATTTGTGTTGTGCTACAAAACATAATATATATAGCCGTCCTAAAATTTATGAAAGATACTGAACTGTGTTACACATTGTCCATTTCGAATATAGTCCTACATTTTAATACTATGAAATTGATTTTTTTTCTCCACGCACAGCTAGTGTGAACATTCAATTCAGTGGTCTCCTGCACATAGTTTCATGCTCTTGTACCAAAGATGATATTAATATTCCAGTTTAACAGGAAAAAATTATTATTTTCATTTGTTATTGATAAATCTATTATTTGTACAAGTATCCTATTGAAAATATTTTGATTTATGAAGTCAGTTTGTTAAAAAAAGTTAATTGCAATTTAATTATGAACCATTATTATAACTAGGTCGTAGCAAGTTTACAACCTGTAATATACTTATGAATCATTATTAAAATTAAGTTGTAAGTTTATAAGGTTAATATATTTATAAATAATTATTATAATTGAGTTGTTACATTTTCATACCGATTATATTTTGTATGACAATTTTATTGAGTCGTTACAAAATATAATAGTATTAAAAAATTGTTTTAAATGAGAACAAATTAAAATTATTAACATTTCATCACTTTAGTAACATATACAATTTTCTTTTTATGTAAAACGATAGATAGACAGATCATAATCGGCAAGAATAACCAACATTCTTTTTTTCTTCTTCCTTAAAAAAAGTATAATGACAATTTTCTCTTTCTTCTTCCTTCAACAAAACTAAACACCTTGAGCGATATTTCAGAATGCAAATCAGAATTGACGTTGTCAGTGCAAACAAGTCAATATTTTTCAAACTAGAAAGGTTGTTTCCTTCTAGATGCGGCGACATTTGTTTTTTCATAACCAGTTTGCACTTTCAAGCAGAACGTTAAAACGTCTTCTAAAGAGTGACAATGTACACGACTCAACCGAAATTCATTATCCCAAACGAACTGAAGCCATTCCAAACAATAATGACTTCTGTTGCAATTATTGATGACACTGCACTAACCTTAATGTTTCAGATCCTCATGCCCCCTTCTGTAATTCGACGACCTCTGTTTCAATCATTTGAGTAAAAGTTGGAATTTTTTTGACGATGAGTAAGGTGGCTGGGTGTTCATTGCGGAAAAACTGATAGTACCAGAGAAGCCCGATGAAACCGATGCACTTCAACTACAAAACTAACAGGAATAAAACCAAAAATTGCAGAACTGGACAAAGCTGGATTACCTCTGCAAGAACTTCATACTTAATGGTCTGAGTGACGATCTCTGCAACTACTACAATTTTAAAAGGACAGCTAAGAAAATCTGGGAAGCACTGATATTGAGAAGGAATCAAATAAACAAGTTATGAATAAAGAAGTGCTTGCTGTTATTGGCAACAATAAGAAAGCTGCAGATTTAAAATTGAATCCTAAATTTTTTAAGAATTAGAGCCACAAGCTTTGTGAGAACCACAATTAACATAAACCACCCTAAAAGAACGACTATGGAAAGTTGTTTCTTTGCTAAGATTATGAAAAAACAAGTCATATGACATGCAAGTGTAGCAATAGATCAGGCCATGCACCGCATGCTAACCTGACTAAGAAGCCTCTAATAGTTACGATTACCGATGAGATTCACCTTGTCGAGGGATCAAAGAGTTGTTGGGAAGATATCGGTGCTAAATGTCATGTCTGCTATGACCATATTTTCTTCAAAACATACAGGAGACTGAGAACAAGAAAGTGTTGTTGGGGGACTCTCACATTACTATTCTTGCTGCGAGTGGAAGCATAAAGTTGAAGTTTACCTTTGGGAAGACCATCGTTTTGAAGGACGTAATGCTCACTCTGAAGATGAGAAAGAATCTTGTTTCAGGTTATCTTCATAATAAAGCTGGTTTTACATAGACTATTGGGGTTAATATGTACACCATCACTATGAATGATGTGTTTGTGGGAAGGGGATATCCAATTGATGGTATGTTTAAACTAAATGTTAAATGTAATAAAATGTCTGCTTCCGCTTATATGTTTTATGGTTTTAATATCTAGCACTTCAGATTATGTTATCTAGATAAACATATAATTCATAACACGAGCATCTTAGATCTTATCCCTAAAATGTCACAAACTAATTTTGATAAATGTGAATATTGTGATCAAGCAAAAGTCACTAAGAAACCACATAAATAAGTTGTTAGAGTTTCTGGACCTTTAGATTTGATTCTGATATATATGAGTTTGGTGGAACTTTGACAAGACATGGACACTGTTAGTTTATCACTTTTATTTATGTTTATTCTGATTTTACTTTATGTGTACTTTATGAAAAATAAAAGTGATGCATTTGATATGTTCAAATCATTTAAATCTAAAGTTTAGAATCAATCTAATAAGAAAATTAAGAGACTTTGAATTGATAGAGGAACATAATATGAGCCTTGTTTATTTCTTGATTTTTATAGCCTGCATGGTATAATTCTTGAGAGAACTGTATCTTATTCACCTGAAATAAACGGTAAAGCTAAAAGAAAAATGGAACCTTTACTGAATTAGTTATTTCTATTTTATTGAGTTCAGGTTCAGCAAAACATTGGCGAGGGATATTTTATTTACTGTATGCTATGTATTGTAAGATCTCACCTTTCGAAATTTTAAGAAATTATAAACCAAATGTATCTTATCTTAAAAATTATGGATTTTTAGTGTATATTCGTATATCAGACCCTAAGAGAATAAAGTTAGAAAGTAGAGGATATGTATGTGTTTTTGTTGGTTATGCTATTGATAACAAAGAATATAGGTTTTATGAGCTGAATACACATAATATAATCTAATCTAATGATGCTGATTTTTATGAATCAAGATTTCCTTTTAAATTGGGAAATGGTAGAAGCACATCAAGTAACACCATGCATTTTATAACAAAACATAACCGGTCTTCTGAAAATGAACCTATAAGAAGTAAAAGAGAAAGAATGGGAAAAGATTTGGTTCAGATTTTGTGCTTTTACTATAGAGGATGGGTAACGACTCAGATTTTTAGTCGTTTAACTTCGAACAGTTAAAATTTGCTTTAAATGTTGAATTGGAAATATAAATGGATTTTTATATGGAGTTTATCGATTTAGTAAGAGGGATATGATTTAATTTCGAATATATCATATTATCATTATACCTATGCAGTTAATACCCCGCTATTACCTCACTACATCATGTAGCACATTACCACCGCTACGCTTTTTCACAAATAGCCTTTGACACAGCCTTTTGGCTTTAAGCCCTGCCATATTCCGATATTCGCTATATATCCCGTTATTTCTGCTATATTTTGTTATTCCCGCCATGTCTTTGATGAAAGAAATGAACTCAAAAATGAAATTTATGCATTATAAAAATTATGAAATTAGTTTACTTAAATGAGTTCTTTAATGTATATTTTTATAAACAAAAATACCCAAATATTATATTAAATTTTATTTGTTTAAGAGAATGTTTATGTTTATTTGTCGATATTTGTATTTAAAATTAAAAATGTACAAATAGGGTTAAATAAAGTGTTAGTTTTTCACTTGATTATCATTTATATACTCGTAAAAACATTTTGAAGGACTTATATGTGTTACTTTAGGGTCATCCACTATATCCTGCTATTTCCTTGCTTTATCCCTGCTATGACTTTTTGGACCTTCACCATAATGGATACGCTAAGCTCTTTAACTGCATAACATAATACAGAAACCAAAAAAAATCAAATTCTAAGTTAAAAATGAATTGAAAAAGATTCTAACAATTAATACAAATTCTACTCTAATATAAAGGATAATAATAATTTATTATCAATGGGTTTGATTGTTTTGAAATCGATTTATATTTAATCGATTTATATTTAATCGATTGATTTAACAAATGAAAATAGTCTATTTTTAAACGACCACCCATTTCAACAAAACCAAATTTATAGATTCTGTAATGCATGGTTAGTTAGTTAAATATTTGCAGTTTTGGGTCGATTGGAGTTATTATATGATTGTGTGTAATATAAACACATATCGATTTATGTTTGGAAATTAAATTAGGAGTTTCAAATAGTCTCGAAGTTCGACGAAACCAGTTTCATTGGGTTTGGAATATTGAAACTTAGCACAATGTCAATTTTGGTGATGATCGGATGGATCGAGTCTTCATGCGAGGCTAAAAAGCTTGATGAAATTATAATCGAAAAAAATAATAATATCTTCGCCTATAAATACATCTCTTTCCCGTAAAAACCTAATTGACTATTCCTGGCTTCAGCAAAAGGAGCCACCAACTATAAATGTCTTTAATTTTTTTTATAAAATGATGTACTCAACAAACTCTCATGATTTCAGTTTCATTCAACTCGTATCGGAATAAGCTTTACGGTGGTGCCTTTTTTGGGTTCAATCGTTTTTGCTGTCGCCTTATTTTAATACAATCGACCTAGGGTTTGTTCGTGGAGGACTTTGTGGTGGTTTTGGGTGAAGGGGGCGTCATTGCTGGGTTCGTCGTCGCTGGGAGCTCCAGTTGCCAGAGTGCGGTCATTTCCGGTCGCAAATTAAGGAATGCGACTTTGTTCCTATCCTTACAGATAAAGGGCATGGTCACGGAGGAGCATCAAGTTAAAGGTTGTAGGGTCGACATGGAGGAAGAAGAGAAGCCGATCAAATTGGTGGAGGTTGCGAAGTCAATAGGTTGCCGGGGGAGGTCGAGGTAGTCAAACGGCGGTCAAGATTAGGTAAAGAGCAAGTGGTTTTTGGAAATGGAAAAAAGAGGAAGATGATTAACATAAGTTAATCATGAGATTAGGTTAGTTAATTATATTATTAAAAAGGGTTAACAATGTTTAATTTCTATTAAAACGTATACAAACTTATGACATTCATATCTCATTCATATATAATCATATTCGAGCGAAACATGATTCGTTGGAATCGTATCAACAAATACTACGCTTACGGAGAGGATTGAACATATTTTGAATAGTTAGAAATTTTATGTAATTTTGAACGTTGGTTTTAGAATTATGTAAATCGAACTAAAATCGTCGATCAGAAATGAAATGTGAGTTAACTTTCACGCTTTTTGAAATATTATGATGTGATTAAACTCATTTAATAATATTCTTGGTTATTAATATGAATTGAGTGTTTGGATGCTTTGGATGATTATTGTTTGGTTGATGATTGTCAATATTTATATTTCCATCATTTTAAATGAATTAGAATAGAATTCTATTTTATATCATGTATTAAATGATATTATGAGTTGTGATGTAAGGAAAACAAATTGGAGGGATCCAATAGGATTCCTCAAACATTTTGTATGTTACTTGCTTTCATATTGTTCATATATGAACTATTTAACCTAAGTAACGTTAAAATCTATTTGGATGTTGATTGTTGAAATTAAGCCAAGGGTTAATAATCTGGAATAATTGCTTTTAAGTAGACAATTAAGTGGACTATATTAAATTAGTTAAGTTATATTTTTTCTATAATTTCTTAATACATATACAGGGTAAGCGTATGTTTACCTGATAATAGAAACAAACGTAGTAAACATTCACATGAATTTTGATTACATTATAAA
Source organism: Allium sativum (assembly GCA_030737875.1). Taxonomy (NCBI): domain Eukaryota; kingdom Viridiplantae; phylum Streptophyta; class Magnoliopsida; order Asparagales; family Amaryllidaceae; genus Allium; species Allium sativum. Next base: position 297,919,828 of record CM060922.1, read on the forward strand.
TGGTCAAAAACATAAATTTGGGTTGATTTGACTGACAACTAGAATTATGATTTGGCTGAATATAATTACAAGTATTCATATTAAACTGATTAATTTTCCCTTCATATAAATGCTTGCTTTCTTAACTTTGATCCAAAATTTACATACATATTTTACTTAATTTTTTTTGAGTTGCACCATTATTAAATTTATATCTAGATACCGTGTATGATTATACATTTCAAGTAAGCTATAACTGACTTCTTCTTAATACAGAAGGTTCATACAACTAAATTTTGGTTGGAGGGAGATTGATTATCAACTTCTCCATATTAATTCTGGTTATGTTTTATAATTGATTTCGGTATAAACTCAAATAACTTGGTAACACAGAAAAATATAAATGTACTCCTGCATAAAGATATGGTAACACACTAACATTAATACTGATATATTTTACACGTAAATATTTATGGTTATAAAATAATATTATGCTTTTCTCTTGAAAATTGGCTTAGGCTATGAGTTGATGAGTCATGTTCAATTATTTTGCCTAAGCGCTTCAGTTTTAGAGAACATAACTTAGTACTTTAATGTAATAAGAAATCAAAGTCCAGCTATGCCCTTTCGATTATGGTCACGTGTCATTACCCTAACAGCTATTTGTAACCTATAATTAATTTACAGCTATGTACTACACTGTATTTAACATAAATATAATGTTTCAGTAAACTAAATAATCAAAGATGAGAGTTCTTTACATGATAGATCGATCAACCTTTGAAATGACATGTTTCTATTGCTAATATATAATCCAAAGCGTTCTCGTGATCAGTAGCAGTTTTGTAGATTGTAAACATCCACTTGTTGGCACATATATGACGAGTAACTCCCTTGTCTAAAAACCACTCCTTGTTGTTGTCAACAAGGTTGCAATCAGAAACAACCGCACACAAATCCATATCAGCAACATAATCTGAATTTTCTGACATATTTGTTTCTGGTTTCTTCTTTTTGGGTGCACGACACACGACTTCTTTATGGCCTTTCTATCCACAATTGTGGCAAGATCCTTGAAATTTCTTTTGTTTCTTTGCCTTGGGATTCTACTCGCTCTTTCTTTAGTTCATCTTTTCATCCTTAACCACATTAACCTTTGGTCGTAATGAACCAATTGCCTTTTCCTCCTCTTTTCTGTTGTCTTTTTCGTTGAACAACCAGATCCTCCATGTCATTTCCTTGCGCTTATGCTTCAAATAGTTCTTGAAATCCTTCCAGAGTAGAGGAAACTTTTCTATGGCGGCAGCCACTTGGAATGGCTTATTTAACTCCAACTTTTCAACGTGAATCTCATAAATGATCACTTGGAGTTCTTGAATTTGACTGGCGATTATATTCGAATCGACCATTTTGAAATCTAGAAACTTCCAGACAATGCATTTCTTCATCCCGACATTTTCAGTCTTGTACTCTTTTTCCAGAGATAACCAGACAATCTTCATAGTTTCAACGGTGCAATACACATTATATAGACTGTTTTCCAAACTATTGGGAATGTAATTCTTATAAATGAAGTCGGAATTCTTCCATGTAGTGAGGGCCCCAACTTTGGTGATGTTGAGCTCCAGTTCGTCAACAATTAGGAAATCCTCTGAAAGGTATTTGGCGTTGTTAGGTAGAAAAGCATCTTCTATTTCCATCTTTTAAAATTCTGGCCATTAAACTTTTCTGGTCGCTCGCCATGTGAATAAGGGATAGTTTGTGGAACTAAAGGGGTAGCATGTTGCATAGTCTGGGTCAGGACAGATTTGTTGTTTCTACTTTACGACATTGCCGTTTTCAAACACAAGCAACAATCACAATTTCATTTCAAGATTATTAGAAACTTTGTAGCAGAAATGGCAGAAAACTATTACAATTACTGTCGCAGCGAATAATAATGCCTTGTAGCATTAGAAATTCTGTTTCAGTCAAAAAACAACCACAAAGTTGCAAGGGAACTGTTATGAACAATAGTATGTAGTGTAGAAAGAAGAAAACTAGAATAGTTACCGATTATTGTCCGAATCCAGTGAGTGTTGTTTCGTTGGAACGAAATTGCTCCCTCTACGGCGCGTTAGGTTGTTGAGCAATCGTTTCCTAGGATGAAAGGGAAATTATATGTGATGTTGCGTGGCAGTCACAGAGCGACGACAAACGCAGGAAGTTGATATTATCAAAATAGATATATGTGGGAAGAAGACCCAGAGTAGAGGAGAAGAAAACAGAACTTAATATTGTGTTCTGTCTCAGTTTCTGAGTGCCTATATATAGGCTAGAGTAGATCAGTCGTTTTAGCGCTGCAAGCCCAGCAGCAATTGAAGGCCCACTTAATCACGAGATCCCAAGAGGCCCAAGGGGCTATCATTGACCTTTAATGTTAATCATGAAAGACTTGTTCATGCCTACATAGCCTATATCATTTCATCTCCTCTTTTTTTTGATATAATATATCAAGACATTTTTATATATAGTGTGATAGGTTTCATTATTTTCCGATGTAGGACAAAAAAACTTACCTAAACCACTTATTCGTTTCTAACACAGTATGTTATTTAGCCAAGTAAACCATTGAAATACATAATCAATCAAGTTTAGCTGTCATCTTATGAAGAAAAGTTGTCCATATTTCATTAACTTTATCAAAGAATTTTTTTTATAGCATTAATGTAACGGTATTGCAGACACAATGACCGTTCTTGTAGTTGAATTTAATTCGTAAACAGACATGGATGACTTCATATGTAAACAAACAATAGATAAACTTCACACATTTTCCACAATTAAAGGCATTTATCTGTATTTAGTATTGTGTTTATGTTTGAAAATAAATACAAATATTGAATAGATCAAGAACAAATCTTGCGTATTCACTAGCTTCGCTAAATTAAAACCCAAGACGCATCTGAATCCCAGTATCACCATGGCCAACCACCTCTTCCTACAACCCACTACTGCTCCATAGGGTGACGTCCCTTTAGACTTGCATCATAAAAACTTTAGTCAACCTGATTACAATTTCCATCCAACACTAACACATTTTCGTGGAAAATGAAAAGAAAATTGAAAAAGATCAAGAAGAGAAAGGTAGCTTACGATTGTATTTTGATCTGAATTTGGCGTTTAGAATGAACGTTTTGATTTTTTTTTAATTGGAAATGTAAAAGTATTTTGTTTAATTTGGGATCTGGAGGAAATGAAAAGGGTTCATGTTGACTTGTTTTGGAGTTTGTTTACAGTAAAGGTGAATGGAGGGAAAAATAATCTCATTTGGAGCCAAAACTTTCAAATTGCAAAGGTATATTTTTTTAGTTAGAGCTCAATTTTGGTACCAAGAATTCCACTTTAAAAAATTTATTGCAGCTAACGGTAAATGCAGTTATTAAGGGTGTGTTTGAGGGTAGTGGAAGCGGGGTATTATAGCGGAGTATTTTAGTGAGGTATTTAACTAGGGTATTATAGTTGACGTAGAATGCATTTGCGGGTTTAAGCAGACCATTTTTTTTTTGTAATTTAATTAATTTATGTTTAAAACAGAATAATATCATTAAAGCAGAATAATATAGTAAACCAAACAGAACAGTCCATTAAATAATACAGTACAGAAAGTGATAAAATGCAGAAATACAACATAATACAAATCTATCAGTGCAACCATGCTGCAACAAGCTCATTTCTTACTCTATCTCGACGTATTGTCATATCAACGTTGCCTTGATAGTGTTGAGCCGGTACAGGTTCTCTATTTCTTGTTTTTCCCTAGTTAGTATATTCTTCAGCATACTCGTCTGTAATAAGATCTGGATCATCCTCATACGCCATAAAATCTGGATGATTCATGTTGTATTTGCGTATATAATTGTATATAGCCATTGTTGCAATAACAAATTTTACTTGAGTTTCAAATGCATACGTTGGCATATTTTTAAGTATGACAATTTTTTTTCCACATGCCAAAAGTTCTCTCAATTGCCATACGTAAACTCGAATATTAGAAATTAAAATTTTCATTATTCGATTTTGCTTGATCTTTAGTTGCACGAAACCATGGAATATGATATCTAACATTACGGTATGGTGGTATATATCCACTAGTAAGTGGGAAACCTGAATCCATTACATAATACCGTCCAAAAGAAGGACGAGGAAAATTGCAAGTTCAGTCATTCACAACAACATTAAAAATTCGACTGTCATGTACAGTACCTTCCCACCCAGCTACAACATATGTAAACAGTAAATCAAATGAGCATACTACTAAAGTATTCTGTGTAGGGTATCCTTTCCATCCTATATGCCGAACAACTCGATCTTGAGGTAAGCTGCCGTTACATGTGTACAGTCGATGGTACCAACACAGTTTTTAAAGTAAGGGTAGTAACGATTACCGTTCTAGTTTCATTTGGAATTGTTTTAAATTAAGGATCTGCAGGCTTTATAATATCTGCAGCTAATAATTGAACGACATTCCAAACAGCATGAAAACAAAGAGAGATTGTGCTATCTGACTGTTGAAATCTTTCATCCATTTGTCTTTTCAAAATAGGTGTAGCTATAGTGTACAAAGATATTTCAATAGTTTCTCGAACACCAACGAAATCCGTTGTAACCAAACCATAACTTGCTGGCCTATCGCATAAAGAAAGAAATCAGAGTCGTTTCATATGAAAATTCTTTTGGCATCGTTGTTGATGACCGTTTAATGTCGTATACCCTCGTTAAATCGGTATACTCCGACGTGTGCATCCGATGGCCTCTTCCATTACGTCTTTCATGTAAATACGATCTAAATAAAGCGATATATTCTATATCTTCATAATCTGAATCGTTTGCATCTGGGAATGAACTGGTCATTGATGAAAGTGTTGAATTTGAAAATAGGGAAGCAAGGAGAGTAGAAGGAGATGGTGTAGAAGGAAAAGGGAGAAGAGGGGTTAATATAGGGAAGAGGGAGCGTGCATTTACCCAACGGCTTGAATTCAGGCCGTTAGGTAAAGGGGACAAGGTTCCTCGTTCAATTATGAACGCGTCCCGATCTGAAACGAGGCACTTTGCCCCCTCGAACGGTACCTAAAAATATTTTTATTGCTAATCATAGTAAATGTCAATTGTTTATGATTATATTTTGCAACTGTCAATGGATTGCAGTTGTAAACGATCATTTTTTGCAAATGTCAGAAAATGTGCCACTTGTAAACGATAATTTTTTGCAATTCTCAAAAAATGTTAATTGTTAAAAATACCTTTTGCAACTATCACATTGCATCAATATCAAATAGCAAGTTACAAGAGGTTTTTTTTTTTGGCTAAATGGTGGTAGAAATGTTGATGATGTCAAGGTGGGGGTCACAGTATGAGAAGGAGAACCGGAGGAAAGGTACATAATATGACTAGGTGGCATTAGCGATGTCGATGTTTTTTTTTGGAGTTTTGAGGAATGGAATGAGGCGATTGTAAGAAGTATTTATAATTTTAGGGCATTGTAGAATGCAAAAGGCAAGTAGGAAACTGAAATTTTCGGCATGCCAATTGAAATAGAACTTTTCTGAGTCGAAGAATGAGCAACCAAAATATTCTAAAGCAAAATGTAAAAAGGATTTCGTAGGGGTGCCCAATCATTTAACGACTTACATTATTTCAAGGGAAGTTGGGTGTTTAATTCTCAGATAATTTATAGTTTTGTATTTAAATGTAACCTATCATGATATATTTTAAAATTATATATTTTTTTAAAAGTGTTTTCGAAGATTGGAAAGATTGGTCGAAGTTAAACACTAATTTTTTTTAATTATTAACTATTATTAAGTACATATTATTATATATTATGTACATATTATTATTTATATATTTTTACTTGTACATTATTACTCTATGTTATGAACTATAATTTAGTTTTGGTCAAAGTCAAACATTAAATTTTATTTTTAATTATTAATTATTATTGAGTACATATTATTAGATATCGTTAAAGATTATGTGCATATTATTGTTTATATATTTTTTTCTTGTACATTATTACTCTATGTTATGAACTATAACTTAGTTATTAATAATTAATTATAAGTTATTAAATATTAATTATGAATTAAAATTTTAATTTATTTTGGACATTTTCAAATTAAAAAATATAATAAAAGTAATAATAATAATAAATAGTAATTATTACATATTTAGTATTTATTAATGAAAATGGTTAAATATAAGTTTATTCCAATAGACGGGAAAAAAACAATTATTAAAGATATATTTTTCGCAACTGTTAGGAAGCGTCAGTTGTAAAAAATACAATAATCACAACTGGCCAAAAAACACATTTTCTAAAGATATGTTTTTTTGCTAGTGACTTGATGTAACACCCCGAGAATTCTATAACTGTGAAATTCATGAATTAAAGTATAATTAATTTGAAATCAAAGAACTAAGGGAAACGGGATACGCCATTGCGTTCGTCTCGGAAAAATACGCGAAATAGAGTCCGAGTTTTCGAAAAACGGAGTCCGTATGAAGAAGATATGGCCTTCGGAAGTTTTGAATTAAATTTAAAATTCAAATAGAATAAAATAATTAAAAATCGGGCCCAGTGGGCCAGGGCGGATAAACACCCGCCTAGGCCACCCAGGTCGACTGGGCTGTCGACCTGGGCTACCCATGTCGACAGGGCTGTCGACAGGGGTGTCGACCTGGTCGAGCCCAGTCAACCTGGCTGGCCAGGTCTGTGTTTGGTCGAATTTCTGTGGTCTGCTTTGTCATTAGGGCTAGGTGGAGGGTTCTAATTGGTCTCTCTATCTAATGAATGGCTACGATCTAACCTAGCAACATCTATGGTCCTAATCAATTCCTAACCTCTATATAAACAACCCTAGACTAAACCCTAATCTATTCATTCAAATTAAGAACATAGCCGCCATGTTGCTGAGGAACGACTAAGAGTAGCCGCCGACTAGAGAGAGAATTAGAAAGAAAGTTCTAAAGCCTAAAGCAATTCAAGCAACCTAAAGCCAATCAATTCAACAAAGGAATCATATCTCTTAATTAGAGAATTCGCCGCAACCATTGTAAGTAGAGTATTACTTTGGTATGAATAAACAACTGTATTGATTTGTATGCTTGAATTGGGATAATAAAGTAATTCATATTTGTGCAAAATTATGTTATTCATTATAAAGAACTACATGCGGTAGTTCTATGCAAGTATACGTTTGGAATATTGCGCAAATTATGTAATCTATGTTGAAGCTACATGTATGTAGTTGATTGAAATTCATGCGAGTTTGGGGCTTTGTTATTATGCCATCATGATGTATATTTTTGTGCATAAATCATTTTGCAAGTAATTGAAACAAGTTTGGTTGTTATAGTTCATATGAAACTATGTTGGAATTTTGACACCATAATCCATGTATTAAGTCATGCTTTTGCAAAACTTATGAATATGGCTAGGCTATGAATGATATTTGGCATAATTGAAATCTATGATTAAGTCTATCTTGTTTAAAAGAATTATATGATGACATATGTGAGACATGGCTAGGTTAGACTCAAAAATCCCTTTTTGCAAGTTTAAAGCAAACACCATGATTAGGAATATTTATGCCATGCTTATGTTTGACATTATGCCATGTTTATGCTAGAAGTATTTATGCCATGCTTATGTTTGACATTATGCCATGTTTATGCTAGAAGTATTTATGCCATGCGTATGTTTGACATTATGCCTAAATAAAAATATAGGTTCATGTGTCAATAATGATATCTCAATTACAAGTTCACATGCTTTGATTCATGTCACCTATGTTTTATGACCAAAGTATATGTCACTACTATGCAAGTACACCAGTTTCTATTTTGTATTCCCATCGTCATATTGCAAGTTCATACGCTCACCTTCCCCTCTTTGTGTATGTAATCACGCTTTAAGCCTCCCCTTTTCGCATGGCTAAATTGGGCTTTAAAAGGCTAAGCCCAATATATATGAACGGACGTGTAAAACGGGGGAAAATAACGTTGGGTTAAAATTAATTAATGAATGAAAATATAAAATAGAAGGGCCCAAATTCAAGTATGGGTTGGGCCCGTGATTGGTGTAATCTTTACACCATTAACTTAATAATGGGCCGCAAATATTTACATATAAATAAAGAAGAAAGACAAAATATGTAAAAGTAGAAAATACGATGTGTTTAACCCGAGGTTGGATTGAGTTGTGATGTAAACCTGCCCGGAACCGCCCGGCTGTCCAGTAGTCACAACAATACCTATCCAATGTGAGAGGTTAAACATGGAGCCCAATAAGGACCCGAGGTTAGACTGAGTTGTGGCGTAAGACTGCCCGGAACCAACCGGCAACAGGCAGCCACAACAATACCTGTCTAATGTGAGAGGTCAGGGCCTTAATAAGACAATTAAGGCTGAGTCAGGATTGTTAGGATTAAGTGGACTAAAGACTTAATCAAAATGGAACATGCTAAACTAAACGGACTGGTGGGGGTTAGGTTAGAAACACTTAACCAACTTAGCATGTTGGCTAGAGATAGAAAACCTAGTAACGGGGGACCCTTTTCAGCAGTAACCCTAAAAGGTGTATCATGATACCCTGAAACTAGGCAGGGTGGGGCACGATTACTGGGCTGATTGTAAGAGGTCAAAGCGACGGCGGTGGTGTAGCAGTGTAGGTTCTAACGGTGTGCGGGCGTGCACGCACTCCGGCGCAGAAAAATAAAGCACTGGGCACCAGTAGCATACCTGTGCATTCTAAGGTTGTGTCGGGCCGCTGCCATGGGACTTGATACACCCCATGGTGGGACCAGCATAGGTAACTACAGACATCGGGGGCCGTAAGACACATGTAACTATGCGAGTAGGAGCCGATCATCATTGAATGGATCACATCACCCTGATTATGGGGTGCCAATTGGAAACTAGTTTATATGTGTTCAGAGATTTACATGGGGTACGATATTATATTCGACCCTAGACAACTTAACCAAGTTTAAAGTACCTTTCCACTTCTTGTTTATACTTATCATACCCTGTTCTTTATTCATAGACAAAATAGTACTAGACTTACTCAGGCTTTATGTCTGACTCTACTTTTCTTTCGTCTTCTTTTCTTCCGTTCCCCCCCCCCCCAGGTCCTCAGGGAGGGAACACAGCAGCTTGATCAGCCTCAACATCCAGCTTGAAGAAGAGAAATGTATTGCTTGGACTTTCCTGTTTTGAACTATGGCTTTGGACACACTCTATGGGGCTTTTGCAGTTTACCTATGTTTTATTTATGCTTCTTTAAATAATGTACTCAAGACAGATTATGAAAGTGTTATGTTATGTTTTTGGAAAGAATGTTGTTGTAACACGTATTTGACTTTGTGAAATAAAGTTTGTTGTTCTTCCGCTGTTTACAAATATGTGTTCTTATATCTGTCTTGTATATCTGTGACTTGTACTTATAAACCTCCACCAAAATTAGGGCATTCCCTTTGAGAGTGACCCTAACGGAGGTGGGGTGTTTCACTTGGTATCAGAGCATAGGTTTACCAGATAAGATAAAAAGTTTTGAAAAAAAATTATTTTCAAAAAGGAAATTTAAAGAAGCATTTTTAAAAGAAAAATATTATTTTATTTTTAAAAGGCAAAGTCCACTCCCCAAAGCCGTAGGTACTATCTCTTATCCTTCGTTTTGAATCTATCCTTTTTGTTTCAGCATGTCCCAAGAACTTAACTTGCCTGAAGGGGTGCCAATACCTGGTTGGTTTAGACGGTTCTTAGAAGCAAGGGCCACTCAGCCAGGTCCTACCGTTCCTCCTCCCCCAGCTGAAGGAAATCATCCAGCTGCAGCAGCACCTTTTCCTCCACCTCCTCCTCGGGGAAACACTTTTGCTAAGATATGTAAAGATTTTAAAGCTATGGGAGGAAGGGATTTCCATGGAACTGAGTCCTTCGTAGCAGCTAGGAATTGGCTGAAAGAAACGGAGGACCTATTCATCATCTTTGAGGTAGAGGATAGACAAAAAGTACAACTGGCGGTGTGGCTATTGAAGGGCGAGGCTTCCTACTGGTGGGAAGTCACTAATGCTGAAAGACCAGTGGAGACATGGGAGGACTTTAGGGCAAGGTTTGAGACCAAATTTCTCTCAGATGCGGAAAGAAGTTTGCAGTTGGAAAAATTCTTATTTCTTAAGCAAGGAGACAAGACTGTCAGAGAGTATGTGAATCAGTTCGATGAGCTGGCTAGGTTTGGACTTGACCTAGTCAACACCCCGCACAAGAAGGCTCTCCGTTTCGTCAAAGGGTTAAATGAGCCATTACACAGTTTGGCCATGACCCATATACCCATGGGGGCCACGTATGAAAGATTGGTGCAAATGGCATTGCTGAATGAGGAGGATAAGGGCAAGAAGGAGACAAAGGCAGAAAGCTCTCAAGGGAAGAAAGAGGGTTTGCAGCCTAAGAAGGCGGACTTTAAGAAAGGCGGAAAAGGCAACAAAGAGAAGAGGAAGTGCAATTTCTGTAGCAAAGTGGGGCACTTAGTAAAGGACTGCCGGAAAAAGAAGGCCAAGGAGAATGGTGGGTGCTTTTCATGCGGTCAGACAGGCCACAGGGCTAAGGACTGCCCAAAGAAATGAGGACAGGGGCAGGGCGCTGGATCCACCCCAGGGGCACAGGTTCATGTGCTAGAAGCGCCACCATTGCAACAGCGAGGTATAAATACTTCTGTAGAAAGCGTAATTTATCTTTATGATCACCCCGTTCGCACTTTATTTGATTCCGGCGCATCACACTCCTTTATCTCGTCTGCTTTAGTAGAATCTCTGCACCTAAAAACTAGTATGGTAGAGGACCCCTTAATTGTTTCAAACCCAATTGGGGGCCCAGCTCATTTGTCTATGATCTGTTTGGATTTGAAAATTTCTATTCAAAGTGTTGAATTTCAATGTAGTGCCTTTGTTTTGGGCTTTTCGGGGTATGGTTTGATTTTGGGTATGGATTGGCAATCCCGAAATGGGGCCATCCTTGAGTGTGAGAAAAGGGTTGTTAGGCTCCTAACCCAGCTCGGTAATACTTTGGAAATTTCTTGTAATCCCTCGTATGCGGTTATGCTTAGTTATCTTGAATCGCTAGATGCCTCTGTTGAAAACTTGCAATCAGTTAGAGTGGTCCGGGAATATCCGGATGTCTTCGAAGAGGTGAAGGGCTTGCCTCCGAAGCGGGAAATAGACTTCCGCATATATCTTGTAGATAATGCAAAGCCCGTTGCGTTGCCCGTTAGACATATGGCTCCACGAGAAAGGAAAGAGCTCAGTAAACAGATTAAAGAGCTTCTAGAAAAGGGGTTCATTAGGAGGAGCATTTCAGAATGGGGCGCTCCGGTGGTGTTCGCTACAAAGGCGGATGGTTCACTCCGTCTATGTGTTGACTATAGGGAGCTCAACAAGCTAACGAAAAAGAATAGGCATCCTCTCCCTAGAATTGACGATTTATTTGACCAGCTTGTAGGAGCGTCTGTTTTCTCCCAACTCGATTTAGCAACCGGTTTTCATCAGCTAAGGGTGGCTGAAGATAGCATCGATAAAACGGCGTTCAGAACCCCAGACGGCTTCTTTGAATGGCTTGTCATGCCTTTCGGCTTGACAAATGCACCTGCTTACTTCGTGGACCTGATGAGTAGGGTATTTAGAGATTTCCTCAACAAATTCGTAGTGGTCTTCGTAGATGATATCCTTATCTTCTCAAAGAGTGAAGAGGAACATGCTCAACACTTAAGGGCAATCATGGAAACTTTGCGAGTCCATCAACTAAAAGCCAAATTCTCCAAATGCCACTTTTGGAGAGAAGAGGTGAGGTTCCTTGGGCACATAGTATCCAAACAAGGGTTAGCGATGGACCCTCCGAAGGTAGTGGCGGTACAGGATTGGAAGACACCAAGGAATGCAACTGAGGTCCGAAGCTTTCTAGGACTAGCAGGTTTCTATCGAAAATTTATAAGGGATTTTGCGAAAATCTCAGCTCCGCTCACGAAATTGACCAAGAAGAATCTAGTGTTCAATTGGGATTTGGATTGCGAATTTGCTTTCCAACGACTGAAAAGGGCTCTTACAACAGCCCCAGTTTTGACGCTGCCAGATGGGAGCAAGATGTTCACTGTTTATACGGATGCATGTGGGACAGGGCTAGGCGCCGTCTTAATGCAAGAAGGAAGGGTAGTAGCTTATGGCGGGAGGCAGTTGAAGGTGCACGAAAAGAACTACCCAACCCACGATCTCGAGTTAGCCGCCATCGTCTTTGCACTCAAGTCTTGGCGACACTATCTCCTAGGTGAGAAGTTCGAACTTTACACTGACCATAAATCGTTGAAATATCTTTTCTCGCAGAAGGATCTTAACTTGAGGCAACAAAGATGGATGGAGTTTCTTGCCTCGTACGATTTCGAAATCTCCTATACTCCGGGCAAAGGCAACGTAGTGGCAGACGCGTTGAGCCGAAAGAAATTGGCCCTAAGCCCATTGTTTGTTGAAAGACAAAGCCTAGAGTTTATAGCCAGCTTCGACTTTAGGCCCTCCTCCGATTTCGTACCAGGCTTGCTAGCATCTCTCGAAGTACGGCCAACTTTAGTGGATTCAGTAGGGACAGCACAACGCGAAGACCCTCAACTTGTGGAAATAATTGATAGGCTAATTAGGGGTGAGACTTCAAGTCACCTCAACAGATACTCCATCGACGATAAGGGTTTGCTAAGGCGAGACGGAAGACTATGCGTCCCACAGACAAACGATTTAATAAAGAAGGTTCTCGAGGAAGCACATCACTCCAAGATGACGATACACCCAGGCGGGGATAAAATGTACAAAGACATAAAAAGGACTTTCTTTTGGAATGGCATGAAAAAGGACGTGGCAGAATTCGTTTCTAAATGTATGGTGTGCCAACAGGTTAAGGCGGAACAGAAAAAGCCTGGCGGACTACTACATCCTCTGGAGGTCCCGCAGTGGAAGTGGGATAGCATCTCAATGGACTTCATCGATGGGCTGCCTAGGTCTAGGAGAGGCAACACTAGCATTTGGGTAATAGTGGATAGGCTTACTAAAATCGCCCACTTTTTACCTGTCAAAAGTAAAAGAACTGCCTCATCCCTAGCATCACTTTACCTCAAGGAAATCGTTCGACTCCATGGAATACCATCTAGCATTGTTAGTGACCGAGACCCCATCTTCACCAGCGAATTTTGGCGGAGTCTGCAAGAAGCAGTAGGAACGCAGTTATGCTTGAGCACAGCCTATCATCCCCAAACCGACGGCCAAACAGAAAGAGTGAACAGAGTTTTGGAAGACCTTTTAAGGCTATGCGTCCTCGACTTCGGAGGGACATGGGAAGACCACCTTCCTTTGGTGGAATTTGCCTACAACAACAGCTATCAAGCAACCATAGGAATGGCGCCCTTCGAAGCTTTATATGGAAGACCGTGCCGATCGCCCACTTGTTGGTGGGAGTCTACTGATAAGCTTATACTTGGACCAGATATGATCCGAGAGACTTCAGAGAAAGTAGACTTAATACGAAGAAGGATGAAGACGGCCCAAGACAGACAAAAGTCCTATGCCGACAAGAGGAGGACCGACCTTGAATTTGAGGTTGGAGACAGAGTTTTTCTCAAGGTATCACCGCTAAGAAACGTTGTTCGTTTTGGAACCACAGGAAAGCTAGCGCCAAGATTCGTAGGGCCATTCCCTATTATCGAGAAGATTGGGAAAATGGCCTATAGATTAGAGCTACCCGAGAAGTTGGCTGGAGTCCACAACGTCTTTCACGTTTCACATCTCCGAAAATGTCTTCATGAGTCTGCTGAAGTGGTAGAGCCAAATATACTCGAAGAGGCCGAAGTGGAACGCGAAGCAACCATAAGAAAAGTTCCAACCCGCATATTAGGAACGGAAGTGAAGAAGCTACGCAACCGCGAAGTCAAGCTCGTCAAAGTCCAGTGGAGCGACGCCGAGGGAGACGCGACTTGGGAAACTGAAGCTAGAATCCGTACAGCCTACCCTTTTCTGTTCGAGGGTACATCCTTGATCTTTCCTTTTCCTTAAGTTGCGCTTTTATCTATCTTTTTAGGTATCTTTCCTCGACCTTATCTTTTAGGTAGAATCTTTTTGGATGGAAACATGTAGTTGAAACATGTTATGTATGATGGTTGCAAGTGGTTGCAAGTGGTTGCAAGTGATTGCTAGTGGTTGCTCGTGGTTGCATATACACACACAATCTAGGTTTTAGATCGGCTCAGTTACTTCATATTGCATATGCATATATGTTTGCATTCATATATGGTTGAACATTAATGTGCTGTCATATGGATGTTGCATTTGTATTGAATGGTTGTGCACTCATGTAGAATCAAGAATAGGAAAATTTGCATACATAATGGATTCATGGCACTTACATAATTCGCATTAAGGAGGTCAACTGAATCAGTAGACCGCCTGATTTTGCATTAGATAAGTTCATGTACACACACACTTCGCATATGATCATGAAGCATTAGAAGTCTTTTAAGGACAATGGATGCTCGTGTTTGATGGATGAGTAGATGGATGATTGGATGTTAGGATATACATTCCTCCTAACTTGAAGATTTCGGGGACGAAATCCTTTTAAGTGGGGGAGAATGTAACACCCCGAGAATTCTATAACTGTGAAATTCATGAATTAAAGTATAATTAATTTGAAATCAAAGAACTAAGGGAAACGGGATACGCCATTGCGTTCGTCTCGGAAAAATACGCGAAATAGAGTTCGAGTTTTCGAAAAACGGAGTCCGTATGAAGAAGATATGGCCTTCGGAAGTTTTGAATTAAATTTAAAATTCAAACAGAATAAAATAATTAAAAATCGGGCCCAGTGGGCCAGGGCGGATAAACACCCGCCTAGGCCACCCAGGTCGACTGGGCTGTCGACCTGGGCTACCCATGTCGACAGGGCTGTCGACAGCCCTGTCGACAGGGGTGTCGACCTGGTCGAGCCCAGTCAACCTGGCTGGCCAGGTCTGTGTTTGGTCGAATTTCTGTTGTCTGCTTTGTCATTAGGGCTAGGTGGCGGGTTCTAATTGGTCTCTCTATCTAATGAATGGCTACGATCTAACCTAGCAACATCTATGGTCCTAATCAATTCCTAACCTCTATATAAACAACCCTAGACTAAACCCTAATCTATTCATTCAAATTAAGAACATAGCCGCCATGTTGCTGAGGAACGACTAAGAGTAGCCGCCGACTAGAGAGAGAATTAGAAAGAAAGTTCTAAAGCCTAAAGCAATTCAAGCAACCTAAAGCCAATCAATTCAACAAAGGAATCATATCTCTTAATTAGAGAATTCGCCGCAACCATTGTAAGTAGAGTATTACTTTGGTATGAATAAACAACTGTATTGATTTGTATGCTTGAATTGGGATAATAAAGTAATTCATATTTGTGCAAAATTATGTTATTCATTATAAAGAACTACATGCGGTAGTTCTATGCAAGTATACATTTGGAATATTGCGCAAATTATGTAATCTATGTTGAAGCTACATGTATGTAGTTGATTGAAATTCATGCGAGTTTGGGGCTTTGTTATTATGCCATCATGATGTATATTTTTGTGCATAAATCATTTTGCAAGTAATTGAAACAAGTTTGGTTGTTATAGTTCATATGAAACTATGTTGGAATTTTGACACCATAATCCATGTATTAAGTCATGCTTTTGCAAAACTTATGAATATGGCTAGGCTATGAATGATATTTGGCATAATTGAAATCTATGATTAAGTCTATCTTGTTTAAAAGAATTATATGATGACATATGTGAGACATGGCTAGGTTAGACTCAAAAATCCCTTTTTGCAAGTTTAAAGCAAATACCATGATTAGGAATATTTATGCCATGCTTATGTTTGACATTATGCCATGTTTATGCTAGAAGTATTTATGCCATGCTTATGTTTGACATTATGCCATGTTTATGCTAGAAGTATTTATGCCATGCGTATGTTTGACATTATGCCTAAATAAAAATATAGGTTCATGTGTCAATAATGATATCTCAATTACAAGTTCACATGCTTTGATTCATGTCACCTATGTTTTATGACCAAAGTATATGCCACTACTATGCAAGTACACCAGTTTCTATTTTGTATTCCCATCGTCATATTGCAAGTTCATACGCTCACCTTCCCCTCTTTGTGTATGTAATCACGCTTTAAGCCTCCCCTTTTCGCATGGCTAAATTGGGCTTTAAAAGGCTAAGCCCAATATATATGAACGGACGTGTAAAACGGGGGAAAATAACGTTGGGTTAAAATTAATTAATGAATGAAAATATAAAATAGAAGGGCCCAAATTCAAGTATGGGTTGGGCCCGTGATTGGTGTAATCTTTACACCATTAACTTAATAATGGGCCGCAAATATTTACATATAAATAAAGAAGAAAGACAAAATATGTAAAAGTAGAAAATACGATGTGTTTAACCCGAGGTTGGATTGAGTTGTGATGTAAACCTGCCCGGAACCGCCCGGCTGTCCAGTAGTCACAACAATACCTATCCAATGTGAGAGGTTAAACATGGAGCCCAATAAGGACCCGAGGTTAGACTGAGTTGTGGCGTAAGACTGCCCGGAACCAACCGGCAACAGGCAGCCACAACAATACCTGTCTAATGTGAGAGGTCAGGGCCTTAATAAGACAATTAAGGCTGAGTCAGGATTGTTAGGATTAAGTGGACTAAAGACTTAATCAAAATGGAACATGCTAAACTAAACGGACTGGTGGGGGTTAGGTTAGAAACACTTAACCAACTTAGCATGTTGGCTAGAGATAGAAAACCTAGTAACGGGGGACCCTTTTCAGCAGTAACCCTAAAAGGTGTATCATGATACCCTGAAACTAGGCAGGGTGGGGCACGATTACTGGGCTGATTGTAAGAGGTCAAAGCGACGGCGGTGGTGTAGCAGTGTAGGTTCTAACGGTGTGCGGGCGTGCACGCACTCCGGCACAGAAAAATAAAGCACTGGGCACCAGTAGCATACCTGTGCATTCTAAGGTTGTGTCGGGCCGCTGCCATGGGACTTGATACACCCCATGGTGGGACCAGCATAGGTAACTACAGACATCGGGGGCCGTAAGACACATGTAACTATGCGAGTAGGAGCCGATCATCATTGAATGGATCACATCACCCTGATTATGGGGTGCCAATTGGAAACTAGTTTATATGGGTTCAGAGATTTACATGGGGTACGATATTATATTCGACCCTAGACAACTTAACCAAGTTTAAAGTACCTTTCCACTTCTTGTTTATACTTATCATACCCTGTTCTTTATTCATAGACAAAATAGTACTAGACTTACTCAGGCTTTATGTCTGACTCTACTTTTCTTTCGTCTTCTTTTCTTCCGTTTCCCCCCCCCAGGTCCTCAGGGAGGGAACACAGCAGCTTGATCAGCCTCAACATCCAGCTTGAAGAAGAGAAATGTATTGCTTGGACTTTCCTGTTTTGAACTATGGCTTTGGACACACTCTATGGGGCTTTTGCAGTTTACCTATGTTTTATTTATGCTTCTTTAAATAATGTACTCAAGACAGATTATGAAAGTGTTATGTTATGTTTTTGGAAAGAATGTTGTTGTAACACGTATTTGACTTTGTGAAATAAAGTTTGTTGTTCTTCCGCTGTTTACAAATATGTGTTCTTATATCTGTCTTGTATATCTGTGACTTGTACTTATAAACCTCCACCAAAATTAGGGCATTCCCTTTGAGAGTGACCCTAACGGAGGTGGGGTGTTTCACTTGAAGTGCATGTATTGAAAGTATAATTTTTGCAAGAGGCAGGGAAGCCTAGTTGCTACAACATATTTTCTGCAAAGGGCTGGAAATGCCAGTTGTTAAACCTCATTTATTGCAGCTGCTATGAAATGTCTCTTGTTAAATGTCTTTATAGCAGTTGCCATAAAGCGTCAGTTGTAAATAACTAGTTGCAATAGGGTATTTTCCCTGTAGCATTAATACATACTAAATATGATTTCGATTATAATTATTAAATATTAGATACTAAATAATAAGTATTATTCTCAATTATTAAAGACTACATATTAATCAATAATTATAAACAATAAACTATATTTAACAATAAAATTAGTTTGAATTTAATTATTAATTAGTCAATATATTATTAAATATTTTGGTACTTTTGGCATAGGCCCTTATTAAGGCTTAAAATACACAAAAAGTCCTTAAATAAATTTCTCTGTAAATTAGGTCGCTGTTTTTTATCACCGACTGTTGCAGACATATCAACAACATTTCATAAAAGTTGCTGACATGTCAACAACTTTTTTTTACATGGTATAAAAGTTGCTAACACGTCAGCAATTATTTACAAAAGTTGCAGACATTTCTACAATAATTTTTCACTTTTCTGTACACTGTATAATAGTGGCTGACATATCAACAATAATTTATAGAAGTTGCTGACATTTCAATAATAATTTTTCCTTTGTTTCTGGAAAACAAGGACCAAATTTACAATGAAACTTTACTAGCGAAAGTTGCTGACATATCAACAATTTTTATAAAACTTGCTGACATATCAAAAATAATTTTCTTTGTTTCTAGAAAATAGGGACTAGATTTACAATGAAACTTCGATAGGGACCGACTTTACAATATGAAAGTACAATAGGGATGCCTCCTTAATTTTCACTAAATATTATTTATTTATTATTTATTATTAATAGTAATTATTTGATTTTTGTTGTAGAAATTATTTAATACATATTCTTAATTATCAATTATTTAGTAATAATTACTAATCAATAAAAATTAAGTAATAAAAATTATTTTTTAATTCTTAATCATTAATAATTAATTGTTGATTATTAAATATGCATACTACAAAATTTATCATGGCTAAATTAGATAAGCCTTCCCAAATTCTAATCCAGAAATAAGCATCCCTTGAAAATTCCTTGGAAAATCCAACATAAAATAGCTTTAAAATGCTTCTACCCGTAATTAGCATCAATTTGTGATAGAATTTAATATCAAAAACTAACCGTCGGCAAATCGACGCAATTTGCAACAATTCAACGCCGAATATAGAAAAACAATCGATGTTAATATAAGAAAATTTAAAATAGAAAATGATCTCTTGAAAATCACCCACAAATCTATAGCAAATACTGCGAAGGAAAATTCCATCGCTGTTGTTTATTGTTGTTTTAAGCTTTTCTTCTAACGTCTTGAAACATTTCCAAGAGAGTGACAGCGTACACGACTCTACTGAAGTTCATTGTTCCAAACATCTTCAGATGCCCATGAGATGCAATAAATTATCGTATAATGGAGAATGTTTTTGCTTCATAAGTAGTTTGAAAGAGATATACGTTAGGTATCAATCTTTTACTTATGCTAATAGAATTAGATATTTTCATTCTCAGTGCTTTACCTATTGGGGATGCAGATTAAGGAACTTAAGACACGTTAAACACTAGAGGGAGTTGAATAAAATTTTACGATTTTATTAACTTCTTAAAATCCTTTTGAATTAAGTAGAATATTATGCAAGTCATAGATATCAACAATCACAAAATCAATCACAAATGTAGAAAATAAGAATAAAAAGCAGCAAAAGCAAAGTACACACCGGGATTTTATACTAGTTAGGGACTCCCCTATATCCAGTCCCACAAAACGTTGGGTTGATGTGGATTTTTATTCAACTAATATCCAATTACAATCCTTGGTTTCAGGGCTATAAGCGCACACCCAACTGCTTTTGAGTACAGTGAGACTCAGTTGATTTTTCAGACCACAACTTTACACGTAACCAATTTCCGGAACACAATAACACCTAGTCAATTTATATGAGATATGACCACACCCTTTTCCTTACCAGTTATGGAGGATATACTCGATAGAACTTGATCTTACGATCTTTAATTACAAACACCCTATAACTCTTGAGTAGCACTTGAATTTTAGAGAGAGTATGATATGAAATTGAAAGAGAAGAAGAAAAATATAATTTCTTTGAAAATCGGCAGAGTGTAAGTATAGAGAAAATAAGAAGAATAATGGCAAGATGATTAAGGAAGAAGATGACGAAAAGTAATTAAAAAATTCGAATTCTGAAGCCTTTATAGAGTTTTCCAACAACTACAACCTTTTAGGAATGTTTTGAATTCAAAGGACACAACTTTTCAAAATTTAAAAAACAAGTTAACAGCTCACATGTCTACGTACCTAAAGTTATATGTCGATATACCCTTGTATAATTACAAAAATACATTTTATAATCAATTCAAATAATGTTTAAATAAATTATGGTGATTTCTAAGTTAAAACAAACTATATTCTTTTATATTAAAATAGAGTATTTTAAATAGAAAATATATTTAAAAACATATATTAAGATGGTTTTAAAATGTTTAAAAAACTATATATAAAACAAGAAGAGTATATATACATATATTTATTTATAAATATATTTAAAACTATAAGTATAAGAAATGTTTTTGAACTATTAAATATAATTAAGACAATTGAAAACATAAGAAAATACTAAATTTATAAGTAATAAATATTTGGATTAGAAGTTAAAAATACGAAATATAAAATTAAAAACAGAAGTCAGAATAAATTTCAGGAGTTAAGATGTAAATTTAGAATAAGGAAGTGATTTTGAAATCACTTTGGAAATAGATTTAGAAATAATGAAATAATTTTGAAATCATTTGAAATTATTTGAAATTAGTGAAAGAAGTTTGAAATCAGAATTTAGTGCTAATGAAACGTCCCTGGTTTTTAATCATTTGACTTTGAACATTTAAATTGTTTTAAATATTGATTTAGAAATATAAATGGATTTTTAAGATGAAGTTATCGATTTAATATCAAATATATTGAATTATCGTAACACGAAAACAAAAATAATTGAATTCGCAGTTAAAACTGAATCAAAACGATTCAGCCGATCAATATAAATTATATTTGATTATAAATGATAATAATTTATTATTATGAATCAATTTATACTTTAAACGATTTAATTTAATATATGAAAGTAGTGATTTTCAAACGACCTCAAAATTTGACGAAACCAGTTCGATCAGATCCGTAATAGGTTATTATTATTATCAGGTTTTAAAATTTCGTAGCGTTTGGATTTAATGTTTGATCATCGATTATGAATTAGTATGACATTTTGATTGAAATGTGACTTATAAAAATATCATACACTATTTTGATGGTGCCTTTTCATTATAGTACCCTTCAATGCATGAACAAGTGCAGCTGCCCTCTGTGTTTTTTCATATTTGATTTTATTTGCATGGATCATTTTTGTCACACTCATTAATTTCTACAAATATTCATTAAACATAATGTTATCTAGTTGCACCATGCATGAGATCAAATCGCCCGGTCCCAATATTGTTTGTCCCGGTGTGTCCCTTAAAATTCAAGTTAGCAATGAAAATCTACAAATTAATTCGTGGATATATACGTCAATATTAAGATTAGAGGATTATTAACATATTTTAGTATTTAGAGAAACGTTGACCCAAAGTTTCTCATTTCATATTTAGCAAACAAGTCCAATATAATTTTTATTGAAGTTCCGTTTGAAAACAAAATTACCATCGTTATGTTTTAGGCACACCAGGGCACCAAACCATGGTCCATAGCATTCACACTTTTAAATCAGAAATGCTACATCAACCGGCTATGCGTTGTCAAATATTGCGACAATATATCTGTCTTACGATTAAGTCCCCCTCATGAATTGCGTCCGTAGGTTTCTGGATCCGTTTGTTTTGACCGTAAAATAACTGGTCGTCCTAGCAGTGCTCCTTTTAAATATTATATTGCATTGAATATGGATGATGCTAGCATAACTTGACACCCATCTAGAGTATATGGATTACCTTCATAACTTTCCATGCAATATCATGTATATACATGTCGATAAGGTGAAATATTGTAAAGTTATACAAGAAGAGTGCTTGTGTAAACTGTAAAGTTATACATGAAGAGTGCATGTGTGATCGATGAGAGCTGTCTTGGTTCCTTTGCGTAAACTGTAAAGTTATACTAATCAAAATGACCAAAAACTATCAATATATGTACATATTAGAAATCACTTATTTGGTGATACGAACTAATATGGGATCTACTTAACGTTTTCCCACTTTAGAAAGAATCTAATGTGGGAGTATTCACCCTTTTGACTTCGTATGTGATACGAGCTTAAGCATCACAGCCACAAAATCGTGTTTCAATCTTTAACTAACTCTTCTATCAACTCTTAATATTTTGGATGCTCTTATCCATAGAATGGGATAATAGGTCAAACTTTGTTATTATATTCTGTCATTATATGTTCTGATGTATAGCTAGGTAAATAGACTAGGGGTGATAAAAGAGATGTAATTTACTGTCACCAGTTATATCAATATCACTAAGTTCTTTTATATCATGGTGGTAGTTTAACATCTGGTGACTATTTATATCATGATGGCATACATATACATTTCATACATGCCAAAAATTTAATTTAATATCACTGGTTATATCCGCTAATTATTGTATGCCTCTCTAGAGAAAATGTATATGCTGTAATATCATTGTAATTTGGAATGCAAGCTTCAACTAATCTGCATCTTAAGACTATGGGCATGCTTTAAATAGGAGAAGATTTGGTGATAATATTTTGTTTGCATTAATTTCTGTTTGCATTAAATGGGGATTGCAAGGTTAGAGGGCATTCACATTCTACGATCAAAACAACCGGCGAACTAGCAGTGAAAGGTAAGGGAGTTGGTAGTTCTATCGAAAGAGTGCCTGTGATAGTGGATGATGGCTTTAAAGAAAGCATGGTAGGTAAGGATGCATTAGATAATTCATTTGTATTAGTTGATGATGCTATTAAAACAGCTGCTGCTACAAGGGAAGCATATGAAATTTCAATTTTGACAGTGCATGCACTTGCAAGTGAGTACGTTGTTGAAGCTAAAGCAGTAACTGTGCTGAGTGTTTCTATGAGAAAGTTTATCAAATGTACTAAGTTCTTTGGGTAGCATTAGCAGGTGTACACACATTTCCATGTCTTTAGGAGAAAGAGACTGCATCAAATCACAATTATTTTTTGGCTAGCATTAACAGTGCAACTGAATTGGTAGATCAAAGGCTAGTTAATGGTGATGTTCCGTACTAATGAGATGCAGTAAGTGGTATCCTTATTTCATTTATTCCTAAGCCTGTAGAACAATCGAATCTAGATTCCATACTTACTAATTTGCTATTTTATTCAACCTGAACATGTATATATTTATATATCTCATGATGTTTTTATTTCCATTAGTCCTAGTCCCACTCTTTTGTACCTAAACGTGTATATATTTTAGGTTGTTTTGTATATGTTTTCTTTCTCAATTTGCACCTAAACCAGGTCAGATGTCTGAAAATGGGTTCATACGTCTGAATTTGGTATTGTTTTTAGTTTTCCTTCTATCTACCGGTTGGTTGTATGCGATGTCAACTTATTACTTGATTTTCTTGTGCAGCTTATGGCCCTTTTGTTAAGGAGACATGCGTTGAGCCTTTCCAATGGCGACGATGATGGTGCTTCTACATATTTTTATGTAAGTAATTATATTCATCACACTACATTTCCATGGCATTCATGTACTACTATGTGTCACGGTCATTCCATTGGGTTACTATGATACTTCTGATCAATCCTGGTGCATTTGGAAAGCAAACTAAAGAGGTACATTTGGAAAAAAGTTGATTAAATTTTGTTCCCATGTTTGTTAGACGAAAATCACTATGCATATCTAAGTATTTATTTCAGAGACTATATTATTTTTTGCAAGGTTAGCCAAGCCAGTATAAGCAACCTTTTCGATTCAAATATGCAAACTTTTCAATTTTACAAAAATGTAATTATTTGGAGCAATCCTTTTTTTTCTGATATACAATGTGTCTGAAATATGTTTGTAGAATAACCAAATGAAGTAGGTTAATTTATTATTATAAAAATTAACAAGTTTAGTTTATAAAAATTAGCAAAGTACACAAAAAAAATATAACTAAACATCTATAATAATAATAACTATTAGATTTATAATAGTAGTAAATTAACAAAGATTTATAAAAATTAATTAAACTTTTGAAAATTAACTAATTATTACAAAAATTAACTAACTATTATTAAAAATTAACTAAGTTTACTAATTTTATAAAAATTAAGAAGTTTAGTTTATAAAAGTTAACTAAGTATATAAAAATATAAAATATTACCAAGTATTCTATAATAATAATAGCAATAATTAAAAATTAACTAAGTTTTAAAAAAGAAACTAACAATTATAAAAAATTAACTAAGTTTACTAATTTTATAAAAATTAAGAAGTTTAGTTTATAAAAGTTAACTAAGTATACAAAAATATAAAATATTACCAAGTATTCTATAATAATAATAACAATAATTAAAAATTAACTAAGTATTATAAAAATCAATTAACTATTATAAAATATGCATTAACTTTACTAATTTTATAAAAATTAAGAAGCTTAGTTTATAAAAGTTAACTAAGTATATTAAAATACAAAATATTACCAAGTATTTTATAATAATAATATCAATAATTAAAAATTAACTAAGTATAATAAAAATTAACTAACTATTATATAAAATTAACTAAGTTTACTAGTTGTATAAAAATTAAGAAGTTTAGTTTATAAAAGTTAACTAAGTATATAAAAATATAAAATATTACCAAGTATTTTATAATAATAATAGCAATAATTAAAATTTAACTAAGTATTATAAAAATTAACTAACTATTATAGAAAAATAACTAAGTTTAGTAATTATATAAAAAATAAGAAATTTAGTTTATAAAAGTTAACTAAGTATATAAAAATATAAAATATTATCAAGTATTTTATAATAATATTAGCATAAAAAATTAACTAAGTTTACTAATTTAATATAAATTAAGAAGTTTAGTTTATAAAAGTTAACTAAGTGTATAAAAATATAAAATATTACCAAGTATTTTATAACAATAATAGCAATAATTAAAAATTAACTAAGTGTTATAAAAATTAACCAAGTTTACCAATTTTATAAAGGATTAATTGACCGGAATAATCCGAAGTTTGATGTGTCTTCCTATATTAATTCGAAGTTTGGATTATTTTTAAATAATCCCAAGTTTAGGGGGTCTCTTCCCATATTGATCCCGATGACTTATAAAATTGTTGTAGCCGGTTATCAAATTTAAATTCGTCTTCCCTAAATGATTTTTCTGGAGTGGGAAACTAGTTTGGAAAATACGAATTTAAGTTTGATAACCAACTATAACAAGTTAATAAGTCATCGGGATCAATATGGGAAGGGACCCCCCAAACTTGGGATTAATTAAAAATAATCCAAACTTTGGATTAATATAGGAAGACACGTCAAACTTTGGATTATTCCTGTCAATTTATCCTTTTATAAAAATTAAGAAGTTTAGTTTATAAAAGTTAACTAAGAATATAAAAATATAATTTTTTTTACCAAGTATTCTGTAATAATAATAGCAATAATTAAAAATTAACTAAATATTATGAAAATTAACTAAGTTTACTAATTTACAAAATTAAGAAGTTTAGTTTATAAAAGTTAACTAAGTATATAAAAATATAAAATATTACCAAGTATTCTATAATAATAATAGCAATAATTAAAAATTAACTAAGTATTCTTCGACATGCTCCTTCTTGTATTCTTTTTTCTTGTTGTCGAGCATTGTTTTCTTGTTAATGTGTAAGCATGACCAAGTGTTAACATGAACACATGTGTATAGGTATTGGAGATAGACATCGTTGTGCATTTGGCTACAATCGGAATGTCGTTAGGCTCTTTTGAAGATCTCTCAACAATAAAACCGCTTGTGGCAGCTGATTATGGAGAAAGCGGTAACTTTTAGTTGTTCATTTTGTTGGTATTTGATGCAAGCTTATTTTATGGATATTTTTTTTACATATAAATATCGTGACTTTGTTCGACAGATATTGTGTAAATTTAGTTTATGGTGTTATTTTTGTTTTTGGAAATTATGTAAACTTGGTTTATTGATGATGCGATCATTGTGTATGAATATTATGTTACATAATTAGTTGGTCGATATATATTTACACGCTGTTGATATGAATATGCATGAATATTTTGATACTACAGTATGTAAATGCTGTGATAGATGTAAAAAATCGTTGTGATATGTGGCAAAACGTTGTGATAGTAAAAAACATGTAAACTTCCAGAAATGCTATGATTTGTGGCAAAACACTGTGATAGTAAAGAAGAAGTAAACTTTCAGAAATGCTATGATATGTGGCAAAATGCTGTAGAAAAGGGAAGAAAACAACAGTTCTGAAACAATTGTATAAACGCAAGAGCAACACCATTTGAAACGATGTTGTATGTCAAATTTCTACAGTGTTTTTGAATGTATTGTGATATATCCATGACTTATAACAACTTGTTAGTAGACAACATTCATCAGAACGCTGTTAAAGGATATAACAGCGTTTTTTCAACGTTGTCAATAGGCACTTTTGTTGTAATGTAGAGATGATATTTAAAGGTTCTGTGTGAGAACTAAGTTGTGGAGATATGAAGTGTAAGATCTCAACCAAGAGGCTTGAGACAAGTTGGAAGAGTTATATCATCTTTCTGGCTTCGTAATTTTGGGGACGAAATTCTTTTAAGGGGGAAGGAATATAGTCATTTGACTTTAAACAGTTAAATTGTTTTAAATATTGAATTTGGAATATAAATGGAATTTTGAGATGAAGTTATCAATTTAATATCAAATATATTAACCGTAATATGAAAATGAAAATAATTGAATTTGCAGTTAAAAATGAATCAAAACGATTTAGTCTATCAGTATGAATTCTGTTTGATTATAAACGATAATAATAATTTATTATCGATGAATTTGATTGTTCAGAATCGATTTATATTTTAAATGATTTAATTTAACATATGAAGCAGTGATTTTCAAACGACCTCAGAATTTGACAAAGCCAGTTCCATCAGATCCGTAATAGGGAATTATTATCAGGTTTCAGATTTTCGTAGTGTTTGGATTTGACGTTTGATCGAACGATTTGAAAATGCTTAGAAATAGTTAAATAGAATTTAATTTAGATCATCGGTTTAAATTAATATCTTCTCCATACAATCTAAATAGACTTCGAAACATGTTCCAGTGTGTTAAGAATAATGGTATAACCCTAGGAATGCCGATCACTGCACTAAAATCAGAGTTCGAAACAACGAAATATTTTGCATTTAATTAAATCACATCGGTTCATTTCAAAACTAAATATAAAAATTGAAATAATAAAAAGGGACCAACCTATATATTTCTACATCAGGAAAATATTTACAAGGACAAAACTAAGGGCTTTTTTATTCATAAGGATAGCCCACTAAAAATTTAACCAAAAGGACAATACACTACAATAATTTATTCGGCCGCTATTTTCTTTTCTTCATCAATCTACTATCGCCATCAATCTCGTCATTGAATATGAATGCAATTTTTTCCCTATTTTGTTTCGATATCTAGCAATCATCTTAAAACATCAATACCAAAATTGATCATGCGCATACTGGTTTGGGAATTCGTTAAGAGATTAGGGTAATAAGAACCTCCTCAATTTATTCGATTTGCCCTAATTTTTCTCAAAAACTTCGTCGATTATTGAAGGTGCCGCGGATTTTGATTCGATAGACAGTAGAGATGATTTCATTATTTTTGATTTTGCGAATTCGTCGTAGAAAATCGAACGAGAGAGATGAACGCGAAAAAAATCGCTGGAAAATACTTTTTTATGGTGAAGTTAGCAGTAGTTTTTAGGTATCATTTTTCTATTTTTTTAGGTATCATTTTTCGTGTTTTAACAGTGTTATGCTTTTGTGTTTATAATTTTGGTGCTATATCAGTTTTTTACATGTACTGTTACATTAGATTTGCAACTCAATCGAAATTATGTCATTTTAATCAATCAAAGCGGGATGTAAATATTTTTTGTATTAGTTTTCCTTTAAAATATCAAAGCAGTTTTTAGGTATCATTTATATTATTTTTTAGGTATCATTTTTATATTTTCTAATTGAATTTACCTCATAGTAGTTTTTAGGTATCATTTTATATTTTTTTAGGTATCATTTTTATATTTTCTAGTTGAATTTACATCATAGCAGTTTTTAGGTATCATTTTTATAAAAAATTTAGGTATCATTTTTATATTTTCTAGTTGAATTTACATTATTATGTTGGTAAGTTTTGATTATGTATGAAATTCTTGCAGATACTGCATGCTGCTGGAATTTACTTGAATTCAAGACTGGATTGAGTACAAGTAAAAGTAAATGCATGAATGCATTTTTGGAATGGGCAGCTGTGTTATATGTACTTATATTGTGTAGGAAAACAATGTATCCTAGTATATCAGTTATTTATAGTTGTAGGTATCATATGATACAAGTGGGTATTATTGTGTATTATTGAGAATAATCTCATTTTTGTGATAATTGAATTGAATCGATTGTTATTATTTTTTAAATCAGTAGGTATTATTGAGAATAAATATTATTTTTGTGAGATTTGAGTCGAGTACAAAGGTGTTATTTTTTTATCAGTGGGTATCAGTTAGAATTAATGTTGTGTATAAAAAAAAGTCAATTACCAAAGCAAACAACACAAATCTACCTAAAAATATAAAAATGATACCTAAAAACTGCTTTAATATTTTAACGACAAAAGCAATACAAAAAATGTCTGAATCGCAATTTGATTGATTAAAATGAAATAAATTCAATTGAATTACAAAGCTAGTGCAATAGTACAACAACAAGATTAATACAGCAACAAAAAGTAACTAAAAAAACATAGCACGGTGAATACAGTAAAAATGATACCCAAAAAAATATAAAAATGATACCTAAAAACTGCTGTAATATTTTAAATAAAAAGTAACACAAAAATTACTTACATCACAGTTTCGTTGATTATAACGAAATAAGTTCGACTGTAATGCATAGATAATGCAACAATACAACTACAAAATATATACAACATTAAAACACAACAAACGAATATAAAACAGTGTTAAATAAAAAATATATTTACATATAAAAATGACACCTAAAAACTACTATGATGTAAATTCAACTAGAAAATATAAAAGTGATACCTAAAAGAATATAAAAAAGATACCTTAAAATAGCTATGGTATAAATTGAACTAGAAAATATAAAAGTGATACATAAAAAATATAAAAATGATACCTAAAAACTGCTATGATGTAAATTCAACTAGAAAATAAAAAATGATACGTAAAAAAAAAATTTAAAAATGATACCTAAAAACTGCTTTGATATTTTAAAGGAAAACTAATACAAAAAATGTTTACATCCCACTTTGATTGATTAAAATGACATAATTTCGATTGAGTTGCAAAGATAATACAACACTACATGTACAAAACTGATATAGCACCAAAATTATAAACACAAAAGCATAACACTGTTAAAACATGAAAAATGATACCAAAAAAAAATAGAAAAATGATAACTAAAAATTGCTCCTGACTTCCCCATAAAAAAAAGTATACAGCGACGAATTTTTTCTCCTTCATCTCTTTCGTTCGATTTTCTACGACGAATTCACGAAATCAAAAAATGAAGACATCATATTTACTGCCAAATGAATCTAAATCTGCGACATCTTCATGAATCGATGAAGCTTTTGAGATGATAAAATTAGGGAAAATTGAGGAGCTCAAGAAATTCCGAAGATGATCGAACGAGGGAGATGTTTGAAGAACAAATCATGGAGAGAAAAATCGCGGTAGTAGAGAAAAATTTAACGAGAAAAATTGAAGAGCGATGTGGTTGAAACCAAACGGGAGTGAAAATTGAACGGGAGTACTGTAATGTATTGTCCTTTTGGAAAAAATATTAGGCGGTTGTCCTTATGGATAAATTTTAGTGGGCTTTTGTCCTTGTCGTTAATTGTCCCTTTCTACATCACAGACTATTTATATTTCAGCCACCTTCTTCTTAAATTTGCGTACGTTCTACCTCCCACCTTCACTCCAAATTAAGACACAAAATTAATTGCGGTGTACCTTATGTTTGCTTTCGCACCTGTATAAAGCTGTTGCCTTCATAAATTTTTCCTCATAGCTCAAACCATGAGACTGATTCAAGCTTTTCTTCGTTCCTTCTTCCCAGTCAAACGCACATACCTAATCGATTCCACCATTTTAAAAAAATTGATCAAAGATGAGGGAAAGTGGATCGCGACTTAGGCAATGGGGTTTCGATCATCAATGAAGTGTGCGATGCTTACTCAAGTCATTCAAAAAACATAGCATGGGATTAGGGCATCGATTTTTGGCAAGGTAAAGAATCAATTTGCAAAAACATGGTTGTATGTGTATTCGTGGAGTTATTTAGCTTCCTGCAGAGATTTTTGGTGAGAATCAATACTTGAGGTCATCGCTAATTCTTGTACGCTATTCGCAAGCAGGTCAAGGTCTCGATGAAGTAAGGGGCGTCGAGCATGACAAAGTGGTGATGGCATTTGTGAGGAGTTGGAAGGGATTCAAATAAATATGGGTTGGATCTTTTACTGGCAGCAAGCACGAACGCGACTTAAGGGGATTTTTATTACATAAAATTTGGATAGGGCAGTGGAAGCATTCGAGGAGATAAAGCTGATGTTAGTTAATGGAGTATTGTGCAATGGAAAATTCTGGAGGCCCGATTTGATTAGGTGAGGCGGTTGGAATGTTGGAATAGGAAGGAAAGCAGGTCAGGTTATCTGGGATGGATCAAATGCACAGTAATGATTTGGATATAGGCTACAGGGAAGAAGATAGATTATTACAGGAGATTAAGGTAAATTAAACTATTAATAAATTTTTAATTAACGAGTTAACAACCATGTAAGTTGTATCACAATTTTTTAACATATATATATATATCGCACGATGTTATATTCGAGCAATTTAAGATACGATGGATTTGTATGGACATGCCTATGGAATTGATTTGGAATGTTTTGGAGGCAGTTAGGATTTTCGGTTAAATTAAACATCAGTTTAATTTAATCGAAAACAAATCGCTATTTCGACGAATAAAATCAAGTTTAGTAAACTCACTCTCTGGATTCATTTATAACTATTATAAATGAACATTTATTTAATATAATGTTATATGCTATTTGTTGGTGGTTTGGATGCATTGAAATATTATTGTGGCTATTACATATATATATATTAGTTATATGTAGGCTTGGTGGTTGAATAATATATATATATATAATTGGTGATTGGATATTTCCCGCAGTACCATTAGTGGATGACCCTTACACAGCGATATCCTACCTTGAAGCAGGATTGGTATTATTTATGTTGACAAACATATGTGGGTGCAGGGAAACACGTTGGAGAGATCCAACTGGGTTCCTCAAATTTATTTATTATTATTTACATATTTATATACGTGTGATGTGTTGAATTGAATTGATGGTCTGTGTATTTGGATGTTTGAATATCACTGGCCCTAGATATTGATATTTAAAAATATCATAAAAAGGGATTTTTAGATTTAAAATGGAAAAAAAAATATTTTTCGAAATAGAAATTGAATTTTTAATAAGTTAGAAAATATTAATTTGTTTTTAGTAACAAAAACAAGTAGTTTAATTTATAAATGATGTTCATAAAAGGAAAGAAAAATTATCATTTGACAATATTAAATTTTAAATATAAGTATGAACTTGAAAAGGAAAATTTAATTTCTGAAGTAAAATTTGAAATAGAAACTTGTTTTAATATTTAAAACAAAAAATGTAATTTGTAAACGACGTTTAGAAATGGAAGTGAATAATTACTATGGGATAATTTGATTATTGAAATTCAAATACGAATTTTAAAAAGGGAAATGGAAATTGTTTAAAAAGGATAAACAATGAAATTTATTCCGATGTTCGAAATATAAATTGAATTGGAATAAATCAGTAGGGATTTATAATTGGAATTCGATTTTGTCGAATTTCATCAAGTAATTTTTTCCAGAGAAAAATGGGAATTTAATGTAGTAAAGTGAGTTCTAAAAACAAATTCATAATCAAGTTGTGAATTCTGATTGAAAAATAGACAATTATAGAAAATCGAGGAGTTTAAGTTAGCTTTGGAAAATTAGTTTAATTTATATTGAAATAGTGAAGAAATAGAGTTGAAATTATTAATAACGAAGTTTAAACATTTATATTTAATTTAATTAAAACGAACTCGCCACGGCATGGTAGTTCGTAAATTGACTATTCGAACTTAGATTGAGTATATATAACTTAATATAATCGGAATTCATGAAACAAGAAATGTTCCGACCTATTGAATGATAGTTTTCTATCGGGAGATAAAAAAATCTGGATTTCATCTTATGGATTTTGGGTTATGTCAAAATCAAATTTTGAAAAGTTGTTGTAAAATCGTTTATAAACCATAACAATTTATTTAATAAATTCAAAGGGTTTTGTGTGGATAAAATCTGAATTTTTATTAGAAAAATCCATAATTGAGTTATGAAATATATACGAACTCAAGTGGAATAAATGAAGTGATTTTTTCGGAAAAAATCAGATTTGATTATTGAATGAAGTTAACTAATTATAAAAAAAATTAGTTAAAGAAGTTTGAATCGAACTTAACCTTTGTTAAGTAAATCAAATTTGTGAATTCAAATTTGAAATCGTATATGATACTTGAGTTGGAAGTGGACTTCGACTTGGGTATAAGCGAATTAAAATATATTTGAATATGATATGTTCAAATCATAAGTGCACTGAGAAAAAAGCTAATTAAAGGAGTGGTTAGTGAATTTTGTTAAAAATGATTGAATTGAATTGGGAATGGACTTATATATGTTAAATAGGTATGGAATGAAGAGAATGAAGATTATAATTTGTGTGCTCTACAAAAAGGTACATGATTAAATTCCATATGAGAT
Source organism: Allium sativum (assembly GCA_030737875.1). Lineage (NCBI taxonomy): Eukaryota > Viridiplantae > Streptophyta > Magnoliopsida > Asparagales > Amaryllidaceae > Allium > Allium sativum. The sequence continues at coordinate 297,952,971 of CM060922.1, forward strand.
TTTGTGAGCCTATTGGGCGAGCCGCTTGGTTTTTTGATTTTATTTTTGAATGGAAAGGGCCTAGAGATGCGAGGATTGAGCCATATGCAAAGGAGACGTTGACAAAATTTTCCGAAAATTTAAAAAGTTAGAATATTTTTAAGAAAATTGATAAGTAGAAATCAATATATCAACATATATAAAATTCGATAAGGAAACGAAAGAAAAACAGTCAAAACAATTACTTTAATGGCGGACTTCTTCCAGATTTATTTTTCTTACGTCTCCACTCCATAATCATTTCCGCTCTCTCCGCTCCTCTTCCTCCAATCTAATGACCAAGAATCGAAAACAAAAGCCTCGTCTCCCATCTTCTATAACAACCAGATCTAGTAGCCGCTCCAATTCCTTACAATCACCCTCTGAATCGGATGCAGACCAAGAAACGGATGGTTCTACTCCAGCTCGACCAGTCTTTGCCTTGCCTGACAGTCACCCTCTGAACAAGCCGATATCGGATATCAAAGCGGCAAAACCTTCTACAAACACTTGGGCCAAGGGTAAGTCTCTAATAACTCCTTTGATAGAACGTGCAACGCCTGCTTGGCCTCTGCCAGGATCAATTGCATCTGAGCAAGATGAAATTCCTCTATTTGTGAATTTGGTTACTGTTTTGGGCATGACTACTTCAGTTGCGTCTCCTTCAAGTTTGAGACAGACTATGGTCTCTGACAAAGTTGCTTTAGGCTCCGTAAGTGGTGTGGCGAGCACGTGGCTGATATGTCTACTAACGACTATAAAACACGTCAATACTTCCATTGCCCAACAACTGCTCGACAAAACTCCTCTCTCAATCAGGCTAATTCTTCTAATAGCCAAAATCCTACATGTGAAAGCACTCCTATCACCCAGACAATGAACATAACTAGCACTCTTCCAACCGGATTTGCTGCCCCTAGTTGCAGTGCAGCAACAATTAACCCTACAACTAATACTCTGAATAAATGGACCACACTATTTGAAGCTCTACCCCATGTTGCAAGGGAATACATGCCAATAGAATTTGATATCCTCCGTGTTGAGGCTTGATCTATCCGTCCACAAGATATCCATGATGAAGCTACAAAATTCTGGAACGACCACCTTGTTAGCTTTTTCTTGGATTCCAAACATCTGGATGTGAATATGCTTAATCATGTCGTAATTCCTGGCATATTCATGTCATAATTACTGGCATATTCGTGCCTCCTTGAAAATGACGTATGTTGACGGTCTACATTATTTTAAGTTCTCCTCTGTTGATGAGAGGAGACATGTTCAGGAAGCTGCACCATTTATCATTGATGGGATACCCTTCATTGTAACATCTTGGAGCGCTTCGATTGATAGAGTCCATGAAAAGGTTCTCTCGATCCCTGTCTGGGCGCAGTTCACCCATATTCCCTCTGTGCTTCAACCACTTCTTCGCCTTAATTGGCTTGCGTGTCATATAGGTAAACTCAAATGTTTCGATGCTAACACTGTTGCGAGAAGAAACTTAGTATATGCTAGAGCCTTGATTGAGATAACTCCTGATAAACCTTTGCTAACTCAGATCAAAGTACGTATAGATAACCGAGTTCATTATGTGAATGTGACGCATATATGGCAACCTGATATTTGTATAACTTGCAAATCTTTTGGACATTGTTTCGATACATGTACGCATGAAGCGAATTTTCCTATTCCTATTAAAACTCCCCTGCCTAAGCCACCTATTTGTGTATGGGTCCCTACGGGTAGGATGATCCCACAAGCGGAAGTGGAGGAAGTACTTGTGGATGTTCCGCCAGTTCCAATTTTACCTGTTGGTCCTCCTGATTCTGATATCTCTTGGAAAGAGAATGAAGCTTCTTGGGTGCATGCCCCTTCTGGAATGCATTGTGACACTAATGACGTCTTATTCATTTTTATTAATGACGAGGTCGAAGATCGTAGTCGATTATTCTACACCCCTTGTAATGCCCCGCATTTTTAGAATTTTATAATTAATTTATTTAATTATATAATTGGTGATTTAGAGAAGTTAATGATCGTTTAATTAAATAATACTGAATATTTAATTAATAATTATAATATAATAATACATTACAATGTCGAGATAGTCGGAAATAGTAGAATTCACAATAGAGTGTGAATTGAATAGTATACGAGATGTGGTTGAGTTTCGATTCAGAATATAATAACGTATACATGGAATCGACGGCGTTAGAACGTATAGTTTATAATATATTTATAAACGAGCTCGAAATGGCGCTGCAGTTCGCTATTTGGCGATTTGAACTTCAACTGAATATACAGGGTCTGTTTTAAGTCGGATTTCTGTGAAACAAGAACTGTCAGGACCGATTTGATAATAGTTCTCTAATGGAAGAGAAAAACCGGGATTTCGTCGTGTAGATTTTGATTTACGTCCAAATCAAATTCCAGAAAAGTCGCTGTGGAATTTCCTTTATAATTTATAACGATTTATAAAAGGAATTTCAATTTATATTGAATATCGATATAATATGGATTTGGAATATCGAGCTATAAATCCATATACGAATATTTTGGAGCTGTGGTATATTCTATGGGGATTTATACGATAATATTAAATTATTTATATTTAATTTAATTTATTTAAAATATATTTATATATTTAAATGGGCTATTCAGAGCGTTGAAAATAGCCACTTTTGCAAACGAAGTCGGAATTCGACGAAACCAGTTTTGTTGGATCTGCAATGTCAAATAGTTGTTAGATTCCAAGTTTGGTGATTTTTAGTGCACTATGTGGCCGTACGGATTTTTAAAGTGAAAAACAGACTTTGACGGTTAAAAATACGCTGTGTGAGCAAACAGAGTCGGAATTCGACGAAACCAGTTTCGTTGGGACCGTAATGTCGAACTGAAGGTGTATGTTCAGTTTGGTGATTTTTGGGTATTATATATGACCATGGGGATTTTTAAGGACGGATATAAACAGCGTTGAATATAAAATTGAATATAAAAATAATATAAAATTCCTATATAAACAGCTTAAAAATCCCTAAACCTAATTTTCCATTTTTCAAGGTCAACCAGAAAATGCGTCGCATGTTTCAAGCTTCCAGTAAATCGTTTCCATCTTCTAAAATCAAGATAAATTCCAAACAAAATCCTAAAATCATCACACTAGAGTATTTGAGTTCCTGTAATCCTTCTCTGCGTCCCTGTGTTCGTTTTAGTGGGTTCGACGAACATTGCTGCGCACGCGAAAGGTAGCAGTATAGTTAGGGTTGGATTTGTTTTGTCAATGGGTTATCGATGTGGACATCTGAGTTCAGTTTTGGGATCAACTAGGAAATCCACACCTAGTGTGCTGGAATTGGCGAATTTCGTGGTGATAACTGTCCATCGACAGTGTACTAGAGGGTTCGACGGAAGGGGATTTGGAGGTGCGAGTTAGGGTCCGTGGTAATGAGGTGATGGAGTTTTAACATAGGAGTTTGTTGGTGATCTTTTTCTTGAGTTCGGTTGAAGAACGAGAGGGTTGGGAAGCTCAGAAATAGGAAACACGAGATAAAGAGGAGCAGGAGTTCGAGATTTCAACGGGGAAGAAGGTAGTAAATGAAGTGAGCGGGTCTTCTTTTAAGTGGATGGGCCTTAAGTCAAAGAGGGAGCCCAAATTCTTTTATTTAGGAAGTTAAGTTTTTAATTTGAATTTAATTAATAGTTTACAAAGTTTGAAAAGGGATAACTTTATCATATGGTATCGAAATCAGACGAAATAGGATCCGTCGGGATCGTATGGACGGGAGCGTCACAATGGAAATGACCGGGAGTGGATCGGTGCTCGTCACAAATTATAGCAAAAAAAATTGTCTGAACCAAGCGATGGTTATCGTCATTGACGATGATCGTCCAATGTGAGTAAAACTCACCAACTCTGAACAGTTATATTTTTATAATGTATTTTTAGAACTGTTAATCATCTGTTGATTTGCTGTGTGTTGGTTGATTGATTGAGCTGCTAGTTAGTTAGTGAAAATTATATATGTATATATATGTAATTATATATATATAAACCGTTAAATATTTATATATTGATTCTGCTATCAGAATAATTTATACTGAACTGAAAGTGATGATAATCATATTGTGTAACATCTGTGGATGCATGGAGACAGGTTGGAGGAATCCGACTGGATTCCTCAACAGTTATTTTATTGCTTTTCATATATTGTTATACGATGTGATATAAAATCTGTGGGCGATTATATGTGCTTGGACGATATTGAACATCGTGATTTGATATGATTGAATACCATAACATACCGAAATGTTGATAAGGGGATTTTCAAAGTGATATTGAAAATAGAATATTTATAAAATGGGATATTTATAAATAAGAGATATTTATAAAGTGGAATATTTATAAATAAGAAATGTTTATAAATTGGAATATTTATAAATAGGAGATATTCAAAAAGGAAATAATTACAAACCATTTTCTTTTTGAATGGAAAGGCCTGTGTGGCGGGTTTGGGGATTTTCCCGATGCTCCCGTTACAAAGGAGGTTATGGCGAATTTTTCAGAGAATTTAAGGAGTTAGAATATTTCAAGAATAAATTTGAAAAGGAAATATTTGTAAACCATTTACAAATAGAATTGAAAAGGAAACGTTATAAAAAGGAAATCATTTTTAAAGTGTAGAACCGTTATTTAAAAGTAAATCTTTTCAAATGAATAAAACGTTGTTAAAAAGGAAATCTTTATAAAGTGAATAAAGTAAATCGAATATGGTATTCGAAGGGAGTAAATCAAATATGGTATTCGAAAGTTAGTAAAACGAATATGCTATTCGAAAGGGGTTAGTCGAGTCGAGTTAGTTGAATAGAGTTAACCAGTTCAGTAGAGTTAACCAGTTCAATAGAGTTAACCAGTTGGTTTATGTAAGTTAAGTTAACCAGTTGGGTTAAGTAAGTCAAGTTAACCAGTGAGTTAAGTATGTCAAGTTAACCTGTTGGGTTAAGTAAGTCAAGTTAACCAGTGAGTTAAGCATGTCAAGCTAACCAGTGAGTTAAGTAAGTCAAGTTAACCAGTTGGGTTATGTAAGTCAAGTTAACCAGTTGGGTTAAGTAAGTCAAGTTAACTAGTGAGTTAAGTAAGTCATGTTAACCAGTTGGGTTAAGTAAGTCAAGTTAACCAGTGAGTTAAGTAAGTCAAGCTAACCAGTGAGTTAAGTAAGTCAAGTTAACCAGTGAGTTAAGTAAGTCAAGTTAACCAGTTGAGTTAAGTAAGTCGAGTTAATCAAGTCCAGTTGATCGAGTTAGATTTACTCAGTTAGAGTTAATCGATTAGAGTTAAAACGAACTAGAGTTAATAAAATATAGTTATTTGGGACAGAGTAAGTCAAACATAGTATTCAGGGTAAGTTGCCATCTCGTACGACTGCTAGCGTAATTCGCAGGGCTGTAAGCAGCCTAAGGCGATCGGATGTTTCCTGAGGGAGTCAGGCGTAACCATTGTAATCGCTGCGATCTAGAGTCAAGCGAATGGAGTTAAATCGAATATTAGTTATTCGATAGGACTTAATCAACTTGAGTTAGATTATCGAGATAAGTTAATCGAGTTAAGTTCTTGAGTTAGATTATCGAGATAAGTTAATCGAGTTAAGTTCTTGAGTTAGATTATCGAGATAAGTGAGTCGAGTTAAGTTCGTCGAGTTAAATTAATCTATGTTAATTTCATCGAAAGGAGTATCGATGTTAGTTTCATCGAAGGGAGTTATCGATTATTAGTTAATCGAAGTGAGTTATAGAATATTAGTTAAATCGAAGGAGTTATCGAATATAGTTTATTCGATGGAGTTAATCGATTAGAGTTAAAGGAGTTAATCGAATATAGTTTATTCAAATCGAGTTAAAGGAGTTAATCAAATATAGCTTATTCGATTAGAGTTAAAGGAGTTAATCGAATATAGTTTATTCGATTAGAGTTAAAGGAGTTAATCGAATATAGTTTATTCGAATAGAGTTAAAGGAGTTATCGAATATAGTTTATTCGAATAGAGTCAAAGGAGTTATCGAATATAGTTTATTCGACAGGAGTTAAGTGAAAAGGAATAAGTCGATTAGAGTTAAATCAATTAGAGTTAATCCAATAGGGTCAGTCCAATAGAGTTATTTGAAAAGAGTTAATCGAATATAGTTATTCGAAAGGAAGGTTAAGTAAGGAAGTTAGTTAAAGAAATATAAAGTGAACTTTGCCTAATTCAAGGTTAGAAATGATGTTCAGTTAAGGTCTGAGAGGTAGTACTACCCCAACTTGATTGGATTCGTTTTAACTAAGGAATGGTTAAGGTTCGGCAGTAAAGGATGGTAAAGTAAATTTAGAATTAAAGGAAACGGTTGAGATGGCATAGCGATGTTTTATCTAAACATCTGTTTAATCCAAACGTAGGAGTTTGGAAATGTTTTCCAAACAAGAATCAGAAATGTTTTCTAAATACAGGAAACAAGGAATGGAAATGTTTCCAGTGTTAGTAACGTATATTTTCTAAATATAGAAAATAGCAAATGTTGAATATAGGGAAAGAGGAGATGTAAAATGAACTAAAGAGATAAATGTTAAATGATGTTTGTTTGATATAATTTCCATTTGGAAATAATATCGTTGTTTGCACACTGGTTTTCTTCGATAGTTAACTCACAGACTATCGAAGTTTTGACCATTTTTGACGTTGTTAATATGGAGAGACCGGTTGGATTATTATCCAAAGAACCACTCTGTATTGGCACAAGCGTTGTGAATCATTTATGCCAAAGATAATTGAAGACGGAGTAAAGTGCAAGGGTTGTTGTATAAGTCTTAGTTAACAGTGACTAAGATGGATATACTGAATAGTGCCTTCGGTTTGTCCAGTCATAGGACAACTTGTATGGATGAAGGTCTGACAGAGTATATCCAATGGACCGCGTAAGTTGATCCCTACAAATGTATATACGTTGGTGGTGGTGGAATTCGTTTCTCTTAGCTGTATACCCGTTGTATCTTTGAGGAAATCAATTTGTGATTTTGCGGGTATGACGATGTGACATTCTAAGTGAATGAAGATGGATGTCTGGCAGAGTATTTCCAGACGAGCACGTACTTTGATTTCTCTAACCGTACCAAGAGTGTAAGCGGAGAAGGAAACTTCTTTTAGCTAACACATAATGTATTGCTGAGGACGTCAATCGGTAATTGGATGGATTTGATGATGTGGCATTTAAAGTGAATCTGATGTGAAGATAAGCGTAGCTTCTAGCCTCACATCCGGTAAATGACAGAAATCGGGCAGGTAGCATGGCTATGTAGGTCGCACTTATTAGGGTGTATAATCACCTGATCAAAAGTTTCATTTATTTCTAAAAATCTATTGTTGATGTTGTCCCATTCGGGAAACGGTTGCTGATCCCAACCGTTGGTGATATACATTCGATACACTCAAGCGAAATGAGTGGTCGGTCATGTGTGGCCGGGTTGCAAGATGTTCTTGTTGATCCCAGTGTATTCCTCTCTAGAGGTACACTAGCGAAAGGTGGTTCCATACCTTGTTATAGTTGGAAACCCATTATCCATTACGTGCTTGCGATTTTGATTTGTATACTATATATGTAGAATGTGAGATGAAAGCGTTTCTGCTAGATTGATATCTATTTGTACTTAGACATTATTATAATATCAGAATGATATTGCTTGTCAAAGATGTTGGATTCTCATAAGGGAAAAACCCGTTCCGTATTCACGGCATGGTCTTATGAGATATCATATATATGTTAAACTGTGTTAAACTATTTTACTCACACCAGTCCCATGACTGACCCGGAGTATACTTTGTTGTTTTTCCCTAAACTCTTGGGTGCCTAAATTTGTACGGGCAGTCAAGTAGTCGGGATTTACAAATATACTTGAAGAGCTGGAGCAGGAGGCTTCTAGATCATATAGCTATAGTTTATTTCCGCTGTGTTGTAATTGTTGTACTCTGATAAGTGCTATTGTATACATAACTGTTATATTTCAAAGTTACGTTATATATTATATGTTATTCGTTCCGCTGTGAGGTTCGTGTTACTCTGATGTTGTGTTCTTCTTCTTCTTCTATTCTAAGTTTCTATCTTATTTATCCTCACCCTCTAATTTCTTTCATTAATTACCAGGATTTTTCGATGTTTTGGTTATCGACATCGTGTTTATGTCGATAACCAAAGTCGCTCAAAATCCGGGTCGTTACAGTTGGTATCAGAGCTTAAGTTAAGAATTACCTTGGCTCTGTGGCGTGACACGATAGAGATAGGGTTAGTAATACCCTAGATTGAGTTGAGTGTATATATACGAGTGCGTATTTGTATTTGATATAAAAATGGTTTTATATTGTGGAGATTCATTGGCTGAGTTGTTTATGAGTTCTGGTCGATCAGTTTGATCCACTGTATCGGTAGGAGTAAATAAACACTTGAATACGATGGACCGACACGGTATGGATATGTGATATATTATCATATATAGGATGTGTTGGTAGTAATTTTAATCAGATAAAATTATAAAATGTGAAAAGGTTATATATGACCAATCAGAATTGATATAAGTAAAATATATGAAATTGAAATGAATTAAAGCTGAATTCAAATCAGAATTGGAGTTAAAATCCCAGGAATTGGGAAGGTGTTTGTAAATGAATCTGGATTTAATATATGTGAATTTTAAGATCCTGAGAGATTTTAAATTTGTTTACAACATTGTAAAAGGATATTTGGAATTAATTTCAAGGTGGAAATGTTTAAAAATGGGTTTTGAAAGTGCTATAGTACTGAACTCACTTCGGTAGTTGGAAAATAGATTCCGATGATGATCATGACATCATCGGTGTTCATTTTCGAGTTGTAAGTGACAGATTACTACCAAGGGTTTCGTTTTTGAATTGTTTTAAGAAAAACAAGTTGTTAGAAATTAAAATGTTTTGAATCGGTATTTTAATTTCAAATTGATTTGAAATAAACCCAGGAATTTAAATTCTAGAAATTTAAATTTAACTTGTGAAGTTAATTCGAATGGAATGGTAAAAGTAAATAATAAACCAGAATTTAACTTGAGATGATAGGTTAAGAAAGATTGGAAGTGATTAGAGAATAATCTGGATTGGAATTGAAATGATAAGTTGAGAGTTTGGAATTTGAAACTCGAATTTGAAATTGAATTCGGCTTGGATAAGCGAATGGTTGTGTTAAGAATAAATTGGTTGGAGTTGATTGGAATGTCATTTGTATATGCCGAGTTGATAACGAATGGTAGGGATATAATGATATTCCCGACAAAAAGGTACAAGTTAATATTTTATATGAGTTTGGAATTTATGAGCCGAATTGGCAAGCCGCTTGGCGTTTTGATTTTTCTTTTAGGTTGGAGAGGGCCTGTGTGGCAAGGTTTGAATTTCTCCAGTAACCCCGTACAAAGGAGACGCTGGCGAAATTTTCCGAAAATTTAAAGTGTTAGAAAATTTTCAGAATTTTTGAAAATTTTAGTTAGTCGGAAGGAATTAATATTTTAGTCAATATTAATTGGTTCAGTTGAAACTGAAGTTTAGAGGTAAACAAATCTTAGGAATTCCAATATATAGGGTCGTCCTTTAACTTAGCAATTTCGAGGACGAAATTATTTTAAGTGTGGAAGAATGTAATGACCCACATTTTTAGAATTTTATAACTAATTTATTTAATTATAAAATTGGTGATTTAGAGAAGTTAATGATCGTTTAATTAAATAATATTTAATATTTAATTAATAATTATAATATATTAATATATTATAATGTCGAGATAGTCGGAAATAGTAGAATTCACAATAGAGTGTGAATTGAATAGTATACGAGATGTGGTTGAGTTTCGATTCAGAATATAATAACGTATATATGGAATCGACGGAGTTAGAACATATAGTTTATAATATATTTATAAACGAGCTCGAAATGGCGCTGCAGCTCGCTATTTGGCGATTTGAACTTCAACTGAATATACAGGGTCTGTTTTAAGTCGGATTTCTGTGAAACAAGAACCGTCAGGACCGATTTGAAAATAGTTCTCTAATGGAAGAGAAAAACCGGGATTTCGTCGTGTAGATTTTGATTTACGTCCAAATCAAATTCCAGAAAAGTCGCTGTGGAATTTCCTTTATAATTTATAACGATTTATAAAAGGAATTTCAATTTATATTGAATATCGATATAATATGGATTTGGAATATCAAGCTATAAATCCATATACGAATATTTTGGAGCTGTGGTATATTCTATGGGGATATATACGATAATATTAAATTATTTATATTTAATTTAATTTATTTAAAATATATTTATATATTTAAATGGGCTATTCAGAGCGTTAAAAATAGCCACTTTTGCAAACGAAGTCGGAATTCGACGAAACCAGTTTTGTTGGATCCGCAATGTCAAATAGTTGTTAGATTCCAAGTTTAGTGATTTTTAGAGTCACTGTGTGGCCGTACGGATTTTTAAAGTGAAAAATAATCAGTATTTTGACGGTTAAAAATACGATGTGTGAGCAAATGGAGTCGGAATTCGACGAAACCAGTTTCGTTGGGACCATAATGTCGAACTGACGGTGTATGTTCAGTTTTGTGATTTTTGGGCATTATATGTGACCATGGGGATTTTTAAAGACGGATATAAACAGCGTTGAATATAAAATTGAATATAAAAATAATATAAAATTCCTATATAAACACCTTAAAAATCCCTAAACCTAATTTTCCATTTTTCAAGGTCAATAAGAAAATGCGCCGCATGTTTCAAGCTTCCAGTAAATCGTTTCCATCTTCTAAAAATCAAGATAAATTCCAAACAAAGTCCTAAAATCATCACACCAGAGTATTTGAGTTCCTGTAATCCTTCTCTGCGTCCCTGTGTTCGTTTTAGTGGGTTCGACGAACATTACTGCGCACGCGAAAGGTAGCAGTAGAGTTATGGTTGGATTTGTTTTGTCAATGGGTTATCGATGTGGACATCTGAGTTCAGTTTTGGGATCAACGAGGAAATCTACACCTAGTGTGTTGGAATTGGCGAATTTCGTGGTGATAACTGTCGATCGACAGTGTTCTGGAGGGTTCGACGGAAGGGGATTTGGAGGTGCGAGTTAGGGTCCGTGGTAATGAGGTGATGGAGTTTTAACATAGGAGTTTGTTGGTGATCTTTTTCTTGAGTTCGGTTGAAGAACGAGAGGGTTGGGAAGCTCAGAAATAGGAAACGCGAGATAAAGGAGGAGCAAGATTTCGAGATTTCAACGGGGAAGAAGGTAGTAAATGAAGTGAGCGGGTCTTCTTTTAAGTGGATGGGCCTTAAGTCAAAGAGGGAGCCCAAATTCTTTTATTTAGGAAGTTAAGTTTTTAATTTGAATTTAATTAATAGTTTACAAAGTTTGAAAAGGGATAACTTTATCATATGGTATCGAAATCAGACGAAACAAGAACCGTCGGGATCGTATGGACGGGAGCATCACAATGGAACTGACCGGGAATGGATCGGTGCTCGTCACAAATTACAGCCAAACAAATTGTCTGAACCAAGTGATGGTTATCGTCATTGACGATGATCGTCCAATGTGAGTAAAACTCACCAACTCTGAACAGTTATATTTTTATAATGTATTTTTAGAACTGTTAATCATCTGTTGATTTGCTGTGTGTTGGTTGATTGATTGAACTGCTAGTCAGTTAGTGAAAATTATACATGTATATATATGTAATTATATATATATAAACCGTTAAATATTTATATATTGATTCTGCTATCAGAATAATTTATATTGAACTGAAAGTGATGATAATCATATTGTGTAACATCTGTGGATGCAGGGAGACAGGTTGGAGGAATCCGACTGGATTCCTCAACAGTTATTTTATTGTTTTTCATATATTGTTATATGATGTGATATAAAATCTGTGGGCGATTATATGTGCTTGGACGATATTGAACATCGTGATTTGATATGATTGAATACCATAACATACCGAAATGTTGATAAGGGGATTTTCAAAGTGATATTGAAAATAGAATATTTATAAAATGGGATATTTATAAATAAGAGATATTTATAAAGTGGAATATATATAAATAAGAAATGTTTATAAATTGGAATATTTATAAATAGGAGATATTCAAAAAGGAAATAATTACAAACCATTTTCTTTTTGAATGGAAAGGCCTGTGTGGCGGGTTTGGGGATTTTCCCGATGCTCCCGTTACAAAGGAGGTTATGGCGAATTTTTCAGAGAATTTAAGGAGTTAGAATATTTCAAGAATAAATTTGAAAAGGAAATATTTGTAAACCATTTACAAATAGAATTGAAAAGGAAACGTTATAAAAAGGAAATCATTTTTAAAGTGTAGAACCGTTATTTAAAAGTAAATCTTTTCAAATGAATAAAATGTTGTTAAAAAGGAAATCGTTATAAAGTGAATAAAGTAAATCGAATATGGTATTCGAAAGGAGTAAATCAAATATGGTATTCAAAAGTTAGTAAAACGAATATGCTATTCGAAAGGGGTTAGTCGAGTCGAGTTAGTTGAATAGAGTTAACCAGTTCAGTAGAGTTAACCAGTTCAATAGAGTTAACCAGTTGGTTTATGTAAGTTAAGTTAACCAGTTGGGTTAAGTAAGTCAAGTTAACCAGTGAGTTAAGTATGTCAAGTTAACCTGTTGGGTTAAGTAAGTCAAGTTAACCAGTGAGTTAAGCAAGTCAAGCTAACCAGTGAGTTAAGTAAGTCAAGTTAACCAGTTGGGTTATGTAAGTCAAGTTAACCAGTTGGGTTAAGTAAGTCAAGTTAACCAGTGAGTTAAGCAAGTCAAGTTAACCAGTTGGGTTAAGTAAGTGAAGTTAACCAGTGAGTTAAGTAAGTCAAGCTAACCAGTGAGTTAAGTGAGTCAAGTTAACCAGTGAGTTAAGTAAGTCAAGTTAACCAGTTGAGTTAAGTAAGTCGAGTTAATCAAGTCGAGTTGATCGAGTTAGAGTTACTCAGTTAGAGTTAATCGATTAGAGCTAAAACAAACTAGAGTTAATCAAATATAGTTATTTGAGACAGAGTTAGTCAAACATAGTATTCAGGGTAAGTTGCCATCTCGTACGACTGCTAGCGTAATTCGCAGGGCTGTAAACAGCCTAAGGCAGTCGGATGTTTCCTGAGGGAGTCAGGCGTAACCATTGTAATCGCTGCGATCTAGAGTCAAGCGAATGGAGTTAAATCGAATATTAGTTATTCGACAGGAGTTAATCAACTTGAGTTAGATTATCGAGATAAGTTAATCAAGTTAAGTTCTTGAGTTAGATTATCGAGATAAGTTAGTCGAGTTAAGTTCTTGAGTTAGATTATCGAGATAAGTGAGTCGAGTTAAGTTCGTCGAGTTAAATTAATCGATGTTAATTTCACTGAAAGGAGTATCGATGTTAGTTTCATCGAAGGGAGTTATCGATTATTAGTTAATCGAAGTGAGTTATAGAATATTAGTTAAATCGAAGGAGTTATCGAATATAGTTTATTCGATGGAGTTAATCGATTATAGTTAAAGGAGTTAATCGAATATAGTTTATTCGAATCGAGTTAAAGGAGTTAATCGAATATAGCTTATTCGATTAGAGTTAAAGGAGTTAATCGAATATAGTTTATTCGATTAGATTTAAAGGAGTTAATCGAATATAGTTTATTCGAATAGAGTCAAAGGAGTTATCGAATATTGTTTGTTCGAATAGAGTCAAAGGAGTTATCGAATATTGTTTATTCGACAGGAGTTAAGTGAAAAGGAATAAGTCGATTAGAGTTAAATCAATTAGAGTTAATCCAATAGGGTCAGTCCAATAGAGTTAATTGAAAAGAGTTAATTGAATATAGTTATTCGAAAGGAAGGTTAAGTAAGGAAGTTAGTTAAAGAAATATAAAGTGAACTTTGCCTAATTCAAGGTTAGAAATGTTGTTCAGTTAAGGTCTAAGGGGTAGTACTACCCCAACTTGATTAGCTTTGTTTTAACTAAGGAATGGTTAAGGTTCGCTAGTAAAGGATGGTAAAGTAAATTTAGAATTAAAGGAAACGGTTGAGATGGCATAGCGATGTTTTATCTAAACATCTGTTTAATCCAAACGTAGGAGTTTGGAAATGTTTTCCAAACAAGAATCAGAAATATTTTCTAAATACAGGAAACAAAGAATGGAAATGTTTCCAGTGTTAATAACGTATATTTTCTATATATAGAAAATATCAAATGTTTAATATAGGGAAACAAGAGATGTAAAATGAACTAAAGAGATAAATGTTAAATGATGTTTGTTTGATATAATTTCCATCTGGAAATAATATCGTTGTTTGCACACTTGTTTTCTTCGATAGTTAACTCACAGACTATCGAAGTTTTGACCATTTTTAACGTTGTTAATATGGAGAGACCGGTTGGATTATTATCCAAAGAACCACTCTGTATTGGCACAAGCGTTGTGAATCATTTATGCCAAAGATAATTGAAGACGGAGTAAAGTGCAAGGGCTGTTGTATAAGTTTTAGTTAACAGTGACTAAGATGGATATACTGAATAGTGCCTTCGGTTTGTCCAGTCCCAGGACAACTTGTATGGATGAAGGTCTGACAGAGTATATCCAATGGTCCGCGTAAGTTGATCCCTTCAAACGTATATACGTTGGTGGCGGAGGAATTCGTTTCTCTTAGCTGAATACCCGTTGTATCTTTGAGGAAATCAATTTGTGATTTTGCGGGTATGACGATGTGACATTCTAAGTGAATGAAGATGGATGTCTGACAGAGTATTTCCAGACGAGCACGTACATTGATTTCTCCAACCGTACCAAGAGTGGAAGCGGAGAAGGAAACTTCTTTTAGCTAACACATAATGTATTGTTGAGGACGTCAATCGGTGATTGGATGGATTTGATGATGTCGATTAAAAATGGATAATTGGTTTTATATGATGTCGATTATTCGAGATAAGTGGTTTTGTCTGTTTCGAATTTAAGAATGTTATTAAGTCAAGGTCTGAGAGGTAATTATACCCCAACTTGATTGATTTCATTATTAGTTGATAAATAGAAAGATTAAGTCTCAAAGACCAATGTTTAAATAGATTTAGTTGAATGCAAAAATTTGGGTTATTGTAACGATGTTTTACACAATAGTCGTTTAACCCACGTAAGTGGAATTTTGAAAATATAATAACGAATATTTCCTATGTATAGAAATGAATGGTCATGAACAAGAGAAGTAATAGGAAATGAATTTCAATCATGGATAGAAGATATTTCCTAAGTATTGAAAATAAAAGAAGAAGCGATTTGGAACATTCTCCAAATATCATAAGAGGCTATAACATTTTGAAAATATTGGAGTAAAAGATATTGGGAGGAATCTGGGAAATGATTTAATTAATAAAATATTAGAAAGAGTGAGTGATTGATTGATGTTTAGTCAATAATATTTCCAGTTGTAAATATGGATGGAAGTATGTTTTTCTTGGATAGTTAAATAACCGACTACCGAAGTTTTTGACCATCATTGTCAATACGGAGAGACCGGTTGGATTTATTATCCGAAACTACTCTGTATAGGCATAGGCATTGTGAATTAGATTACGCTGAAGATAGTTGAAGACGGAGTAAAATGCAAGGGATGTTCTATTTACAGGAAAGTTCATTCGGTTTGTCCAGTCACAGGACAACTTGTATGGACGAATGTCTGACAGAGTATGCCTAACGGATCACATAAGACGATATCTTCAATGTATTATGTCTGGTGGCGGAGAAATTCGTTTCTCTTTGCTTTCTATACCCATTATATTTTTGGAGAAATAAAATAGTGATTTGACAGGTTTGACAAGTGGCATTCAAAGTAAATGGTTGCGTGCTGTTCTAAAAAAAGTAATCGTGACCTCAAGCCTCACAACCGGGAAATAACAAAAATTGGATAGGCAACTTGACTAGTTAGGTCTCGCCCAAGCTGGGTGTATTATCATCAATCTAGAGAAAAATTCATTTGTTCTTCTTTCGATTTTGTGTCTTACGGATTACGGTTGGATGGCCAACAACCGTGAGTGATAATACATTCGGTCAACTCAAGCTAAATGAGTGACCGATCATGTGTAGTCGGGTTGTAAGATATTCTTATTGAACCCCTGTGTATCATCTCTAGAGTACACTGATCGGAAGGTGGTCTCATACCTTGTCATAGCTGGAATCCAGTCTCCAATAAACGCCCTGCGGTTTTTGATTTTATACTATGTGTGTGGAGCGTGAGATGCAAGCGTTCAGCTATATGGTTATTTATTTGATTTAGACATTATTATAATATCACTGGGTTTTGATATCAATAATGATTTGGTTATTGTAAGGTAAAATCATCCGTATTTATGTGTGGATCGATCGTACGATTACCTTTTTTCAAAGATTTTTCATAGTTATATAAAATGGTTGGAGTTTACTCACATCAGTCCCATGACCGACCCAAAGTTTATTTTGTTTGTTTTACCTTAAACTCTTAGATGCCTAAATTTGTACGAACAATCAAGTGTTTCAGGCTTTTACAGATACACTCTGAGGAGCTTCAAGCATGAGGCTTCACCCTTAGTTATTTAGAGTTATTTCCGCTGTGATGTATATGTATTGTACTCTGATATGATGTGTATTTGTATGTCAGAGTTATGATATATGATATTATATTTTGTTCGTTATGCTTTAAGATTCTGATGTTCTCTTTTGTTCTATCTTCTATCTGTTTCTATTTCTTTAACCTTAATGACATGTATTTCTGTGCAATTTGGGTTGGATGTGTGTTGTTTTAGTTAACTCAGATAGTACAGATTTCTAGGCCTTTATAATTAATCAGGGTTTTAACAAAATATCTAGACATAATTACTCTATATTTCTTGAAATCTTGATTTCATGAGTCTTAAATCTTTAACTCTTCTATTTTGAAATCTTGATTCACTAAAGTGTACAGTCCTGTATAATTAATACTTGCATAGATTTCATATATATATATTATATATATATATATATATATTATATATATATATATATATATAGACACACACACTACATACATACATACGTCTCAGTCTCTAACATACCCTTTGTTCAATATTAGTTCGTTATTGTCTTCTTACTGATTTTGTAACATTTTCCTACCCTGATATACTTTTGTTTCCCTCCTTACCGCCCTACAGTTAACAATGATCATACAACCATTTAATAATAAACTAAACAGACGTTATTATTTTTGAAAGATGAAGAGGGACTTGGCAGTTGTTTGGAGCAACCTGTACGGCTGTACCCAAGCTGAGGATGAACATAAGAGAAAATAAAATGACTAAACTCGTATCATAGGAGAACATAAGAGTAAATTTGGTTTGCGCATTTTTTCGTTTTGCTACTTTGCTATTTTTTCCTTTCACCTGCATTTGTTTATGTTTTCATATGCTCCATGGTATGATATTTTCCTTCCATATGTATATTCTCTTTTTCTTTAGCTATTATCCTTGTTTTCACTTGTTCTTTCCTACAGTAAACAACATGCTGCTCCTTTTGCTCAAATTCTGCTTATGGCAGCACTACAAGTTGAATATGCTATTTATGCTAGTTATTGATATTTTTACAGTTTCAGCAGTTATATGTATAATCAGAATCATTGTTAATCCTGTATTTACAATGAACATATATCTTCAGCCATTTTATGTTAGCTTAAAATTGATGTACAACACAGACTGATTTACCATGTTACTGCACTTTACCACATTAAACCCGACTCTATGATGGTGATTGTGCCATGCACCCACTTCAATGCTATCTGTATGTTTCAATCTTTTAGCCAACATGTGCGAATTCTTCCCTGTTTTTGCATAACAGAGTACCATAGTCACACATACATTCAGCCTAATATTGCTATTTCACTTCTCCCTTAACTTGCGTGCTTTAAAACTATTAGTTGAATTCATTGTTGAATATGCCAAGTCTTATTTTATACAGTATAATAATTGATCCACCTTAATGCATGTTTCCCATTACTCATGTTGCATCCTATTATCTATCGTATTTTGGAAACTTCAATTGTTCATTACCAATTCAACATGGTATCTGCTCTCCCATTTGACTCTATTTTTTATGACCACAATATATAAATTATTGCTACGGACACTGCTAACTAATACTATGCACAAATATTCCCACTTGATCAAAACCCTCACTTGCCCATGTACAAAGCACAGCTCTTACCTTACCTTAGTGTGGGTTTATAACACTACTAGCATATAGACTGGAAAACAAAAACCAACTAAGGGGGTCGATCACCAAGTAATGACTCCCGACTAGGGTGCATAAGCCCTATTTTGTGCTCACCACTGACTGTGCGTTCAGTTTAGTGACCCTGGTATTCAGTAATTAACCCAGCCTTACTAAAGCATTGTAAATTACCGGCATTAGTAACATCAGTTAAACACAACAGTGATTTTAAAAAAAAAATCTACCTGTGAGTCTTATCTGATTTTAATAATGCCGGATAAGAGACAAATGGTAACATTTTTTGTTACCATTGGTTTTACACTCGTATAAGCCTCCTCTACTCTACCATTTTTCAGAACCTACCACTTCTTATTCCTCTCCCAATAAGTGGTAAATCACACTCACCAATATTCGAAACATGTCAAATAATAAAAAATACAAAATAAAAAATATTGATGCCTTCTCAGTTTGGAGATTTCAAGAAAACAATCAAAATCATAATATTTACGATAATTCACTGCCAAATCAAAATCATATCGTTTGTAATAGTTGTCACAATGTATGAGTCAAGGCTTCAACGAATAGTATGCTAACTAATACTCGAATTGAAGTCAATAGTATCAATCACTCAGTTTTAGAGGCGACATGGTACTCAAACAATGCATCCAACAGGAATTTAATTTCAATTTTTGAAGTAGTTTTGAACGGTTTTTGTTAAATTTTGGTAATACAAAATCACAAATAGTTAGAAACAAGTATGAAAAAGGGAAAGTAATCACATATACTTTGCATAAATTATTGGGTTGAATTTGCATAAGATGAAAAGGAAATAAATGCAGGATTATTTTCTTCCACCTTTGCTAATGAAAGGAATGTGTGATTTACTTGCTATGTTTATGTCATTTGTTAACTCTGCAATTTGCCTTCATTATATTCTTATCATATCTTGGTAGTTTGATTGGTGACTTACATAGATTTTACTGACTATTTATTGAAGGTAGACTTCATAGTAACCCATCGTGGAAGTCAGCCAACAATCACCAATTATTGTTTCTCTTCAATCAAGGAATTAAGACTGAGAGAAGCTATTCCTATTTATTGCTAACAGAAGCAGTTATGTAAATTTTTATTTTGTAATATATTGTAATTCTTTTATGTGAAATAAAACCTCTCTCCTTTGGACTGGATGTATACCATCTTCTTGATGATGGTGGAACCAGAATAAATATAGTGTGTCTATTTTCTTCATTATAGTTATTTAATATTTATTCGGAGTAATAGAATAACTAACGTTAGACTGATTGATGTTCAATTGGCAAAAGTAGATCCTGTTTATTGTTTATCATTATTTGTGCACTTTTTGCACAATAGATTGATATCGAAACAAGGCAATTTGTTTAAATTACACATTAATGGCTTCAAGAAAGAACGGCAAATTTGATGATAGTTAATGTATTGCAATTTGGGGGAAAAAGAAGACCTTGGTGGAGGATATTATATTAAGAGAGAAGAGCGTTTCATTTTGGGAACTTTGACATGATAAGGAGTTTACTATGTTGAATAGGCCATTGGATTTGGGAACTTAGGGCTGAGAGAAATATTGTTATTTAGTGCTGACAAAATAAGTTAAGTGGTAGGAGAGAGATTTGTCTTATATACATAGATTTGAATTAGCATTTTTTGTTGTCAATCGGTTTTAATTTGTGGCTCTTTATTTGGACCGGTAATTGAGAGGATTTGTTGATCTTGTTGGTATTGAGATTACTTTGGAATCTACCCTTTTTGGATTTTGGATATTTGCAACATTTGTTGGCGGACGAGGACATAGGGTGCATTTGATTTTGAACGGGAACGGGTATACAGAAGGGTTATTTTGAAGGGGAATTGTTACGAACGGGGAATGCGTTTTTTTTATGAAAGGGGCAAATTGGAAGAGGCAAAGTTATTATTTATTGTTTTTATATTTATTATTTTATTGTTTATGTTATTGTTTGTGTTTATGTTTGTTTATTGTCGAACATAATAGTAGAATGCATAATACAAATTACAAAAATGAAATTTCATGATTGTGGAATTGAAATTGAGGAATTGAAAGTGCAGAATTGAAAGTACACCACATTACGACACCATTGCAAAAGAAAACACCACTATGACACAATAAAAAAACATGTACAACACAATTCAAACATGCAAACACAATCACATCTATTGGCCAGCCCTCAGCTTCATAACATAATGCATAACACAACGCCTAAGTTGTGTGGGTTTGTCAAGTAGAGAATAAATAGGGTTGTGGCCCTTTCTGTCATTCTCTGACTGAACAACCGCCACCTCCCACTCCTGTAGCTCATCGTCATCATGACATACTGACATACACAGAGCAATAAGCTCATCTCGGTCCATGTGCGAAGGAGCTGAACGAGAAGGGCCGACATCAGACATGACCTGCCTATGAGCCTGACGACTCGAGATCTCCGCAATATCGCCACGAATAAGGTTGCCATAGAGCTGAGCCTCATGCAGATGAACTACTAAAGCAGTTGGAACTAAGTACTGACATTTGTCAATACAAATGCAGCCTCCAAACATTGAGTCCAACTCTTTGAGTCACGTCAGGGACCAACTCTTGTATTTGCGCACTGCCATTAGCACCGTCTCCCACCACTTGTCTGATCCTGCGACGGTATCCATCTGCTCGTCCCATGTCCCCCCACCAATCTTTAGCAGTCTGCTCCACGGAGCCCAGTCTCTTTTCATGTTATCAAACTTGTTCTTCATCTGACCAGCATTGTAATCCAATCAGGTGCACTCATTGAACGCCGGTGCGATCTGCTGGTACCATCCTCCTACGTCACGTGTACGAGAATTGAGATGTTCCATACACACATCGATGAAAGCATTGGTCATGTCGTTGTTCCATTCGGCAATGGAATATGTAGATGAAGAATGACTTCCTGCCATTCTAAAAAAAAGAAAATTCCAAAAATTATGAAAAATACATATATAGGAGTTAAGAAGCTAAAAAACACAAATATAAAAGCAGAAACCTGAAAAAATAGATGAGTTGACGGAGATTCAAGTTTGAATTTTCGCATTTGTTGAGAGATTTGATGATGGAAATGGTTAGAAATGGAGTGAATATATAGCTGAAGGGAAGAGAACCGGTAGTTCCAGAAATTTCGTGGCGTCCGACGCGAAAGTTATCTTTCCAACCGTTCATATCGAACGGGTAAATATGTGGGTCCCACGGTAGACACGTCCGACGCAAATGCCAACTTTAAATGCCCAGTTAGAGAATCAAACGGTACCATAATCTAAGATTTTTAACAAGGTGTGATGGGGGTAGCTTTACTAGAACCCATTAGGTAAATATTCATTTTTGGTTTCTATCTCACTATGAGATTTTGGCTTAAGGTGGAGTTCTTTGAAGAGTTTTATGTTGAAAAGAGAATTTGACTCGAGATGGGGCATTGAAGTTATGTAATTTTACATCAAGATGGAGTATTAAATTTTGGTGATATAAAATCACAAATAGATGGAAACAAATATGCAAAAGGGAAAGTAATCACATATATTTTGCATAAATTATTGGATTGCATTTGCATGAGATGGAAAGGAAATAAATGCAGAGATTATTTTCTTTCATTTTTGCTAATGAAGGGAATGTGTGATTTCCTTGCTATGTTTATGCCATTTTTTACCTTTGCAATTTGCCTCCATTATATTCTTACCATATATTGGTAATTTGATTGATGGCTCAGATATATTTCACTAGCTATAGATTGAGAGTAGACTTTATAGTAAACCCATCCTAGAGGTTAGCCAGTGATCCCTACTTAGAGTGTCTCTTGTATCAAGGAATTAGTGCTGAAAGAAGCTATTCCTATTTAGTTATGATAGAAGAAGTAATGTAAACTCTTATTTTGTAAACTTTTGTAACTCTCTTGTGTGGAATAAAATCTCTCCTTTGGACTAGATGTACACTATCTTCTTAATGATAATAGAACCAATATAAATAATATGTGTCTCTTTTCTTTTTTATAGTTGTTTACTATTTATTAAGAGTAACAAAATAACTGTTAGGTTGATTGATGTTCAATTGGCAAATCTAGATCTTGTTTATTGTTTTTTCGTCATTTGTGCACTTTTTGCACAACAGTTTTAATCCAAACAAAAATGATTGTGGAGAATTCGCTAAAGATGGAATCTTATAGGATAATAAAAGCAAATTCTCTCTTTTTTTATCAAGTTAGGTAAAATTATGGGGAATCAATATAAATGAGTCCTTATTCTAGAAGTAAAGCAAATATCATTTAAAACCCCTGCTTCAAATCAAAGAAGATGACCAAAAGACGAGCTAAAGAAAATTGCTATTTGTTGGCTTCAGTGTTCCATTAATGATGGGAAAAGTATGTCACAATCTGAGTTCGAGTTTTGGGAATCCATTTTAAGCCTTTTTCGTTCTCATTTTTCCAATACTTTTCCTTGAACAGTTAAATCTTCAAAAATTCAGTGGAGACAAATGAATGTGGTATGCCAAAAAAGTAAAGAGATTACGACATTGATGAAGATGAAAAAACAAAAGTCGGGCTATAGATGTTAATATGGAGAGTTTTGAAAATTAACTCGCATTGTGTTCAGTTATTTATTATTGCAACTCACTGATGCTTTATGTCAAATTTTAAGTTAAAACAGGCATATGAGGGGTATGCACCACAAAACAAGGGAGCTTCTTTCAATCTTTTACATGTTTATAATCATTTAGAAAACGATAAAAAAATGAGGCACAATAAATAAGAAACATACTGGTTTTTAGGTTTGCACCAAGAAAAATAAATATCAAATCAGGTATGGGAGAGTTTGATATTCCAGAGGTCGTAGAAAAACAAGAACACACACCTTTCTGTTGCGATTTGTGATATTAAATCACAGGGATGCTGAAGATGGCGTGTTTTAATGAGTGCTTTATAGTGGAGAAGACAAATTTCCTGTTTTGACTAGTTATTTTAGGAATATGGTGAAAGAGACAGGTTTCCTGTTTTTGACCGGTTATTTTAGGAATATATTCCTAAAATATATTCTAAGGGGAAAATTGGATATTTTGCCTAGGCCATTTATTCCCCTGTAAAATTAGCATCTAGTTTTGGATTAGGGTATGACTGAATTGAGAGATTGAGAGACTATGTGCCTCCAGGGCTCGTGCCCTAGAGAGAAAGAATAGGAATTAGGGCCGATGATAGTTATTCCTATTGATGACTCCAGATTGTCCAAGGGTCTGTCGTCGTTAGTATTGTTCTCATTCTCCAACAGTAATTGCAGTAATCTAGATATTCTTTCCCTTTCTCAATAAGGTTATTGATTTAATTGTAGTTTGTTTACTTTTGGTTTTTGATCCATTCAGTGTAAACAAAACTTGGTTTTGTGAATCAATAAAGAGGGTAGTTGGGTGTAATATCTCGTGTTTGTTCGTGTAATTTCATATTTGTGTAGTTTTTCCATTGAATCATCTTTAAGCAACTGGGTGAATAAGATCCCGATTGCTTCCGCAAAAGGCATAATTTTCCTAACAATTGGTTTTAGAGCAAGATCATTGCAAAGCTTAGAGTGTTTTGGATTGGAAAAAATTGATTTTTTTTTGTTATGTACGATATGATGGCATTTTCGAAGATGACTATTTTTGATGGAAGAAATTGGACGATTTGGATGCCTAAGATGGAGAATGTGCTTTACCTCAATGATCTTCATGATCCGATTGATGAAGATGGGAAGAAGCCCTCTGATATGATGAGGGAAGATGGAAGAAGACGAAGAAGACAGTTGGTATGATTTATCTATACCTTAGTGGTTCAGTTCATGTTTTCGACTTGGGTCTTCACATTGATAGTGCTCGAGGGATCGGTGGAGATCAAGCAAGGAATTATAGTTAAGTGGTAGACATGCGTCGAGTTGGGAAATTCACAAGTCTGAGATCTTTGTGGTATTGCAAGCACTTTTGAACAGTTAGTTTTGCGTGGTGCAGCTCCTGTTGAAGATGCATCTTTTGCAGGCGGTGGGTTGTGTTTGTAATTGAGAAGGTGCGGTCGTAGCCCGCCCAAATCGACTAGGTTTGATTATAGCCAGAAAATCAATTGAGTACTCGACTGGGTATGATTGTTGCCCTGAAATCAATTGAGTCCCTGTACCCGGAAACAAGCGGGTTGTATCTCGTGGCCTTGAAATCAAGGGTTGTGTTAATTGAGAGTAGGCGGTCAGTGAAAGAGCCAGGTTGGCTTGTTTGGTGATTGTTGGAGTGTTGATGTGACCTCATATTAAGGTAGAGTAATTTGTGATATCACATGTCCATGGTAGTTGGATGACTTGCTTGTTGATGTGATTTTTGTAACACCCCACCTCCGTTAAGGTCACTCACAAAGGGAATGCCTTAACTTTGGTGGAGCATTTTAGTAAACAGAACAGAAACTTACAAGACAGATAAAACAATACTTGAAAAAAAAATTTAACTTTATTACAGCGGAAACAGAAATTAATATGTTTACATCCTTTCAATTTCAGAATTCAAGTACAAAATATCAGTCTTGTACAAAAGCCTTCAAAACACATAGTTTAAAATCATAATCCCCATGGAACGGAAGCTATACAGAGCCAAGCCATACTTTAAGCACTTCAAGCAAAGAGAAATCCGGATCAAGCTAAAGTATTTCCCTCCTTGGATAACCTGGGGGGGGGGAAACGGAAGAAAGGAGGCGAAAACAACAAGGGTCAGACAAAAAGTCTGGCAAGTCCAGTGACTTTCAGCATGTGAACAGATAATAATAACATGATATGAACATAAAACTGGATGTGATATAACTATAACAGGTGTAGCAGATATAACAGAAAAACAGAATGATATAAACTATTGTTTTACACTTCTCTGCACTAATACTAGTATAGCAAAATTAGGTGTCACCCTAATGTCTAAATTGAAGCAGGAACGGGTACAGAATACTTTAACAGAAACAGAATGCTAATAATGGGCCTTTACTACCCGATCAGAAACAGACAGAAGAAGAAACAGATTTATCCCTATGGAAACAGAATGTGGAATTAGGTGTAATATCCCATATTTTTCTGACCATTTGTCTGAAATATTTTAATTAAGATGTTGATTGGATTTGACTATTTTAATTCGAATATTGAGTGCTATAAGTACCTAATTGAAATAATAATTAGTATTCTTATTTTCAAATAAGAACACAAACTGAATAAGGGGAAAAACATCATTTAAGTTTTAAGATCATGTGCTGAAAAGTCCCAAGCAGTATGTGTAACTCTATTTATAATAATGAAAAGGATACATATGGATCAAATTACTCATGAACACCAATAGGCCTAAGTACATTTTTGGGAACTGACCGTGATGAAGGAAAAGAATTTTAGTGAACAATAATCTCAAATTTTATTTAATACAAATTAATTGATTTACAGACAATCATGATATTCAATACATTGTTTTAACAGCTTGCGTTAAGAAAAAATGAATATAACAATAAGTCGAACAGCTAATATATACATCTCAAATCTTTTAAGTGAATACAAAACAATTGGTACATGATGTATGTGAAATCAAATCGGAAAATGTCATGGATAGAGACTTGAAATCCAACACTGCTGATGGCACGGCAGCATCTGTCAAAGCACCACTGTCCCCCAAATAAACCTGAGAAGAAAGGAAAGAAGAAGCTATAAGTAGCTAGAAAATAGGTATAGGTATATGTATAAGTATTGAAAGATTTCCAATAGAAGGAGAAAAAGAAAATATATGTACAAATTCTGTGCAACTCAAAACAGCTAGCCTAACACCAGGACAACTAGCAAACATCAAATCCAAACAGCCAAGTATATATGGCCATTTCAGCCTCAAAATTTTAAAGCTGAACAAATATTTCGAACAGAGAAAAAATCTCTGAAATTTCAATTTGAACAAAGCTGTACAAACAAATCTGCCATATCAAATCTATTGAATATCTTTTTAAGAAGGCCATGTTCTTGCCTTAAATTAAAACAGTAGAAAACCCCAATTTCCTAGACAATGTACAATAAAGAAAATCAAACCTTACACCATCAAAATCGAGACAGATAATGTATGTTTATATATATTCAGAAAATCTCATCTACAAGTTGCTCTGCTACAAATACATGTCACAATTGAAACCTTGAAATGAAAGGACAATTCAAACAGAAAAAAATATATGAATTTACAGACAAATATCTGCACATAAAATTGCAAGTACAAATCCATAAGATTTTCTGACCATACCACATATATATCATAGCACAAACCCGCATAGGAAATGAACTAACAATTTAATGGCTGAATTGACAAATCCGAAATGACAATACATAACTGTGCAAATTTATATAGGAACAGCTCATCCATGTGCAATTCTAAGCACAGGCAGTATATGAAATCCAACATTTTCACTATCAATGTCACACAAAAACCAAGGAGATCACCAAACAGTTCGGCCACATGACTGAAATAAACAAGGGAAATCACCTAGGATCTAAATAAGATAATACATGGAGAATCCTAATGCAAATCTCCATAGGCACTGGTAAACATCACACGCACAGTTCATAGCAGGACCGAAGTAAGGAGGAAAACATCACCTAAACCCTAAGCGCTGTAAAGTCTCTAACTAGGATATGACAATTCGAAAATCACTGTAACCATTCACGAGTATAAATACGCAGCAGGTATTCAGAACAAACCAGATCAATTTCAACAAAGAATAAACCGAATTCAAATCCACAAAAGAAATCAAAAACGGAAATTTAAGTTAGAGTAAAATTACTTAGCTTTTATGGGGAAGGATTCGACCTAGGTGAATCGGAAGGGACGACTTCCGTTAGTTTGAATGCGGTGATGCCTGCAGTGCTGGACGGAGGCAAAGGGGAGTCGAGATGGAAGCTGTGGACGGCGGCGCCTCTGGTGAGGGCAGGGGTGTGGGATCCGGTGGTATGGAGCGTCGGCGGCAAGGGTTTAAGGTGGTAGGGTTTCGGTTTTCTGGAATTTGAGAGTGGCGGCGGAGGGTTTGAAATGAAAGTGGATCCGATGTTTTGCTAATGAAGGGTTTCGGTTTTTATGGTAAAAGAGGGGTGCGGGCTTTAACCGTATGGGCTGAAGACAATAAGGTATGGCCCAATTGTATTATATAATAGTTAGTTAATTTTAAAGAAGGTTTAAGTTAGTATATTAGTGATTTATTAAAGAATTTTAATTAAGGGGAGTTAGTTTAATTAGTGAAAACTTAAACCATTTCATTTTTAAGTCTAATTGGTCGTGTTAATTTCATTAATCAGTTTAAAACCATATTTAATTATTTGTTTAATATAATTTAATATGGTTAAGGATATCGTTTTAATTTATTTAATTTAAAACATAGGAATAAAAGGGAATTAGTTAGGGTGTGTATAACGGAATAATTAATTCAATTAAATAAGGATTAGTTTATTTAATAAGGATTTAATTAATTTAACAAAGGCGTTAATATTCTAATATTACAACTCAATTCATATATGAACAGAAATGGGCAGAACAGAATCGGAAAGAAGTTGGCAACAGTGAGAATCAAAGGTGAGTTAACCTCACTCAGTTTCCTCCCATTTATATTTGATATAAATTGGGTTTTGTTTTATATATTATGGTTGCTAGGAATGGACTGTCTGCAAGTTATATCTTGTTGATTTGAAATGGAATTTAAACGGTTGTTTAAATTCAGTGAATTATAGAATCGTTATTTTAACGATTAAATCAAATAAAAGAAATTTTCCTTGATTTACACGGTTATAAAATAATCATGTTTGAAATTATGTGAATTGTTTGAATGATCTGGTTGTTGATTGAAGGTCGTCCTTTATTAAAGGAACGGTTGGGATTGGCAATTGATTTGATTGATGAATAGTTGAATTGAAATTCAACGTTTGATTTAGTTTAGCCAGTATTGGTTGAATAATTCGATATCACCTTTCGTGTTAGAAAACCGTGGATTTTTATTAAGTGGGTCATTCCATACGAAATTTATTTTGGAATTTAAAATAAGTTCAAGTGTATTATTTTGAATAGGGCAGTTTTAAAGAGAAAT
Source organism: Allium sativum (assembly GCA_030737875.1). NCBI lineage: Eukaryota > Viridiplantae > Streptophyta > Magnoliopsida > Asparagales > Amaryllidaceae > Allium > Allium sativum. The sequence goes on from CM060922.1 coordinate 297,981,403, forward strand.
AAGGATTTTTATTATCCAGTTAATCGAGTTAGGATTTAATTGAATCATTGTTATAAAATTTTCAAATATAGTTATTGGAGACAGAGTCAGTCAAACATAGTTATTCAAGATAAGTACCATGTTGTAAGACTGCTAGCGAAATTCGCAGGGCTGCAGATAGCCTACGGCGGTCGGATGTTTCTTGAGTGAATCAGGCGTAACCATTTTTGATCGCTGTGATCTAGAGTCGAGCGAATGGTGTTAAACCAAATAGTAGTAAATCGATAAGTTAATTAAATCGAGTTAGTCAAAGTTGAGTTGATTAGGTCGAGTTGGCAAAAATCTTGTTAAATAGGTCGAGTTAGTCAAGTAAGTTAAGCTGTTAGAGTTAACCAGTTATGATTAATCGATTAAAGTAAAACGATTGGAATTAAATCGAATTAGAGTTATTCAAATGGGATTAATCAGGTTTGAATTAAATCGGGTAGTAATAAAGGGAATAGAATAGTAAAAAGGAGTTTATCGAATATCACTTATTCGAAGAAGAGTCGTCGAATGTAATTTATTCGAGAAGTGAATTAAATCGAATATGAGTTATTCGAAGAGATAGTTAATTGGATATGGTTCATCCGCAAGAGAGAGATTTTCGAATACAGGTTTATTCGAAAGAATGATAAATTGAGTATGGTTATTCGAAAAGAAGTTGTGAAAGATTCCGAAGATGAGCCTTGTTTATTTCGAGGTTGGAAATGTTGATCAGTTAAGGTCTGAGAGGTAATTATACCCCAACTTGATTGGCTTCGTTTTTAACTAAGGAATGGGTAAGGTTCGGTGGTGAAGATTGATCGAGTAAATTGAGCTAATAAGTAAAAAGAGTTGAATTGGCTGAGTGATGTTTTACTTAAACGTCAGTTTTAATCAATGAAGAAGTTGGGAAATGTTTTTCCAAACAAAGATCAGAAATGTTATAGAAATAAGCAAAGGAAGTAATTCTGAAAATGTCCTAATGATAATCAAGTATATTTTCTAAATGTAGGAAATAAGGATTTATGTAAATGGGAAATGACTAGGTCAAGAATAATTTAATCCGAAAGGAAATAAACATTGGATGATGTTTGGTCGATAGAAATTTCCATCTGGAAATAATATCGTTGTTTGCACACTTGTTTATTTGATAGTTAAATCACAGACTATCAAAATCTGACCTATGCGATCATTAGTTCGGAAAGACCGGGATCGAATTCATATTCGAAAAACCATTCCGACCAGCGAATACGTGAAAGAAGATTTGTGCAGATGGAAGAATTGAAGACCGTTGATCTTCATGAGCGGAAGAACCACTGATTGGATTTCTCTGGTTTAGCGGCCGAAGATATTTCGACAGTGATTCTGTCGTGATTGGAATCTACGGGTTGCAAGGACTTCTCGCTACTGATCCATGGGGTGATTCCTATATGAGATGTAGTAGGAAAGTACCTTCGGTTCATCCTGTTCCTGGGTGACTTGTATGGACGAGTGTCTGACAGAGTATTTCCAATGGGATCACGTACGTTGATTTCTTCAAACGTACGATAGTTGGTGGCGGAGGACGACGGTTCTCTTATCAACTAGAGTATTTTTGTGGACGTCAATTAGTGATGTCCAGAGGATCTGACGATGTGGCATTCAAAGTGAATGACGGCCAGATGTTCGAAGAGAGGAATTCTAGCCTCAAGCCTCATCAACCGGGAGATGACACAAATCGGGCAGGCAGCATGGCTATGTGGGTCGCTCCCATTAGGGTGTATGATCACCTATCTAGAGGAATTCCATTTGTTTCTTAAATCTATATTCGATGCTGTCCCTTTTCGGGAGGCGGTTGCTGATCCCAACCGTCGGTGATATACATTCGATACACTCAAGCGAAATGAGTGGTCGGTCATGTGTGGGTCGGGTTGCAAGATGTTCTTGTTGAACCCAGTGTATTCGTCTCTAGAGATACACGTTCGGAAGGTGGTCCCATACCTTGTCAAAGATGGAAATCCAATCTCCAATAAGCGCCTGCGGTTTTTGATTGTATACTATATATGTGGAGTGTGAGATGCAAGCGTTCCACTAGATTGTTATATACTTGTATTTAGACATTATTATAATATCAGACAAGTATATGATTTCAAAACTGTTTTGGGTCATCGTAAGGTAAAAACCGTCCGTGTTTATGTGTGGATTTGGTCTTACGATTATCCTTTTCTTTTGCAATGATTTTGAACTTAAAAATCAGGATTTGATGATTTACCCTAAATACTGTGCGAGTTTATCTCACTCTGGTTCACCAGACTGACCCGGTGTTTTGTAAATGCTCGGGTTAGCCCGGAGTGTACAGGTTCAGGTTCGAAGCTGTGAAGAGACGGGCTGGAAGAGTTCATACGTATGATATTATTCCACTGTGTTGTATGAGGGCAGATTATTATAACTGTCCAGATGTGTTCATGTGCTCTGATGATTGTAAGTTTATCTAAAGCTCTCAATAAAGATTTATTTATATATTATATTTTGTTCCGCTGCGATGTGAGACTCTGTGTTGTGTTCTTCTTCTTCTTCTATTCTTATATTTCTTTCTTTCTTATCTCACCCTCAAATTTCTTTCATTGACAATCCGGCGTTCTCGGGATTTGAAAAGTCGGCATGAGATACAATACAGGTATTTATGTCAATTTTCGGGGCCGAAAACCGCTGGGTCGTTACAGTGGTATCAGAGCTATTGGTTTAGTAATAACCTTGGCTCTGTGGCATAACTCGATAGAAATGGGGTTAGTAACACCCTAGATTGAGTTTGAGTGTATATATATGAGAGCGTATTTGTAAATTTTATATACAAATGTTTTGTATTGTATTGTGGGTCGGTTCAAGTGTTGAAAAACGTTGAACTGGTAATCGATACAATATTGTTTTGAAAGGAGGGTAAATGAGATAATTTACCCGAAATATATTTTTGTATAGAAAGAAATAATTTTATGAAATTATTGAAATATCGTGTGAATGAAATTCAAATTTTCGCATTGAAACTTAACTAAGTTAAGTGAAATTGAATTAAATAATTAATAATTATATTGAAATTAAATTAAGGAATAATGTTGAAATTAAAGTTGATTGGGAAATTTAATAAGAATGATTGAATAGAAATATTGAATGGATTTGATGGAGTTTGTTGTGACTGATTGCTGATTTATTGTTGACTGTTTGTCAGATGGGATGAATATAATTCATCCATGGATTAACAAATAGTTAAATAAACTGCTGAATTATTATAAGAATTTAAAATATTAAGAGTGTTTTCGTTATTTTGAAAATTTGGGTTTACCACAATAAACTGGTTTTGTTTTGGAATAAAATATATTTTCAAAGTTAGTAGGATTGGCAACATCTTTCTTACCTTAGCAATTTCGAGGACGAAATTATTTTAAGGGGGGAAGAATGTAATATCCCATATTTTTCTGACCATTTGTCTGAAATATTTTAATTAAGATGTTGATTGGATTTGACTATTTTAATTCGAATATTGAGTGCTATAAGTACCTAATTGAAATAATAATTAGTATTCTTATTTTCAAATAAGAACACAAACTGAATAAGGGGAAAAACATCATTTAAGTTTTAAGATCATGTGCTGAAAAGTCCCAAGCAGTATGTGTAACTCTATTTATAATAATGAAAAGGATACATATGGATCAAATTACTCATGAACACCAATAGGCCTAAGTACATTTTTGGGAACTGACCGTGATGAAGGAAAAGAATTTTAGTGAACAATAATCTCAAATTTTATTTAATACAAATTAATTGATTTACAGACAATCATGATATTCAATACATTGTTTTAACAGCTTGCGTTAAGAAAAAATGAATATAACAATAAGTCGAACAGCTAATATATACATCTCAAATCTTTTAAGTGAATACAAAACAATTGGTACATGATGTATGTGAAATCAAATCGGAAAATGTCATGGATAGAGACTTGAAATCCAACACTGCTGATGGCACGGCAGCATCTGTCAAAGCACCACTGTCCCCCAAATAAACCTGAGAAGAAAGGAAAGAAGAAGCTATAAGTAGCTAGAAAATAGGTATAGGTATATGTATAAGTATTGAAAGATTTCCAATAGAAGGAGAAAAAGAAAATATATGTACAAATTCTGTGCAACTCAAAACAGCTAGCCTAACACCAGGACAACTAGCAAACATCAAATCCAAACAGCCAAGTATATATGGCCATTTCAGCCTCAAAATTTTAAAGCTGAACAAATATTTCGAACAGAGAAAAAATCTCTGAAATTTCAATTTGAACAAAGCTGTACAAACAAATCTGCCATATCAAATCTATTGAATATCTTTTTAAGAAGGCCATGTTCTTGCCTTAAATTAAAACAGTAGAAAACCCCAATTTCCTAGACAATGTACAATAAAGAAAATCAAACCTTACACCATCAAAATCGAGACAGATAATGTATGTTTATATATATTCAGAAAATCTCATCTACAAGTTGCTCTGCTACAAATACATGTCACAATTGAAACCCTGAAATGAAAGGACAATTCAAACAGAAAAAAATATATGAATTTACAGACAAATATCTGCACATAAAATTGCAAGTACAAATCCATAAGATTTTCTGACCATACCACATATATATCATAGCACAAACCCGCATAGGAAATGAACTAACAATTTAATGGCTGAATTGACAAATCCGAAATGACAATACATAACTGTGCAAATTTATATAGGAACAGCTCATCCATGTGCAATTCTAAGCACAGGCAGTATATGAAATCCAACATTTTCACTATCAATGTCACACAAAAACCAAGGAGATCACCAAACAGTTCGGCCACATGACTGAAATAAACAAGGGAAATCACCTAGGATCTAAATAAGATAATACATGGAGAATCCTAATGCAAATCTCCATAGGCACTGGTAAACATCACACGCACAGTTCATAGCAGGACCGAAGTAAGGAGGAAAACATCACCTAAACCCTAAGCGCTGTAAAGTCTCTAACTAGGATATGACAATTCGAAAATCACTGTAACCATTCACGAGTATAAATACGCAGCAGGTATTCAGAACAAACCAGATCAATTTCAACAAAGAATAAACCGAATTCAAATCCACAAAAGAAATCAAAAACGGAAATTTAAGTTAGAGTAAAATTACTTAGCTTTTATGGGGAAGGATTCGACCTAGGTGAATCGGAAGGGACGACTTCCGTTAGTTTGAATGCGGTGATGCCTGCAGTGCTGGACGGAGGCAAAGGGGAGTCGAGATGGAAGCTGTGGACGGCGGCGCCTCTGGTGAGGGCAGGGGTGTGGGATCCGGTGGTATGGAGCGTCGGCGGCAAGGGTTTAAGGTGGTAGGGTTTCGGTTTTCTGGAATTTGAGAGTGGCGGCGGAGGGTTTGAAATGAAAGTGGATCCGATGTTTTGCTAATGAAGGGTTTCGGTTTTTATGGTAAAAGAGGGGTGCGGGCTTTAACCGTATGGGCTGAAGACAATAAGGTATGGCCCAATTGTATTATATAATAGTTAGTTAATTTTAAAGAAGGTTTAAGTTAGTATATTAGTGATTTATTAAAGAATTTTAATTAAGGGGAGTTAGTTTAATTAGTGAAAACTTAAACCATTTCATTTTTAAGTCTAATTGGTCGTGTTAATTTCATTAATCAGTTTAAAACCATATTTAATTATTTGTTTAATATAATTTAATATGGTTAAGGATATCGTTTTAATTTATTTAATTTAAAACATAGGAATAAAAGGGAATTAGTTAGGGTGTGTATAACGGAATAATTAATTCAATTAAATAAGGATTAGTTTATTTAATAAGGATTTAATTAATTTAACAAAGGCGTTAATATTCTAATATTACAACTCAATTCATATATGAACAGAAATGGGCAGAACAGAATCGGAAAGAAGTTGGCAACAGTGAGAATCAAAGGTGAGTTAACCTCACTCAGTTTCCTCCCATTTATATTTGATATAAATTGGGTTTTGTTTTATATATTATGGTTGCTAGGAATGGACTGTCTGCAAGTTATATCTTGTTGATTTGAAATGGAATTTAAACGGTTGTTTAAATTCAGTGAATTATAGAATCGTTATTTTAACGATTAAATCAAATAAAAGAAATTTTCCTTGATTTACACGGTTATAAAATAATCATGTTTGAAATTATGTGAATTGTTTGAATGATCTGGTTGTTGATTGAAGGTCGTCCTTTATTAAAGGAACGGTTGGGATTGGCAATTGATTTGATTGATGAATAGTTGAATTGAAATTCAACGTTTGATTTAGTTTAGCCAGTATTGGTTGAATAATTCGATATCACCTTTCGTGTTAGAAAACCGTGGATTTTTATTAAGTGGGTCATTCCGTACGAAATTTATTTTGGAATTTAAAATAAGTTCAAGTGTATTATTTTGAATAGGGCAGTTTTAAAGAGAAATAAGGATTTTTATTATCCAGTTAATCGAGTTAGGATTTAATTGAATCATTGTTATAAAATTTTCAAATATAGTTATTGGAGACAGAGTCAGTCAAACATAGTTATTCAAGATAAGTACCATGTTGTAAGACTGCTAGCGAAATTCGCAGGGCTGCAGATAGCCTACGGCGGTCGGATGTTTCTTGAGTGAATCAGGCGTAACCATTTTTGATCGCTGTGATCTAGAGTCGAGCGAATGGTGTTAAACCAAATAGTAGTAAATCGATAAGTTAATTAAATCGAGTTAGTCAAAGTTGAGTTGATTAGGTCGAGTTGGCAAAAATCTTGTTAAATAGGTCGAGTTAGTCAAGTAAGTTAAGCTGTTAGAGTTAACCAGTTATGATTAATCGATTAAAGTAAAACGATTGGAATTAAATCGAATTAGAGTTATTCAAATGGGATTAATCAGGTTTGAATTAAATCGGGTAGTAATAAAGGGAATAGAATAGTAAAAAGGAGTTTATCGAATATCACTTATTCGAAGAAGAGTCGTCGAATGTAATTTATTCGAGAAGTGAATTAAATCGAATATGAGTTATTCGAAGAGATAGTTAATTGGATATGGTTCATCCGCAAGAGAGAGATTTTCGAATACAGGTTTATTCGAAAGAATGATAAATTGAGTATGGTTATTCGAAAAGAAGTTGTGAAAGATTCCGAAGATGAGCCTTGTTTATTTCGAGGTTGGAAATGTTGATCAGTTAAGGTCTGAGAGGTAATTATACCCCAACTTGATTGGCTTCGTTTTTAACTAAGGAATGGGTAAGGTTCGGTGGTGAAGATTGATCGAGTAAATTGAGCTAATAAGTAAAAAGAGTTGAATTGGCTGAGTGATGTTTTACTTAAACGTCAGTTTTAATCAATGAAGAAGTTGGGAAATGTTTTTCCAAACAAAGATCAGAAATGTTATAGAAATAAGCAAAGGAAGTAATTCTGAAAATGTCCTAATGATAATCAAGTATATTTTCTAAATGTAGGAAATAAGGATTTATGTAAATGGGAAATGACTAGGTCAAGAATAATTTAATCCGAAAGGAAATAAACATTGGATGATGTTTGGTCGATAGAAATTTCCATCTGGAAATAATATCGTTGTTTGCACACTTGTTTATTTGATAGTTAAATCACAGACTATCAAAATCTGACCTATGCGATCATTAGTTCGGAAAGACCGGGATCGAATTCATATTCGAAAAACCATTCCGACCAGCGAATACGTGAAAGAAGATTTGTGCAGATGGAAGAATTGAAGACCGTTGATCTTCATGAGCGGAAGAACCACTGATTGGATTTCTCTGGTTTAGCGGCCGAAGATATTTCGACAGTGATTCTGTCGTGATTGGAATCTACGGGTTGCAAGGACTTCTCGCTACTGATCCATGGGGTGATTCCTATATGAGATGTAGTAGGAAAGTACCTTCGGTTCATCCTGTTCCTGGGTGACTTGTATGGACGAGTGTCTGACAGAGTATTTCCAATGGGATCACGTACGTTGATTTCTTCAAACGTACGATAGTTGGTGGCGGAGGACGACGGTTCTCTTATCAACTAGAGTATTTTTGTGGACGTCAATTAGTGATGTCCAGAGGATCTGACGATGTGGCATTCAAAGTGAATGACGGCCAGATGTTCGAAGAGAGGAATTCTAGCCTCAAGCCTCATCAACCGGGAGATGACACAAATCGGGCAGGCAGCATGGCTATGTGGGTCGCTCCCATTAGGGTGTATGATCACCTATCTAGAGGAATTCCATTTGTTTCTTAAATCTATATTCGATGCTGTCCCTTTTCGGGAGGCGGTTGCTGATCCCAACCGTCGGTGATATACATTCGATACACTCAAGCGAAATGAGTGGTCGGTCATGTGTGGGTCGGGTTGCAAGATGTTCTTGTTGAACCCAGTGTATTCGTCTCTAGAGATACACGTTCGGAAGGTGGTCCCATACCTTGTCAAAGATGGAAATCCAATCTCCAATAAGCGCCTGCGGTTTTTGATTGTATACTATATATGTGGAGTGTGAGATGCAAGCGTTCCACTAGATTGTTATATACTTGTATTTAGACATTATTATAATATCAGACAAGTATATGATTTCAAAACTGTTTTGGGTCATCGTAAGGTAAAAACCGTCCGTGTTTATGTGTGGATTTGGTCTTACGATTATCCTTTTCTTTTGCAATGATTTTGAACTTAAAAATCAGGATTTGATGATTTACCCTAAATACTGTGCGAGTTTATCTCACTCTGGTTCACCAGACTGACCCGGTGTTTTGTAAATGCTCGGGTTAGCCCGGAGTGTACAGGTTCAGGTTCGAAGCTGTGAAGAGACGGGCTGGAAGAGTTCATACGTATGATATTATTCCACTGTGTTGTATGAGGGCAGATTATTATAACTGTCCAGATGTGTTCATGTGCTCTGATGATTGTAAGTTTATCTAAAGCTCTCAATAAAGATTTATTTATATATTATATTTTGTTCCGCTGCGATGTGAGACTCTGTGTTGTGTTCTTCTTCTTCTTCTATTCTTATATTTCTTTCTTTCTTATCTCACCCTCAAATTTCTTTCATTGACAATCCGGCGTTCTCGGGATTTGAAAAGTCGGCATGAGATACAATACAGGTATTTATGTCAATTTTCGGGGCCGAAAACCGCTGGGTCGTTACATTAGGTGTACACTAGTAATGGGCCTTTACCACCCGAACAGACGGTACCACAACAGAAACAGACAGGTGTTACCACCCAACAGAAACAGACGGTACCAACAGAAACAGACAGAACTAAGCGTACCCTAAAACCCTACCCCAAGCGATCGGCTCCCTAATACATAAATATCCTGTGTCGGCCCCACAGTAGGGTGTATCACTCCCTAAAGTGACAACCAATTGGCACAGACCTATTTACAGATGTCACGGCGTCTTACATCCTCAGAGGCAGACCGGGATCCATGCACGCACATGACCCGGTTGGAACACACCATCAACACCCCTCGCCATTATCAGAATGAACCTCTTATAATTAGTTCAGTAAGCGTGCCCGGACGCTACTTACTGTTGGGTCAAAGTTTTGATACCCGAAAGGGTTACTGACTAATATGGGTCCCAAACAACAGATGACACAAGTAATTTCCCTCCTAACCTTGTGTCCCCAGACTAACAGATTTCAGATTAACTTGTTTGCAAGTTCAGACATACAGAATTCAGATTTAGTAATTTACAAATTAAGTTAACAAGTTTTCAGACTAACGGGTCAGATGTACAGATTTTTCAGATTTGTCTAACTTTGTATTGGGCCTACAGATTCATGGACGGGTTTTACTACATCTATTAATCCCTTTGGTTTAACCCTATTTATCCCAATACGTTTTAGACGTCATTCTTATCTTAGATTTGCATTAATTAATTATTAATGCACAGACCTCTCACATTAGGTCGGTAGCTTGTGGCCACTGGATATGCCGGGCGGTTCCGGGCAGACTTCTGCCACAAGCCAGACCTAACCTCGTGTCTTACGCATGTTATGACTAACTTCTCACATTAGAACCTATTGTTTGCGGCCACTGGATGTGCCGGGCGGTTCCGGGCAGATTTACGTCGCAAACTCATTCTAACCTCGAGTTAGCCATGTTTATCTTTGTGGCCAATTAATTAATAATTTACCGTTTATGCGCATGCCCAATATATATGCCAATTCAGATTATATCAATCACAGGATGATTATATCAACATAGCAGATAACAGATTTTATATGACTTAACGGATTTAACAGATTTAGCAACTTAGCAGATTTTGGCATATAACAGGTTAGGTATTTCAACCGACAAATTTAACAGATTAGGCATTTCAATCTAATTAGCAGTCTAGGCAATATAACAAAACTAGCAGTTTAGGCAACTTGGCAAATTAGCAGATTTAGCAAATTTAATATTTCTAAAGGTTCTATTTACATGCCTTGCCTAAACATAAATTAGGCCTAAGTTCATATGCCTAAATAATGTCATGATTCACAATATGATCATATACTTCCATGTTTGCATACATTTACATAGCGTAGAATATGGACATAATTTACCCTATAACATATGTTCCAATTTTTGTTAAACTAGCATTTTACAGCAGATTCACATATAAATTATACCAAATATAACCATTAATTCCAATGCATGCCATATATCCAAAAATCCCTATTTAGGTGTAATCACAATAATAGATATCCTAATTAATGCAAATCTTTTACACCTAAGCTTCCATATCTTCTTCTTTTTAAGTCATGAATCATTATGCAAACTATACCCAACAATCTAAATCTTTAAATCATATCTTCTAAAAATCAAATCTTGACTTTTATATGCATTTTGTCCAAAGTCTCAAATCATATGTAATCTTACAATGGTTCCTCTTTTCTTCTATCATAGAATATGCATAGATCCAAATCTAGTTTACAACATATGCTCATTAATTATAGTTCTAAATTACAACATAACTATGCATACAACATGCATAAATTATATGTTCATAGTCAAATTTAGGCATATGTCCAATATATTTTATGCCTCAGACCTAAAGTCATACATTCAATTTAGTCGCATCATTCATTATTTATCCCAAAATTTGCGTTCATACGTTCATCTCTTATGAGATTAGGCACAGGCTCGTGGTAGCCTGGCTATAAAAACAGAAAAGAAGAAAAGGGATACAGAACAGTCACAGAAAAACAAATCTGACAGAAGAGAATATATATACAATCTCAGATTCAGAATTAAAAACATATCAAAATTATAATTAACGTTTATAGCGGAAAATAACTGTACTTGCCTTGATTGGATTAAAGAAAGAACTTTAACTTGTTGTAGAATCTTTGCAGAAACTTTAATCTCTAGTTTGAATTGAGTTGCTTAGGCTGATGTTGATTATCTTCTAGTTTTAATTCCAGCAGAGCAGAGACGCCATTTTTATTTTTAATTAGAAGAAGAGAGCAATGGAGGCTAGAGAATTGTGTAAGAAACCTAGGTAGAGTCTAGGGTCCTTTTATAGAGTTTCTGAACTGATTAGGACCATCGATGTTGCTTGGATTGATCGTAGCCATTCATTCGCAAGAGGGACCAATTAGAGCCTGCCACCTAGCCCTAATGACAAAGCAGACCACAGAAAATCGACCAACATAGAATAGGCCAGCCAGGGTGGACTGGGTTCGACCTGGGTCTGGACCAGGTCGACAGCCCTGTCGACAGCCCTGTCGACCTGGTTAGACCAGGTCGACAGCCCAGTCGACCTGGGTGTCTTAGGCGGGAGTTTTCCCGCCTTGGCCAATTGGGCCCGGTTTTAATTTTTAACTGTTTTATTCTGTTCGAATTTTAAACTTAATTCAGAAACTTCCGAAGGCCATATCTTCTTCATACGGACTCCGTTTTTCGAAAACTCGGACTCTATTTCGCGTACTTTTCCTAGACGAACGCAATGGCGTATCCCGTTTCCCTTAGTTCTTCGATTTGAAATTAATTATACTTTAATTTGTGAATTTCACAGTTATAGAATACACGGGGTGTTACATTCTCCCCCACTTAAAAGGATTTCGTCCCCGAAATCTTCAAGTTAAGATGAATGTGTCCTACCATCCAATCACCCATCTACTCAACCATCATCCACAAGCATCCATTGTCCTTAGAAAACTTCTAATGTTGTATGAACATATGCAAAAGTGTGTGTATATGTTCCTTATCTAATGCAAAGATCAGGCGGTCTACTGATTCAGTTGACCTCCTTAATGCGAATTATGTCAGTGCCATGAGTCCAACATGTATGCAATAGATTTCTGATGATATATATTATTTCTATATGAGTGCACAACCATTCACTCAAATGCAACATCCATGTGCTGAATCAACCATTTTGCATCCACAAGAATTGAAAAATGCTCACTCATCCATATGCAGTATGAGAGTGTTTTCGAGCCGATCTAGTGCCTAGTGTGTGTATATGCATCCACGGCAACCACTAGCAACCACTTGCATCCACTTGCAACCATCAAACATAACATGTCTCAAACACATGTTTACACCCATTAGTTTCTACCTAAAGTTCAAATATTCGATCGATAGGATACAGTCGAATGATGGAAGCGAGTATAGATAAAACGAAAATTTGGTTCCCATTAGACATGGGTCCTAAGTATCGGCCCCAAAGACCGAAACCAACATCAAATTGATACCCCATGAAAACTCAGAATGTATGCGTCATACCTAACTCAGATATCCCTCAAACCCCAGTCCCAAACAGATGATCCATAACCCTTATGGGTCTGAGTCTACAGCGGAATTCAGAAATAATACTAGTATTAAAGTGCAGAGTATCGATTACAAAATCAAAATACCAGAATCAGAAAAAGTCTTAACTCCATAATCAGATAAGGAAATTAAACCTACTATAGAAATTTTCCTATTTCTATCCTAGCCACTAGCCTCAAGATTATTCGCCTGCCCTCCTTGTCCTCATCTCTTCGGGCAGTCCCTAGTGAAGTGTCCCATCTCCCCACAGTTGAAGCAAGCGCCCTTCCTTTTTCTGCAATCCTTGTTCAGATGAGTTGAGCTCCCACAAGTAAAGCACTTTTTCCCCTTCTTATCTTCAGACTTCTCATCCTTCTTTTGCGTTTCCTTTTTGGGCCCCGCTTTCTTATTCTGTGGTTCTTCCTTCTTTGTCTCTTTCGGGCCCTTGTCTTCCTCGTGCAGTAGTGCCATATCCACCAATTTCTCGTAAGTTGCTCCCATGGGTACATGGGTCATGGCTAGGCTGTGCAGTGGCTCATTCAATCCTTTAACAAAGCGGAGAGCCTTTTTATGCTGAGTGTTGACTAAATCCAATCCGAATCTTGCTAGTTGGTTGAACTGGTTAACGTATTCCTTGACCGTCATACTTCCTTGCTTAAGAGACAAGAACTTTTCCAATTGTAAACTTCGTTCAGCTTGCGAGAGGAATTTTGTCTCAAACCTTGTTCTGAAATCCATCCATGTCTCAACCGGCCTCTCGGCGTTAGTGAATTCCCACCAGTAGGAAGCTTCGTCTTTGAGCAGCCATAATGCCAACTGTACATTCGGCCTATCGTCCACCTCGAAGATAACGAACAGATCCTCAGTTTCTTTGAGCCAATTCCTTGCTTCTATGAATGATTCAGTTCCTTTGAAATCCTTCCCACCCATGGCCCTAAAATCTCTACAGATTTTTGAGAAAGCAATTACACGAGGAGGGGGTGGAGGAGGGGGATCATTTGCTGGACCTGCAGCGGCGGTCCTAGCCTCAAGATATTGACGAAACCAACCGGGTACATGAACACCCTCTGGTATCTCAGATGCTTCCGACATGCTGGAACGAAAAAGGAAAGGTTCAATACAAAAAGGACTGAAAGAAAGATATATGGCTCTTGGGGATCATGTTTTTCAAAATAAGCTTTATTTTTGAAAATACTTCCTTTCAAAACCTTTTTGAAAACAGTTTTCAAAAACTTTACCCAATCTGGTAACCTTCAGCTCTGATACCAAGTGTAACACCCCACCTCCGTTAAGGTCACTCACAAAGGGAATGCCTTAACTTTGGTGGAGCATTTTAGTAAACAGAACAGAAACTTACAAGACAGATAAAACAGTACTTGAAAAAAAAATTAACTTTATTACAGCGGAAACAGAAATTAATATGTTTACATCCTTTCAATTTCAGAATTCAAGTACAAAATATCAGTCTTGTACAAAAGCCTTCAAAACACATAGTTTAAAATCATAATCCCCATGGAACGGAAGCTATACAGAGCCAAGCCATACTTTAAGCACTTCAAGCAAAGAGAAATCCGGATCAAGCTAAAGTATTTCCCTCCTTGGATAAACTGGGGGGGGGGGGAACGGAAGAAAGGAGGCGAAAACAACAAGGGTCAGACAAAAAGTCTGGCAAGTCCAGTGACTTTCATCATATGAACATATAATAATAACATGATATGAACATAAAACTGGATGTGAGATAACTATAACAGGTGTAGCAGATATAACAGAAAAACAGAATGATATAAACTATTGTTTTACACTTCTCTGCACTAATACTAGTATAGCAAAATTAGGTGTCACCCTAATGTCTAAATTGAAGCAGGAACGGGTACAGAATACTTTAACAGAAACAGAATGCTAATAATGGGCCTTTACTACCCGATCAGAAACAGACAGAAGAAGAAACAGATTTATCCCTATGGAAACAGAATGTGGAATTAGGTGTACACTAGTAATGGGCCTTTACCACCCGAACAGACGGTACCACAACAGAAACAGACAGGTGTTACCACCCAACAGAAACAGACGGTACCAACAGAAACAGACAGAACTAAGCGTACCCTAAAACCCTACCCCAAGCGATCGGCTCCCTAATACATAAATATCCTATGTCGGCCCCACAGTAGGGTGTATCACTCCCTAAAGTGACAACCAATTGGCACAGACCTATTTACAGATGTCACGGCGTCTTACATCCTCAGAGGCAGACCGGGATCCATGCACGCACATGACCCGGTTGGAACGCACCATCAACACCCCTCGCCATTATCAGAATGAACCTCTTATAATTAGTTCAGTAAGCGTGCCCGGACCCTACTTACTGTTGGGTCAAAGTTTTGATACCCGAAAGGGTTACTGACTAATATGGGTCCCAAACAACAGATGACACAAGTAATTTCCCTCCTAACCTTGTGTCCCCAGACTAACAGATTTCAGATTAACTTGTTTGCAAGTTCAGACATACAGAATTCAGATTTACTAATTTACAAATTAAGTTAATAAGTTTTCAGACTAACGGGTCAGATGTACAGATTTTTCAGATTTGTCTAACTTTGTATTGGGCCTACAGATTCATGGACGGGTTTTACTACATCTATTAATCCCTTTGGTTTAACCCTATTTATCCCAATACGTTTTAGACGTCATTCTTATCTTAGATTTGCATTAATTAATTATTAATGCACAGACCTCTCACATTAGGTCGGTAGCTTGTGGCCGCTGGATATGCCGGGCGGTTCCGGGCAGACTTCTGCCACAAGCCAGACCTAACCTCGTGTCTTACGCATGTTATGACTAACTTCTCACATTAGAACCTATTGTTTGCGGCCACTGGATGTGCCGGGCGGTTCCGGGCAGATTTACGTCGCAAACTCATTCTAACCTCGAGTTAGCCATGTTTATCTTTGCGGCCAATTAATTAATAATTTACCGTTTATGCGCATGCCCAATATATATGCCAATTCAGATTATATCAATCACAGGATGATTATATCAACATAGCAGATAACGGATTTTATATGACTTAACGGATTTAACAGATTTAGCAACTTAGCAGATTTTGGCATATAACAGGTTAGGCATTTCAACCGGCAAATTTAACAGATTAGGCATTTCAATCTAATTAGCAGTCTAGGCAATATAACAAAACTAGCAGTTTAGGCAACTTGGCAAATTAGCAGATTTAGAAAATTTAATATTTCTAAAGGTTCTATTTACATGCCTTGCCTAAACATAAATTAGGCCCAAGTTCATATGCCTAAATAATGTCATGATTCACAATATGATCATATACTTCCATGTTTGCATACATTTACATAGCGTAGAATATGGACATAATTTACCCTATAACATATGTTCCAATTTTTGTTAAACTAGCATTTTACAGCAGATTCACATATAAATTATACCAAATATAACCATTAATTCCAATGCATGCCATATATCCAAAAATCCATATTTAGGTGTAATCACAATAATAGATATCCTAATTAATGCAAATCTTTTACACCTAAGCTTCCATATCTTCTTCTTTTTAAGTCATGAATCATTATGCAAACTATACCCAACAATCTAAATCTTTAAATCATATCTTCTAAAAATCAAATCTTGACTTTTATATGCATTTTGTCCAAAGTCTCAAATCATATGTAATCTTACAATGGTTCCTCTTTTCTTCTATCATAGAATATGCATAGATCCAAATCTAGTTTACAACATATGCTCATTAATTATAGTTCTAAATTACAACATAACTATGCATACAACATGCATAAATTATATGTTCATAGTCAAATTTAGGCATATGTCCAATATATTTTATGCCTCAGACCTAAAGTCATACATTCAATTTAGTCGCATCATTCATTATTTATCCCAAAATTTGCGTTCATACGTTCATCTCTTATGAGATTAGGCACAGGCTCGTGGTAGCCTGGCTATAAAAACAGAAAAGAAGAAAAGGGATACAGAACAGTCACAGAAAAACAAATCTGACAGAAGAGAATATATATACAATCTCAGATTCAGAATTAAAAACATATCAAAATTATAATTAACGTTTATAGCGGAAAATAACTGTACTTGCCTTGATTGGATTAAAGAAAGAACTTTAACTTGTTGTAGAATCTTTGCAGAAACTTTAATCTCTAGTTTGAATTGAGTTGCTTAGGCTGATGTTGATTATCTTCTAGTTTTAATTCCAGCAGAGCAGAGACGCCATTTTTATTTTTAATTAGAAGAAGAGAGCAATGGAGGCTAGAGAATTGTGTAAGAAACCTAGGTAGAGTCTAGGGTCCTTTTATAGAGTTTCTGAACTGATTAGGACCATCGATGTTGCTTGGATTGATCGTAGCCATTCATTCGCAAGAGGGACCAATTAGAGCCTACCACCTAGCCCTAATGACAAAGCAGACCACAGAAAATCGACCAACATAGAATAGGCCAGCCAGGGTGGACTGGGTTCGACCTGGGTCTGGACCAAGTCGACAGCCCTGTCGACAGCCCTTTCGACAGCCCTGTCGACCTGGTTAGACCAGGTCGACAGCCCAGTCGACCTGGGTGTCTTAGGCGGGAGTTTTCCCGCCTTGGCCAATTGGGCCCGGTTTTAATTTTTAACTGTTTTATTCTGTTCGAATTTTAAACTTAATTCAGAAACTTCCGAAGGCCATATCTTCTTCATACGGACTCCGTTTTTCGAAAACTCGAACTCTATTTCGCGTATTTTTCCGAGACGAACGCAATGGCATATCCCGTTTCCCTTAGTTCTTCGATTTGAAATTAATTATACTTTAATTTGTGAATTTCACAGTTATAGAATACACGGGGTGTTACAATTTCATTTCAAGGTGGAGTGTTGTGATATGTGACATTAAATTTCATGTATGCTTAAGATGGCGTGTTTTGATGAGTGCTTTGTAGTGGAGAAGATGGTGTGTGAACTAGAGTTCGGAGGAAGAGGCACGTTTCCTGTTTTGACTGGTTATTTTTGGAATATCGAGAAAGAGGCAGGTTTCCTATTTTTGACTGGTTATTTTAGGAATATATTCCTAAAATATATTCTGAGGGGAAATTAGATATTTCGCCTAGGCCTTCTATTCTCCTATAAAAGCAGCATCTAGGTTTGGATTATAGCATGACCGAATTGAGTTGAGAAATTAAGAGGTTGTGTGCCTCAAGGGATTGTTCTCTAGAGAGGAAGATTAGGGATTAGGGCCGAGAGAAGCTATCCCTATTGGTGCCTCTAGATTATTCAACGGGTTGTCATCGTTCTTCATTGTTTTCCTTCTCCAACAGTAGTTGTAGTCATCTAGTTATTCTCTCCCTTTCTCAATAAGGTTATCGATTCAATTGTAGTTTGTTTACCTTTTGTTTTTGATCCGTTGAGTGTAAACAAAAGTTGTTTTTGTGAATCAATAAAGAGAGTAGTTGGGTAAAATATCTTGTGTTTGAGCATGTAATTTCATATCTGTATTGTTTTTCCATAAAAATCATCTTTAAGTAATTGGATGAATAAAATCCAGGTTGCTTCCGCAAAGGTGCAGTTTTTCTAACACTTTATATACTAACAATGCTAGAAAGGAAACAGGAAACAAGAGATTGTAAAATAAAGTTGACTACACGATTCATTGGGAAAAATCAATTGAAACTATGTCTTCAATACGCAGTGACACAAAATTTCAAGACGAAGAAAAAGAGAAAAGTTGAATGTAAAAATGGAATGAGCGCAAAGTAGAAAAAGAAAAACAAAGAAAGAGGAGCATATGATTGAAAGAACAACATTTGTTGAGATAAAATGGAACAACAAAAAGAAGAATCGATTTTGGTTATTATGACTTGTGACCACTCTAAATACGCACCTAGAAAACATGAGGTACTAGAGAGAAGAAGAATATAACATCGTAAGAGTCTAGGGGTTTATATGACTATTAGTCATATGTTATATCAGCTAATTTCAAGTTTTCATTGTGTTAGGAAATTTCTAGTTTATCGTTGTTTGTGTCGTATTAGCTAATTTCCAATTTATCGTTGTTTCTATCGGATTAGTTTATTTCATGTATATCGTTGTCACATTAGAAGCAATGGGCATGAATGATTCTTACTCTGACAAAACTAGAATGTATTAGTGCCCTTCAATAATATGAGAAACATGAATCATATGGAAAGCATAATCATAATAACATAAATCGTAATACATTGCAACATAATCGAACATAACATGGAATGAACAAGCAGATGGACATGAAACATGACTTGCAGGGTCCAATGAAGAAAACACATAAACGTGATCATAATGGCATGATCAATATATAATCATAATGACAAATGTAGTAGTAGTTCAGTTCAATAAAGTACAATACAATATAAATAATATGATGTAATATAGGCCCTGTTCGCAGTCAAAAGTTGTCACGCTTGGGTTGGCGTTCGCGTTCGACGCGTCGAATGCCAGACAACTTTTCACCATTCACTAGGAACATTCGGGAAATGTTGGGAAAGTATCTATTGGCATCCGACGCGTCGGACGCCAACGGATACTTTCCCAACGTATCCTTTCGCCGGTTATAAATTCCCCCCTCCCCTTCATTTTCTTCACCTCAAATCCGAACCAAACACTTCCTCGGCCCCTTTTTGGATTTTTTTTTGTGCCGGTTCAAGCTTCATAACAGGTATTTTGATATACCATTAAGTTTATTTTTATTTATTCAACAACATATGTTTTTTCTGATTTTTTTTCATTTGTACAGTATGTCTACCAGTTTTGCCTCACCTACTTCCCAGCCTTTTGCTAAATGGACGGAAGAACGGGAGTTTGCTTTTATAGACATTTGTATAGAGTATCTGGATGAGCGCATGACTGGAGTTAGCAACTTCTACACATCGGTCGCGGCGGTGATGAACGCCCATTATAATCTGGATTTTATAGAAACCCAGATTAAAAACAAGTAGGATAATATGAAACAGAATTTTCGCAAGTGGGATAGACTGCTCAAGACAATTGGAGGGGAATGGGATCCAATGTTCGATTTTTTGGATGGTCTTGATGATTTTTGGGCTACTAGCGCTTGCATACCATTTAGGCGATTCAAGAGGAACGTATCGATGAAGTTCCGAGAGCATAACACATTATTTAGTAGTTGTTTGCGTACAGCTGCATGTGCATATCCAATTCCTATGGTTGCACTTCCTACTGCACCTCCACCTGAGCCAGCTGCATCTTTGACTACTACCGACACCGGTTATTATTCCAACTAGATGGCTACCGGTGAGCCCCTTCTGGTCAACCCTCTAGGCGCAGACATGTAAATCATGGTAGTTCGAGCCGCTCTTTCTTGACCTTCCGCGTGACGGAGCTTGCTACCTGTTGCTACGAGATTGTTCGACGACAGATAAATGTCGAGCGTTGGGAGATTCTGATGATTTTCCACAATGATCCACGGAATGTGGAGATTGTTGGGGATCTGACTAACGATGGTATACAGGGTTTATTTTAGCAGAGTTGAGCGCATTAGCACATTGTCGTACTTTTTAGATTTTCATGTACTTGTTTTATTTTCAGTGTAGTTGTGTTTCTGTTCAGGTTTCCGTTTGTGTAATTAAATGTAGTCATTTTGTTTTGTGTAATTAGTACTTAATTAATTCAAAATAATAAATTTAACAATTAAATACACCACTCAAATACCCCGTTCGCAGCAAAAAAACACAAGCCCCATTCGCTACAGCACCACGCTCAAATGTCACGCTCAAATACTCCATTACCGTTCGTTAAAAACACACTCATAGAATGTGCAAATAGACGTGCATAAAACAAGAATAGCATAGTCCAGTAAAGTAAGCATATAGAAATAATCATAATAACATGATAAACATAATCTAATATGATAATAATATGAATCAACTACTCCTCATTATAATCGTTGTCATTATCATAATATGGTAACTCAACTATTTGGAATGGTGTTTCTATTGATTAAAGAATCATCGAGTTAAAGTAAAATATGCTAGCGCACGGTGCACAATCGAAGTACAAATGCGAGTATAGGTTCGTTTCCTCAAGAAATGCAAGAAAATTAATACGACCTAATCAAATTATCCCACGAGTTTGAAATTTGCTTTAACCAGAAAGTGCAGAAAATTAAAGTAAAAAAGGAGATTAGACGACAAATTGGTAAAAAATGTGAAACTAGTTGATGAATTTATGATATGTATGGTCAAAATTGTGATATTGACTAATGCAAGTCAGACCATTAAACCATAATACATCATTTGATCCCAGTTGTCAAATCAAATGAAATATAATATGCAATTAAAAGTAAAATCTATTTTAAATATGTCTAGTTTACTAGTTTTGAAGTATTAACATAGAATATCAAAAATCGATTTTACTTTCACTTTCATTATCAAAATTATTTGTAAATGAAAGTGCAACTTATGTTTACATTTGATTAAGCATAGCCTATTTGTCATAAGCAACATAAACAATCGAATTCACAAGTAAATAACAAACTTACATTAACATCAAAATTCCTATTAAGCACAAAATGATATAGCATAAATAAAATCATTTGTTAATTGTATATGATTCATTAATGCTCCATTACCTATAAATTAAATAGGTTTATCTTCTCATATTTGAGTAAATATTAACATAATTTGATTTTTCAACATAAATATAAATGAAGGAAAACCTAAGAAAAGAGAACAAAAGCAAACTACTTTGCATTGAATAAAAGGAACTACCTGCATGAAACAAAAAGGAAGCATAAAAACATATAAAAGAATAGAGCATGGAAATAAAAAAGCACAAAAGAAAAGTGTGTGGCTAAGAAGCCATTAAGGACAGTGAAGCTTTTTATTTTCAATTTGTGATTAGCACTTGTGCATAAAAGAGGAGCTAGATATACATAAACATGTTATAGTTATTTATATATGTTATAAAATCCTAATCTTTTTTAGGGACTTACCAAAATTGCCCTTCACTTTTTATGACATCCAAGTCATCATTAATAATTACTAATTCTCTTGTAGCATGTGCTTTTACTATTGGTTATGGTTTATTAGTAAGTGGCTTGGTGGGCACCATCGTGTATCATGAACTTGCTTATTTTCTTCTATTGATCTCATTACATGCACATGCATATATATATATATATATATATATATATATTCATGAAGCCACTTTCTATATCAGCTTCTTTTTCCAAAAAAATAAAATTAGAATGTTCAAATGAATTTTCACAAAATCAGTCAATGCATAAAATGGTTGTTTTGGCCAAATTGATGAGTGAATAGTGACTTGAAAATGTAATTGTATATTGGTAAAAGCATGTAAGAAAATACTCTAATATGCCAAATTATTTTATAAAAAAAGATTAGTATGAGAGTAAAAACGTAAATTTTTACGGGCACATCAAATACTCTCACATTTATATCTTTAGTTGACCTCGAATAAAGTAAAACTAAAATAAATCTAATTTCGTAGGTAAAACGATTGCATTAACCGTATACATTAAGCCATTAAACCTCTAGATGTTTTAAATATGTGCTTGTCTCATAAAGGTTTTTAGCGGATATTATCTACAAAATCCAAATGCAATATGAAGATACCCTAATGTAAGTTTATTTATAAAAATATTAATTCAAGTTTTATTTATAAAACGAGTGACTTACAATTTAAGTTGATATGAGCTAGTAATACACAAATCTTGGTTATCAAGGAATTTCGGTCGTTTACTAATCCTGATCTGGAAAAAAATTGAGTTATAATAACAGTTAGACTCTAACTTGGTTATTGTTTGATCGAATCGTAGTGCATCTATTAAATAAATTATTAAATTGATTGTAAAATGTTGCAAAGTGGTACCTTCATTTCTTTCCTATAACTAGCCAAATAGGTAGAATTAATATGATGCTTAAGTTTCAATTGTTTACTCTCTTTAATTATTTCAATTTTTTTTTTGAAATTATTAAATTGAGTTGAGAGCCATGCAAAAGCATTTTTTTTATTTTGAGAAAGCGACTTTCTTAGGATTGACTAGACATGAAAACTTTGATTTTTTCCTTGTAAATTTTTGTTTTTTCATACATTTCTTTCCAGTAACTTCTAATTCATTGAGTTACTATTTTTTTCCAGTTTCTTCAAGGTAAAAGTTTGAACTCTTTATTGCCCATAATGCATGGTGTTCAACTTCGACTGGTTAGTGATGCAATTTACCGTATATTAATCGAAGATAGGACATTCCAATATTAATTTAAAATTTTGAATCTGTTATCCTAAAGTGAATATGTCAATTTTTGAGACCAAACTTTCCAATCTTTATCAATAAATTTGATCGATTTTCAATTATAAACTTTTACTTGACCACAAATTTGAGGATGGTAAGAAGCGAATATCGAGTATCTCTTTATTATAGATCAAAAGATTCTGTTATAGCTTATATGTTGCGAGTTGTGTCAAACCTAAAAAATGATTTCTTCTATGAATTGCACAATAAATTTGTGGTTATTTGTTTTACGTGAATTGTCTTCAACCCATTTTGAGACCATTTGACAATAAACGAAATGTAAAGGTTTCAAAAAGAGTTGGGGAACAGTCCCATAGATTCAATTCTTCAAACATCTAAGATTTCAATTCTAAGGATGAGGGTTAAAGGCATCATGTTTCATCAAGATAACTTTCCCAACATTTGGCAATAATCAAACATTTCACAACATTTAAACGCATCCTTGAAATCATAGACCAATAAAATCCACTTGGAGAAATTTCTCATGATTTTCTTACCACAAAATGCCTGCCATAAGCTTGTACATGAAAATGAATACTCCTAGTTTCGATGTTTGGGATGCATTATCAAATGATTTAGTCAAACCAATACTCGAATAAGTATGGATTATCCCAATAGAAATATTTCACTTATTATATAAATTTGTATTTATCTTGTTTGGACCAAAATGAAGGAGGTCCCATAATGATAAATAGTTCACAATTTTAGTAAATCATAAGTTGATGGAAAATAATTGTTCATTGAGAATGTATTCATTTATGAGCAAAGAAGGTGGAGCTTTTGGAAGTGAGACAAGTGATCTGCTATAACATTGCGGGATCCCTTCTTGTCCTTGACTATAAGACTTAATTCTTGCAGTAAGAGGATCCATAATATCTTTTTTTTTAAATGGTATCTAAAAGTGGAATGGATAGTGTAAATTATTATGTACGAGCCTATCAAATAAGATTGAAACTTTTCAAGTGCAAAAAATAAAAATTTAATCACTTTTTAGGGGTTGTGTAATTAAGTTGAATGTCGTTAAAAGTCATTTTGACGTAGTAGATGACATAGATAATTTTTTTTATACGTTGTCCAAGGACTGCACAAACTGCAAAGTTTGAAGTATCACACATTTTTTTAGAATAAAGATCTAATTTTGGTGAGAAAATGATTGATGCAGAAGTGGGTTCATTTAAGACATTTAAAAGAAGAGACATAGTCAGAATTGGAATCAAAAGGAATGACTTTTCCTTAAAATGTAGTTGAACATCGAGCAATTTTGCTAAAGACCTTTACAAAGTGTCGATAGAAGTCAACATCTCTTAAGATTGATCAAATGTCCCTAGCAAATTTGGTGATCGATTGTCTTGAAATAAAATCGACTTTGGCTTTATTTACCTCAATGTCCTTATTTAAAATGGCATGCCTTGGGACTGTGTCAGGTTTGATAACGAAGTGAAAATTTTCTAATTTAAAATTAATGTTTTTCTTTGCATCTTAAGAACCAACTCACGATGACATAAGCATTTGAAAAAAATAGTAGCTAAAGACCAAAAAATTACCATAAACTATTTAAAAAATGTTCGATCATGTTAGAATAGATGTTAATCAAACATCGTTGGAAGTCGCGAAAGTATTACAAAGTCCAAATGACATACATTGATAAGCAATGGTGGAAAAAGGACATGTAAAAGTCATTTTCTCTTGATCTTCAGGAGTGATTTGTTAAAATAAAAATCAATAAAGCAACAAATTCGTGCTTGGCTAATCGTTCAAGCATTTGGTCAACAAATAGAAGAGAGAACTAATCTTTACCAATTGTAAGCATCGGTTTTCAATAATCACTACAAACACTTTAACTCGTTTGAGTATGAACTGGAATGAGTTCGTTAGCGCCATTCATTAAAATCGTGATTTCTGACTTTTTAGGAACGACATGAATTGAGCAGGTCCGTGAATTGTTGAAAATATGATAAATGATAATGAATATCATTATCAGGGAGCTTAAGAATTTATTCCTGAATCACATATTTCATTTTGGTGTTAAGCCTTTATTGCACTTGATGAGTAGATTTTCATCACTGATCATGTAAATGCGATATTAAGAGACTGCAATGCTAATCACTTTGACATCAAAAATGGACCAATCTGTCACATCCTTTTTTCTGAAATAACTGAAAGAAGTGACGCTCCTTTGCCAAGAGAAAGGACATTGGAAATAATGATGAGAAGGGTTCTGTTATTACCCAATTCATACTTAAGGTGAGAGGAAAGAGTTTTAAGCTATAACTTAAGAGGTATGTCAATTAAAAAGCTCGGTTTGGCTTTGGAATCAACCATAGAGACTTAAAGGGAGGCAAGTTCGATCACCTTCAGCTTGTATTGAAATAATTGTTCATACTCAGCCCTCATGTTTCTCTATTAAGGTCAACTATTTCATTTTCAAAGTTTTCTTTAATATCATTAACTTCCGATGTATGATCAAATGGTTTAATGGATTAATTTTCTAAATTGAAGATGTTTATATCTAAATTCATGTTTCAAAAAAATCATGGAACTATTTCGACAATTAATCAATACAATCGAGGTTCCCAAGAAAGGTCATCCTAAAATCAAGGGAATTTAACTCAAATGTTTGTTTATAAGTTGTGTCTCAACTACGATGAAGCCGTCTGTAAATATAAATTGTATTAAGTTAATGAGTACGTACAAGTTTCTTTATCGGGTTGGTCAACAAATTGAAGGCCTGATGATTTAAGCCTGCCCATACCTAATTGTTCATACATGGAGTATGGAATAAAATTTACACTTGCATCGAAGTCTATCAAGTATTTATGATCAATTTTATCTTCTATTGTACATAAGATTGCGGGGTTAGGCAGGATCTTTGTATTTAACTGAAATGGATTGAGATAATATTTCACTTTGACTAGTTGTGTAACACTCAGTAAAAATATACCCTAAATAGACACAGATAATTAAATTAAGTATAAACAATAATAAAATAATAAAATATTTATGGGTTGAAAATAAGAAATTCGTAAAATTTGGGCCACAAAAGTATTGCTTTTGTGTTCTTGCCTAAAACCCTTTATTTAGCGCATGCAATGGAAAACAGGGAGACTAAAAGCAGACTTATTATTCATATGTGCTAAACAAAAATAACGTTGTTAACCCCGTTAGTACGCAGTTCAAGGGTCGATCACCGCGAGTCTGATCGGTCAAGCATCACAGGTCGAACACCGTGGCTCAAGCACCACAGGTCGAGCTTTGCGGTTCGAGCGCCAAGCATGGGTCGCCGCTATCACAAAGAAGGAATCATTCACTTCATCATTAAGTTGCTCGTTCGAACAAGCAACAACATCCTGTTCGAACACCAGCCTCCGCTTTGCTCGTTCACAGTTCTGGTCGATCACCATCATGCCACGATCAAACAGGGGTCAGCTTGCGGTCGGGCACCATCAGTTCAAATGGGGTCGAGCATTCGAGGTCGACCAGCATGCATGAGTATCCCAGGTCGAGCAGAACGAGCACTTAATAATATGAAGCTGCTGCATACAAAAGGAAATGGCACAATTGTAGTTGTTGAACCCCATTTTGAACAATAGCTTGCAAAAGAAATAATATAGTGGTAATCTCATGATAATTGATCCCCATTTTGAATAGTACCTTGCACGTGGCTTCATATTAAAGAAACAAGGCGATGGGATATGTGAAATTACTATGCCCATTTTCTGAATAAAGACAAAGCCATGTGCACATTATATAAGAGTGGTCGGTCATATGTTTGCTGAAGAGCCCGATTGCGCATTATTTTTGTATGGTCGGTCATGCGTGCTACTTGCTCGGTCGCGCATCTCCCCGGACATGTAAAGCAGCTGGCGCCATCTATAAAGCACTCATTTCCAACTATCCAATGGCAATTCTGTTAATACCTCTACGAACGACCCTTACCTTGAACACCATAATTACAGCTTTGCCACCTGGTCCAAACTTCTCCTATAAATACCCTCTTTCACAACCATTCAAGGGACCAATCTAAGCCACCTCGAAGGGCTGTCATTTCGGTTTTCCACCATTCTTAAGCTTCTCAAGCTCCATTAATGGCTTCCTAAGCTCACTTCTTCTTCCTCCAACATCAAGTGGGTCTCGTCTTCTTCAAACACCATTAATTCTCACTCAAATTCAATCCAAGCGATCTCCAACCGCCATTATTCCTCTTTAAAGCTCATATCTAATACTAATTTCATGATGGAATCAAGGAAGATCATCTAATCACGAGATCTAATCCATTCCTTCCCAAATTCAAGTGAGATCTAAAGCGGAAAGAGAGTAAAAAGTGGAAAATCATTGTAAAGAATGAGAATAAGTGATATAAGTGAAATGTATGAGATTATGCACTTTGTAAATTTCTCCATGATAATGAAAATCACTTCAAAAGTGGACGTAGATCTTTCCTAGATCGAACCATAAAAATCCTTGTATTCTTTACTTGCATTCGCGATTGTGGTCTCATTGTCTATTGCATACCTTTTGGTGAAGTGTCAATAAGACACCTTTGGTGTTGAACCATTTTTGTTTTAAACATTTGGCGCCCATCTTGTGGCCGCATTCGCACTTCCTTCCCTCGCACTTCTCTCAAGGTTAAGAGACTTGCATTGAAATTCTAAACCACCTCCTTCTCCGAAATCATGGCTAGATCCAAGAAAACCATTTGTAAAAATGTTGGAGGAACCGATAATATTACTAACGAGGAAACACCGCTTACCAATCGCTTTGAAGCTGGTGAAAATTCAGTGGGTGGAGCCGGTGTGACTAAGAATGAGTTGAACGCCGCTATTGCCAACGTAAACCAAAGGGAGGATACTTCTACTAAATCTATGATGGAGAAACTTGACGCCATCCTTAATGCTTAACCAAATCCAATCCCTCCGAAAGTCCATGTTGATCTCAAAGAAAATGGTAACTCGTCCACTTCTGATCTAAACCGTTATGACAACATGGAAGGCGATAATGATTGGTTGAGTGACAAGGACGAGGGTAACGTCGAAAACTCGAAATCAAAAGCTAAGAATCATTCTGAGGGAAAAGATCGAAGGGCTACCAGTCCCGTCACGGGGGCACCTCCTCGTCGGGAAGGTAAAGGACCTAAGGTCTCTAACCAGGACCGCTTGCCTGGATGAACATTTGGTAAAGAACTCAACTTTGTAGAGCGGCATAACACTAAAGAATACATCTTGGATATGATAGCGAAAATCATGAAGAAGAATTAAGCTTGCACTAGCGACGAAAGAGAATGGGACTCCTCTCCTGATAGGACTCCATTTACTAGAGGAATCCTTGAAGCAGAGTGCCCGAAGAAGTTCAATCCTCCAATTTTTCCTCCTTACAATGGCCTTGTTGATCCTACTACTTTATGTTCAAATACGAGTGGCATATGAGTGCGGCTTAGGCAACTGATGAGATGAGATGCACATACTTTCCTCTCTACTTAGAAGGTACTGCATCATTATGGTTCACAAAGCTGCCACCTAAATCCATAGACCGGTTCTCCGACCTCACCAAAAATTTCAAGGAGCAGTTCCGGTTGTATGCTACCAAAGCCAAGGATGCTATAACGCTCTAAGAAATGAAGCAGAAACCAGGGGAAACTGTTAAAGCCTTTCTCAGTCGATTCAATGATGCCTTGTCTAAAGTGAGGAATCCAAAGCCACGTATAATTCTCATGGCTTTACTCGATGCTATAGACAAAACAAGTGAATTCGGGAGATGGATAAAAATGAAGGAACCGAATACGCTTGACAAGTTCTATAAGAAAGCAGAGGAGTACATGAGAGTGGATGATAATCCTATTCCTCTTCAGATCATTAGTGGTAACCAATTTCTCAAAGCTCCCAAAAGTGCTGCTATTCAGTGTAATCAATAGAAAGCTCAGGGGCAAAAGCGAGACAATGACGGAAACGACAACAAAGCTAATAAGAAGTTTCGCCTTCATGACTTGTAACACCCAGAAATTTTAACAACATTAAAGTGGAAAATTAAAGAATAATTAGTTTAATATTTAGAATTAAGGGAAACGGACTGTGCCATTGCGTCCGTCTTGAAATTCTGGTCAAGATAGGCACCTGGTTTGCGTAAAACAGATAACATATGAAGAAGTTATGAACGATAGAAGTTTTTGGGTATTCGGGCCTTTTTCAAGTGGATAGCGACCCATTATCCAATCTCCTTTTAAGGATAAGGTGGCAAATCAATTTCTGAAACCTAACGGCTATAAAATCACCTCAATTCCATTGTTTTCTTCACAAAGAAACAATGGCGGCCAAACTCTGCTGGAGTGCGAACTAAGACAGATCTGCTTTCTTCAATTATCAGTTTTGCAAATCAAATTCTGAGATTCAAGTTTCATTTTTCTCCTTCTATTCTCATAGATCCAATCCTTGTGAGTATAGTTTTTTTTAGGTTTAAATAAATAAAAGTGAATTATGAAAGACTATGATTTGGATCTATGCTATTATCATATTTTATGTTATGACATGATAAATCTATTATTCTATGCTATTATCATGTTTTATGTTATGACATGATAAATCTATTCTATGCTATTATCATGCTTTATGTTATGACATGATAGATCTATTCTATGCTATTATCAGGTTTTATGTTGTGACATGATAGATCTATTCTATGCTATTATCATATCTTATGGTATGTTATGATAGATTTATTTGTTAGATCTAATTATCATGTGGACATTTTATGTAGATCTAAATCTTTAATAATGTTAGATCGATTTGATGTAGATCTAAATCTTTAATTATGTTAGATCTAATTATCATATGGATATTTTATGTAGATCTAAATCTTTAATTATGTTAGATCTATTTTATGTAGATCTAAATCTTTATTTATGTTAGATCTAATTATCATGTGGATATTTTATGTAGATCCAAATCTTTAATTATGTTAGATCTATTTTATGTGATCTAAATTGTCACCTTGTGTTATCATGTTAGATCTATTTTATGTGATCTAAATTGTCACCTTATGTTGTCATGTTATATATATTTTATGTGATCTAAATGGGATAGGATCAGGGAGCCCCCTTGAATTTCAACCTCCCATTTGCACCTTAATTTCAGCCACTCATTTATATAAAAAAAAGTGAATGGAAAGTGAGTGGGAGGTGAGAGAATGAGTGGAAGGAGAGAAAGAGGAAATGTGTGGTGGAAAAGTGGTAGACTAAAGGGGTCTCACTATTTGGGGTGCCATTGAACCTGCCCCGATCTAAATTGTCAACTTACGTTATCATGTTAGATCTATTTTATGTGATCTAAATTGTCACCTTATGTTGTCAGGTTAGATATATTTTAAGTGATCTAAATTATCACCTTGTGTTGTCATCTTATATCTATTTTATGTGATCTAAATTGTCACCTTGTGTTATCATGTTAGATCTATTTTATGTGATCTAAATTGTCATCTTGTGTTATCATGTTAGATCTATTTTATGTGATCTAAATTGTCACCTTATGTTATCATGTTAGATCTATTTTATGTGATCTAAATTATCACCTTTTATTATCATGTTAGATCTATTTTATGTGATCTAAATTACCACCTTATGTTATCATGTTAGATCTATTTTATGTGATCTAAATTATCACCTTGTCATGATGACAATTTCATGTCCATGCTAGTATTTATGTTCACCTTATTATCATACTAGTTTATGTTTATGCCAAGATGATCATTTTAGTTACTTTCCCATTATTTTCTCTATTATCTTTCATGACTAGGCTATTGTCTAGCCTAGGCATGCTGCTAATTTTGTGAGGGCGCTAGTTAAGGAACGAGGGAAAAAGGGTTTAAAATGGCATAATTTGAATATGAACATTTTTGGACATGTAATTCAAAGTATTGGGTAAAATAGGTATTGACACCTATAAAAGGAAAGGCTTAATTAATTGATTAATTAATTAATAATGGAATGTTTAGTAATTATAATTGTACCTATGACACAAGGTTAGGTTGCATTAGTGGTGGAAGTCTGCCCGGACCCGCCCGGCATACCCAGCAGCCACTAATGTTGAACCTAATGCGGGAGGTCTAAGTACGTAAATAGGAATCGGGCTATGACACGAGGTTAGGCTCAATTGTGGAATAAGTCTGCCCGGACTCGACCGGCATATCCAACATCCACATGTTGTAGGACTAATGTGGGAGGTCTAGCCCATTATAAACCATAAATGGACATGGTAAAGAGTTGGACTACTTAACCTAAGTTAATCTATAGGGATTGTATGAACTTAAATTTAAGTTGGGGGTTAAGTAAACTTGGTTGAACAAAAGGGGTGGGTT
This sequence comes from Allium sativum, assembly GCA_030737875.1. NCBI lineage: Eukaryota > Viridiplantae > Streptophyta > Magnoliopsida > Asparagales > Amaryllidaceae > Allium > Allium sativum. The sequence goes on from CM060922.1 coordinate 298,012,836, forward strand.
AAGTAAAACTTGGTTAGGTGGGTAATATTGTTATATATAGGCCCACAAACTTAACCGTTAAATAAACATGCTTGAATCAGTTGGAGGGTTAAGTAAATCTTGGGTAGGTGGATAATATTAGTATATATAGGCCCACAAACTTAACCTGATAAGGTTATGTAATTAAAGACACCTAGTGGTATACATAACTGAGGAAAATAATAAAGTTATGTAATTAAAAACACCTTTTAGGGTAAGCATAACTTATAGAAATGGTAGGGTTATGTATTAAAGACACCTATAGGTAAGCATAACAAGTAGAAAGATTGAGGGTTATGTATTAAAGACACCTATAGGTAAGCATAACTGGCATAGGGCTATGTAATTAAAGACACCTAAGGGTATACATAGTCAGTGAAAAACCTAGTGGGGGATACAAGACAAAGGGGAGAGCTTCTTTCATATTGTGTGAGACCCGTTACAGCCAGTAACTCGGAGTTGGTATCAAGTATATACTCCGAGCTAGGTCGGAGAAGGGGCACTCTTACTGGACTGATTGTAAGAGATCCAAATGAGGAGGACGGTGTGGGCGGCGCAAACCGATCGGGGACATGTGCGTGTATGGGCCGGGTAGAGGGGGCTAAGACAACCGTGACACTTGTAGATGTGGTTGTGCACATTATTACGACGAGGGGTTGCCATTTTAGGAAGTGATACCTCCTACTATGGGGCCACCACAAGGTATCTACGTGGGTTAGGGACCCGATCGATCAGGGTAGTAGTTAGGATACATTTGGACATATACCTTAGTCTACCACTTAATAGTTGAAGGGATCATCTCTTTCTGGATATACTTGTAACAATGCAGAGTAATCATTAGAAGCATATATACACCTTATCATGTCTACCTTGTCACACCTGCCATTTACGTAGTGATCTCTCTTATACACTTTATATGCCTATCATGTTACTTTTATTTATTTACTGGCTAAAAATAACTAGTTTCGCTAGACTTTATGTCTGAACCTTTTTGTTTCTTCTTCTTTCTTCCGTTTCCCCTTAGGTTCTCAGGGCGGTAATTCTCAGGCTTGACCGTGATTCTACTTTCATCTTGCTTGGTGCTACATAGAAATACTGATGGTTTCACATCTTTCTCTACTATGGCTTATGATTTGAGGATTATGCTTCCTTTATTATTGTACTCTGATATTCAAAATACAAGACAGAAGTTTTATTGATGTTCTGAGTTTATGTATTTTCAAACATATGGTGGAACCATGCTTTATATTAATAATCTTTTTTATTCCGCTGCTATTTTATATCTATCTTGTAATGTTTCTGTTCTGTTTACCTATAATGCTTCACGAAAATTAATGCATTCCCTTAGTGAGTGACATTAATGGACGTGGGGTGTCACATACCTCGTCAGAGCTAACTCCTCTGAATGAGACTCCTGAAAACATCTACCTTGCCACGAAGGATGCAGAAGATTACTCGGAGCCTCGGCCAATGAAGATAAATGACCATCTAACCAAATCTGAGAAATTCTGCAGTTTCCGCAATCAGGCAGGCCACAATACCAATGAATGTTGGCATTTGAAATCAATAATTGAAGAGCTGATTAGGAAGAACCGCCTACAACAATATGTAAAGAATTCACAAGAGGCAAATCCTTTTGCAACTCTCCAGGGGCAAGGGGAATCAAATGACCAATCCGGTCTAAGCAACATAGCTTCTTCTTAAACTAATCCAGGGCCGATAATCAACTAACGACCATTGATGATGATCTAATATATATGGCTCAAAATAAGCGATCTCTTACGCCTTTACTTTACTTCTTTCTATGTTCTACTTTCTTGTAAAAAGTTTATAATGATTTACATGCGTTGTAACAAACAAGCTTTATGAATGAAATATTATCTGCCTGAGTAATCCTCTTACTTGCAAAATGTACAAAATTTGCTAAAGACGATTTTCTCATTACAGGTTGTTCCATAGGCATTCGTTTCCTCAAATTTCGACCAAGTGAGACAGTCCTAATAACATCAAATCGTATGTCAAGTGCTATAACCATCGATATGCATAATGCAAGGATGAAAAACACCACTTTGAAGAGTGAATAGGAAAAGTCCCAATGAGTGAAATGGTAAAGAGAGAAGCAAACAGCCACGGATCCGAATCCCCAAAAGGTTTGCCAGAATTCGTTGCGCAAAATAAAGCACGAGGGTTCACTATAAGTGAAATGAATCATGGGATTTCGTAGCGCGGAGCGATGCAACCTCACCCAATGGTTCGCAGGAATTTGTTGCGCAAAACGAAGCGTAGGAGTTCACTATAAGTGGAATGAAGCGTGGGAGTTCGTGGCGTGGAGCGATGCAACCTCACTCATAGGTTCGTGGGAATTAGTTGCGCGAAAAGAAGCATGGGAGTTCACAGTAAGTGAAACGATGCGCGAGAGTTCGTGACGCAGAGCGATGCAACCTCACCCAAAGGTTCTGTAATGGCCTGCCTTTTGACTGCTTAAAGTCGGTATTTAAACCAACTCAGAACGCTCAAAACGAAATTTCGCTATTGCTTATAGGGTTTAAATAGAAATTAACACACAGAATCATAGAAGACAGCAGTTTACAGCAGAAATAAAACTTTATACATGAATCGGAGTTTTACATAATCCTACTATACAACGGAAGAATATATAATGTATACATAGATTTTAAGATAAAGTTTTATAGTTTGACTAGCGCGCGTCGTATGCGTCTTCATGTTCCTCTCCATTTTGCAAGCTGAATCTTTAAGCCTGGAATCACCTAGGACCTTACCCAAGCATTCCATGCAAAATACACAAAACACCCAAGTCAGGATTATACTTACTTCAAGTAAATTATTTCGAAATAACACATAAATATACTTTTTTTAATCCCGACAAAATGGTTCGAGTACATAACTAGTGAATTTCCAAAAATATCATAGAGTATAACATGGAAAAACAACATGCTTATGTGGCTACATGCGAGGGCAACCAAAACCGGTCTCAAATGAAGCATATACAGGAAAAAAAATGTTACAGCAATCACCATAAAAATAAGAAAAATAGTGTTGATAATAAATGGTATGTATGGAAGCAATCTGGTTTACCCAAGCCTATATGCACAAGGAACAACAAGCGTGAACAAGGAATCAAAGTACCAAAGGTCTAATTCGGTTACAAGTTCAAAACCAGAAGGTGTCCAGTACCACTATTTTCCGACATATGTACAACATACAACTATGAAGGCCATATGTATGCATGCACAAATTACCCAAGCCTATGTTCATACTATGATATGTGACAGTAAGGTGAAATTTCAGATTTGCACAAGGTACACTAACATTATAAATTCCAACTCCTAATCATACAGTTCGAGTATGCTTCATCAAGGAAGTACGTAAAAAGGGAAGCCAAACCCACTTGTATTATGACCACTAACATATAGTAAAGCGGGTTTGCATTTGCCATTTATAAGGATTCAAGGCACATCTGTTCCAGTTAATTTAAGTCATGGTAATTACTTAGAAATCTAAGTATAAGTCCAGCAAATGTTTTCTAGTGTAAACATAATTATCCAAGTATGAACCTGTTAATATATTGTACAATAATGTTGTGCCTGTCATCTACTTAGTGACCCCTTTATCATTTCTTAGTAATAAAATAACCACTTCTGACTTCTGTAATATCAAACCCAAACTCGCCTGCATATATGTGAAATCTGGGACATGCAACTACATTGGTTTAAACATATGTAGCAAGGACCACATAAACAAAGAGATATCAAGAACACAAGGTACTAAGTGACCAGGTAGACATTTAAAAATAAGTTCTAAGGCAACATATGGTCAGCACGTCTATATTACATCCTAGTTAAAAAAGGTACGATTTATATGCAGGCAGATTTTTAAATAATAGTAGGAACATAACATGCATGTGAAGTAGGAACCTAATTCAACAAATATGAGTGTGACATAGGCATATCAAATGAACTGCATACATGAGCCAACTTCAGCAAGCACAATGTAAATAAGGCAAACCAAAACATTCACTACAGTGTAAAATTCATGGAAATCGACAACAACCCATAAATTATACTTAGTGGAAAAACGAAATAGCAAACTTGAAATGCATATAATCGTAAGTTAAACTTACGATTAGTCATGGCAGCGGGACCGGGCTGAAGCGCGAACTGAGATGGACAGAACACTAGCTCGGCGATGTTGGAAAGGGTTTCAAAAGGACGGAGATGGTGATTCATGGTTGGACAAGCGGGAGGCCCATCAGAGGGCGTGGTTCACGGCAGGGAGCTTCAGATCAGGTACGACATGCGAAGGGGGCGGCTCCAGGTATTGAAGGCGGTTGTTGCATCATTGGAGGAGGAAGCAATGGGACAAGGTCAAGGCGATTGGAGTGGAGGCCATCTCGGTTGCACAGATCGATTTGGGGTAAAATTTCGGTGGAGCAGATTTTTCTTGCTGAGGAACAATTGAAGAACAGGAAAAATAAAACAAGGGGAAAGGATACGGTTTGGACAAAATAAAAGGAGAGGAGTGGTGATAGAAGGGACGCGTGGAAAACAGAGGGACAAATGTAAACATATTTCAACATACTCATAACAAGTGGCAATAATTATTTAACAAATTTTGTTCAACATGTATATCATTTAATTATACCATGTATTCTACCATGCAATATACGTACTCCAAATACACATTTAGATTTATTTTTCAAAACCAAATTCAAATCTAAAATTAAATAAATAATTCTCAAGCTAAGATTTATAATTTTAAAATTTCTTTTAAAATATAATTCAATAAAATTTAAAATATGGCTAATGCTTAATTAAATACAACTATTCAGATTCAAATAAAATTTTAAAAATAAAAGTTCACACTTAAAAAATCAAATCAAGACCAAATTAAATAACTAGATTTCAAATTTATAAACAAATTTCAATTACTAAAATACAAAACTCAAATTAATTCATATTTTTAAAACATCGAAAATTTGGGTTCGTTACAATCTCCACTCTTAAAGCTTTTCATCCTCGAAAAGGAAAGATCGTTGACTTGAAAACAAAGCATGGAATAATTTCTTCAACCAAAATCTCGATTTTATTTTCAAATCACCGGAAATACTACATATTTCTTTTCATGTCGAATTATACTTGCTTCAGGATTTTTAAAACCAAATCATTTTGAAATTTAAAGACAATGACATAAAACATTTATGTCCTAAGTCGAGTGGTTTCTCCCAGTGACAAGGCCACTAGGCACGGCCTACGCATGTATCGATTTCGAATAATAATGTCTCTCCGGATCCCAAAGCAGACCATCATTAAGGGTTTATACCCATGTTATACCTTTTGTTGGTCACGGGTTGCTCGAATCTCAGTAACAAATCATTCATTTCATATCCTGAAGTTGTAAATCATTTTGCAATAATAATTTTATAAATACTTTCAAACAGTATTATTGTCGTTTTTTAAACATTTCAAAATATCGAGATTTCAAATCGTCGAATTTTCTATATTTAAAAATCACTTTATAAAACATTTCAATTTCAAGTCGTATCGAATTTCCATAAATAATTTCAAATCATTAATACAACTTGCCCTCAGATTGATCGATGCGAGGCAAACGGAACGGTTCAAGAATATGAACTGGATAGATAACCATTCAAGTACGAATAGATTGAACGATAAGCGAAAGGTGACATTTCAAATTTGATTCAAATTATTACTTATTACTACTTATTAGAACAAAAATAAATTATAGAATTTTAGGACTTGAAATTTTTTCTTAATGCCCGGATTTACGGAAAATTTCGGCAGCACCTCTCCTACACGGTTCGATCGGGAAAATTTTCCCGTACACAAAAAAAAAATACATCTCATCTATATGATGAGGCATCCCTAAATAGGGAAAAATAACACAAAAACCCAAATACAGTATTAAATTCGAGATGTGTACCTTATATTAGCATTTATAAGCATGTTGGCTTTAATTTTTAGCATTTAGCGCAAAAACGAGCTCTCCTGCGAAGCGCACGCCATGGCTTCCTGCTAAAACAATTAACACATAATGATAATCATGGATACAAAGTAAATTCAATATGTGTATATATATATATATATATAACATAGGTAAGCATGTTATGTTAATATTAATGTACATAAGCAAATTTATTTACAATGCTAAAGTTAACACAACATCCATATTAACCTCATTTATCCCAAACCATACACTTCACTATTTCTTACATTATCATCCTATATTCTTGTCATTCATATTAGATTCGCCTACATCAATAGATTTTCCATACCCGTTATTTAGTTGTCCATACATCCTTATTGAATTCAGGTACAAATTCTTAATTAATGTCAAACTCCATTATATTGATTTTATTTAGTTAATTCATATTTAGCCTTAAATGTATCTTTCAATTTTTCTTTAATTTACTCAATCCATAATTTTTTTTACTTGATTCATAAGTTCTATCAATCGAGTTAAGTCTTACGCATTACATTTTGACTATTTACCAAATTTACATTCATCGAATTCATATTAAACTATTCATTTACTACATAAATTCAATTGATTTTTATTTGGCTTGATCTCATTTAATTTCACTTATATTGGTTTCAATCCAAAATTCATGTTTCCATTAGAAACAATTAAACTTTAAGAGTAATTATTACATCTTAAAATACTAGTTCATATCAAATCATAAAAATAGGGAAAAATAACACAAAAACCCAAATACAGTATTAAATTCGAGATGTGTACCTTATATTAGCATTTATAAGCATGTTGGCTTTAATTTTTAGCATTTAGCGCAAAAACGAGCTCTCCTGCGAAGCACACGCCATGGCTTCCTACTAAAACACTTAACACATAATGAGAATCATGGATACAAAGTAAATTCAATATGTATGTGTGTGTATATATATATATATATAACATAGGTAAGCATGGTATGTCAATATTAATGTACCATAAGCAAATTTATTTACAATGCTAAAGTTAACACAACATCCATATTAACCTCATTTATCCCAAACCATACACTTCACTATTTCTTACATTATCATCCTATATTCTTGTCATTCATATTAGATTCGCCTACATCAATAGATTTTCTATACCCGTTATTTAGTTGTCCATACATCCTTATTGAATCCAGGTACAAATTCTTAATTAATGTCAAACTCCATTATATTGATTTTATTTAGTTAATTCATATTTAGCCTTAAATGTATCTTTCAATTTTTCTTTAATGTACTCAATCCATAATATTTTTTTACTTGATTCATAAGTTCTATCAATCGAGTTAAATCTTACGCATTACATTTTGATTATTTACCAAATTTACATTCATTGAATTCATATTAAACTATTCATTTAATACATAAATTCAATTGATTTTCATTTGGCTTGATCTCATTTAATTTCACTTATATTGGTTTCAATCCAAAATTCATGTTTCCATTAGAAACAAATAAACTTTAAGAGTAATTATTACATCTTAAAATACTAGTTCATATCAAATCATAAAAATACTACATATATATCATATATAAAATCATACTTCAAACAAATAATAGTTTCAAAGCTCAAAAAAAAATGTTCGATTCATCATTTTATATGCGTATATATATATATATATATATATATATTTACAACACTTAGATTTAAACATAAATTTTCATGTTGGCAATTTAGAATTTTTTTTAATTATATTTCAAAATTGTAAACTTGTAAAACCTTTTGAAACCCTCTTTCTTAATTTATTTGCTTAGGTTATATAGGTTTTAATTTCATAATATTGATTTGTTATTTAAAGTTCAAAAATACTTGATAACCCAAAGTTTAACAAGTTTATTTTTGTTCTTACAAAAATTTAGGCATATGTGGTACCGAGGAATGACTAAAAATCTCCAAGTACTAAATATATACTTGTTTCAACTTCCAGTGAAAATATTTTAAAATCTTTTAGAAAAAAGATACGAAAGTACTTCACTTCCCCCATGGATCGCGATCACGCGACGGTTACACTACTATCCCAGTAGAATCGCTTGTGCCCGTGGGCATCACCCCCTCGAATTTCGCCATGGTTGTTGGCCATAGATCGCAGTTACGTGGGGGTTACGCCACTATCCCAGTGGAATCGCTTGTAACTGTAGGCATTGCGCCCCCATCGAATTTCGCTCTGGCGTCTAGATCACAGATACGCGGCGGTTGTACCACTTTCCCGGTGGAATCGCTTGTAACTATAGGCATCACACCTCTCAAATTATGCTAGCAAAATCAATCGTAATATATCATACATGTTCCCATTACATGGGCACCGATTTTGATGGATGTTCCAAACATTGGAGTCCAGTGCAGCTGCGTTTTTCAACGGACACTCCCACGGAGCTCCAGCGCCTTCGCGATATTCAAATGGACACTCCCAAGGAGTTCCAGCGCCTTCGCGACTTCCGATGGAAGGTATATTCCTCATATCTTTGGTTTTGAAAATATACAATACTATATAAATATAGTATTTCATTTCACGTTTCGATATATCGCACTTATATCACCATCAATCTTCATAATATTTCTAAATCATGTTTTCAAACATACCATTCTCCTATTTCCTTATATAAGACTTCATTTCAAACCAATCTTCTTCCTAATCAATTGCTTTCGAATTAATCATAATTCTTATATACATCTTTCATATATATAATGTTCAGAAATTTCATGTTCAAAATCAAAGGTTTCAAAATTCCCAATTTCTATATCAATTATTTTTTTCCATAATCGATTTGAATTTCAATATCATTTCAAATCTAGTTCATACAGTACTTCATTTCGAATCACGTTTATATAAAAATATCTGTTTACATAAATTTTCAAATCTCATTTTCACGTACATTATTCTCATCTAAATCCATTATATAAGATTATCAGTTTCACATCAATTATATTCCGAATCAATAATTTTCGAATCTCATACTTGTATAATTCACATATATAAGTTTCAAATTTCATATCAAAATTTTCGTATATCGATAATCCTCAAAATTTCCTTTCAAGATCAAATTTAATTTAATTTCAAAACGATTCGAGTATTCGGTATCATTTCAAAATTTTAAATTCACATTTACAAATTTAATTCATTATCAACATTCATACTCAATTTGGATTTCACATTACGATTATCGATATTCAATTGTGTCTTTACATTCAATCATTTTGGATCTTAATTTGTTCGGATTGTAGATATATGTTTATCAAAATAACTAAGTTACATAAAAGTAAATTTTGAAGAAATAATAGCTTAATTTCAAATTAACTTGAATAAATAGATAGATTTTTAAAAGGGGTTCGAAATAAATATGCTTTGTAAAATAACTAGTTTGATATACGATAGATTTAATAAATAGATAGCTTTTGAAAATATGTTAAATGATTATATAGTTTTTGCCCATGGTCTGAAATAAATAAAAAGGATTTGGAAAAATAAGTTTGAAAACAAAGATATTTAGGCTTACAACTAAAATAATACAATAAATCTAATACCATAATTTCAAATAAAATAGTTTATAATGAATATTACTTTTAAAAATAATCCAATCCGAATCAATTATCTAAAATTATTTTTTCTTAACCATTGTCGGTTCCAATTTTGAGATTAAACTCAATTTAACCTCAAATTCAATTCATTTACATTTCAAGTCGAACCCAAGGCTCAAATTAGCCCATTGGTTGAGTTTCCATTTTCATTTTCAATTTCAAACTTAAGTCTCAATTCCACTTACATACCACCTCGAACTAATTTTTCAAATTCACACTCATATTCAATTGATTGGAAATATAAATTCAGTTGTTTTTTTCTTTCGAGATATTCATTCGAGGTATATATATATATCATCCTAATACAGTAGGATGAATATCATTCAACTCATACCCGAGATTCAATTTCGTTTTTTTTCAAATATATACATTCATATTTACATATCGAATCATGTTTCCCAATCAAATTTCGTTTGAACAAAGCTACCAAAGTGGTCTCCCCCACTTTGAGACTCGAAAATAAATTCCAATAACGGAAAAAAATTATCATTGAAATTACTTCCTAGCGACAAGAGTGTGTTCTCCATTTGTACTTTCCTTTTTGAAATTATTTCAGAAAGTTACTTCAAACATTTTTGAAAATACTAGTATATACCACTAGTTTTTTCAAACCTTTAGAAATCGATATCAAAATTTTACAAAATCAAATTCTCAAGTTTAGTCACACGATCTTCTTTGTTACGATTTCCTTCATCTTATTCCACAATTTATCTTTAATTGGAAAACACATTTCTTATTTCATTTCAACGGTTTTAACATTCTTCAAATTATTTGTCCATTCATCATATATACCTTACTTGTTAGTGCTACCTAAATTTCAACCACCGTTTGTTCTCGCTACAAGTATTTCTCAAATATTTGGTTCGTATTCAATTTTATTTATTCCCTTAACTTACATTTAGAATTTCAACAGTCATGACTCGACGATGGATTTTGAATGGGAACTAGTTTGGACAATTTCAAAAATTCAAGAATGGTTCGAATTCGATAAGCGAAACATGACGTCAGATCGAGAAAAAACAAACACAACCAGCAAAGCAACAAATTTTTTATTTCCAGACTCTCAATCGAATTCAATTTTATTCCAATTTGATTTCGAATTTTATCCAAATTCATTTGCAAATCTCGTCCACAACAATGAACACATCTCTTTATTTAAATCCCGCTTATTTACTCAAGTTCCCATTACCTTATCAAAACATTTTATTGGAATTATTCAATCTTATCTCGATGATCTCCAATTATATCTTAACTCGATTTCAAGTTCAATTCATACTATACTTATTTATTTCGCTTATCCATTCTAGTTAGTAATAATCTATCAAAGCATTTCTGTTAATGTTTATCCAAACAATTCCAATTACCTATCTAAACAATTTCAAGTATTTCTCGATGTTTGAATCGGAACCATACAGTCATCCCATTTTCGAAACTCGAAAATAAACTTCTGATGACGTTCGAACTATCACCAGAACTATTTTCAAGCGACTTGAATGCGATTCTATATCTATCTAGTACGCATAAGACTTTGTACATATGCTGGCCAGGCGTATATTCAAAATCCGTACATACTTGACAGTCCAACTTCGACATCGATAAAATACTCAAGCTCTTATCATAAATTATATTTCCAAGTAATTACGCTTTTCAAAATTGATTATTAAATAGCAAAATAATTTTTATTTTCAAAAAATACGTTCTCTCTACAGCAATTCTTGTGTCTATTCCACTCATTCTAGGATATCGCTATCCTATCTCTAATGAGTTTTTTTAACCCGATAAGCTAAGCTTTATCAAACCTCGCTCTGATAGAAACTGTAACGGCCTCCTTTTTTGACCGCTCCAAGTCGGTATTTAAACCAACTCAGAATGCTCAAAACGACATTCTTTATTGCTTATGGGGTTTAAATAGAAATACACAGAATCACAGAAGTCAACAATTTACAGTGAAAATAAAATTTTATACATGAACTAGAGTTTTACATAATTCTACTATATAGCGGAAGAATATACAATGTATACATAGATTTTAAGATAAAGTTTTACAGTTTGACTAGCGTGCGCCGTATGCGTCTTGATGTTCCTCTCCATTTTGCAAGCTGAATCTTTAAGCCTGGAATTACTTAGGACCTGACCCGACCGTTCCATGCAAAATACACAAAACACCCGAGTCAGGATTATACTTATTTCAAGTAAATTATTTCTAATAAACACATAAATATACGTTGTTTAATACCAACATATTATTTAAATGGTTCGAGTACATAATCAGTGAATTGCCGAAAATATCATAGAGTATGACATGGAAAAACAACATGCAGATGTGGCTACATGCGAGGGCAACCAAAACCGGTCTTAAAGGAAGCATATATAGGGAAAAAAATGCTACAACAATCACCATACAAATATGCAAAATCGTATTGATAATAAATGGTATGTATGGAAGCAAGCTGGTTTACCCAAGCCTATATGCACAAGGAACAACAAGCGTGAACAAGGAATCAAAGTATCAAAGGTCTAATTCGGTTACAAGTTCAAAACTGGATGGTGTTCAGTACCACTATTTTTCGACAAATGTACAACATACAACTATGAAGGCAACATATATGCATGCGCAAATTACCTAAGCCAATGTTCATACCATGATGCGTGACAATAAGGTGAAATTTCAGATTTGCACAAGGTACACTAACATTATAAATTCCAACTCCCAATCACACACGGTTCAAATATGCTTCATTAAGGAATACGTAAAAAGGTAAGCCAAATCCACTTGTTTTATTACCACTAACATATAGTAAATCGGGTTTGCATTTGTCAATTATACGAATTCAAGGTACATCTGTTCCAGTTAATTTAAGTCATGGTAATTACTTAGAAATCTAAGTATAACCGCAGCAAATGTTTTCTAGTGTACACATAATTATTCAAGTATGAACCTGTTAATATATTGCACAATAATGTTGTGCCTGTCATCTTCTTAGTGACCTCTATATCATTTCTTAGTAATAAAATAACCATTTCTGACTCCTGTAATATCAAACCGAAAACTCGCCTATATATATGTGAAACACGGGACATGCAACTACGTTGGTTTAAACATATGTAGCAAGGACCACACAAACAAAGAGATATCAAGAACACAAGGTACTAGATGAATAGGTAGACATTTACAAATAAGTTCTAAGGAAACATATGGTGCATCATGTCTATATTACATTCTAGTTAAACAAGGTACGATTTATATGTAGGCAGATTTTTAAATAATAGTAGGAACATAACATGCATGTGAAGCAGGAACCCAATTCAACAAATATGAGTGCGACATAGGCATGTCAAATGAACTGCATACATGAGCCAACTTCAGCAAGCACAATGTAAACAAGGCAAACCAAAACATTCACTACAGTGTAAAATTCATAGAAATCAACAACAACCCATAAATTATACTTGGTGAAAAAAACGAAATAGCGAACTTGAAATGCATATAATCGTTAGTTAAACTTACGATTGGTCACTGCTGCGGGACTGGGGTGAAGCATGAATTGAGATGGACAGAACGCTGGCTTAGCGATGCTGGAAAGGGTTTCAAAAGGACGGAGGTGGTGATCCACGGTTGGAGCAACGACAGGCCCATCAGAGGGCACGGTTCACGGCAGGGAGCTTCGGATCTGGTACGACATGCGGAGGAGGGGGTTCCAGGTATTAAAGGCGGACGTTGCATCATTCGAGGAGGAAGCGATGGGACAAGGTCAAGGCGATTGCGGCGGAGGCCATCTCGGTTACCCAGATCGATTTAGGGTAAAATTTCGGTGGAGCAGATTTTTTTTGTTGAGACACAATTGAATAATAGGAATAATAAAACAAGGGGAAAGGATACGATTTGGAAAAAAATAAAAGGAGAGGAGCGGTGATAAAAGGGACACGTGCAAAACAGAGGGACAGATGTAAATATATTTCAACATACCCATAACAAGTGGCCGCAAATATTTAACAAATATTATTCAAAGTGTATATCATTTAATTATACCATGTATTCTACCATGCAATATACGTACTCCAAATACACGTTTAGATTTATTTTCCAAAACCAAATTCAATTCTAAAATTAAATAAATAATTCTCAAGATAAGATTTAAAATCAAATTTTAAAATTTCTTTTAACAATATAATTCAATAAAATTTAAAATATAGCTAACTCTTAATTAAATACAACTATTCAGATTCGAATAAAATTTTAAAAATATAAATTCACACTTAAAAAATCAAATCAAGACCAAATTAAATGGCTAGATTTCAATTTTATAAACAAATTTCAATTTCTAAAATACAAGACTCAAATTAATTCATATTTTTAAAACGTCGAAAATTCTAGTTCGTTACAGGTTCGCAGGAATTTCGCGGCACGAAACAAAGCGTGAAATTTCGCTATAAGTGAAGCGAAGCATAAGAGTTCGTGGCGCGGAGTGATGCAACCTCACCCAAAGGTTCGCGGGAATTCGTTGCGCGAAACGAAGCGCGTGAGTTCACTATAAGTGAAACAAAACATGGGAGTTCGTGGCGCGAGGTGATGCAACCTCACCCAAAGGTTCGCGGGAATTCGTTGCGTGAAACGAAGCGTGCGAAGTCACTATAAGTGAAACGAAGCGTGAGAGTTCGTGGCGTGGAGTGATGCAACCTATCCAAAGGTTCACGGGAATTCGTTGCACGAAACAAAGCACGGGAGTTCACTATAAGTGAAATGAAATGTGGGAGTTCGTGGCGCGAAGTGATGCAACCCTCCAAGGTTGCTGGAATTTACGGGAGTTCACTATAAGTGAAACAAAGCGTGGGAGTTCGTGATGCGAAGCGATGCAACCCTCGAACGTCGCTGGAGTTCGCACTTTGAAACGATGCGACAACCAAAAATCCTTTCCATAGAGTAAGCAACTTCTCCACCGAAGAGATCAACAATGCTCGATTAACTCTATAATGTTAATTCAATTGACAGGAGAAGACGAACGTTGGATTATAACAGCCTTTCCAGAACACGGGGAACCCAACGGAGTCTCTAAAGTCAAAACTGATCGGCAAAGCAAACAAACATTCAACAGTAGAAATTCTTCCAGTGGAGACTAATTACGACCTCTTAAACAGGGGAACGGATATCAAAGCTTCTCAAAGAGGAAGCAGAAAATGAACCACAGATATGCATTTCCCAAATGAGAAATGTCGCGTACCATCAGATAAGTCGTTAAAACACCGAGGTTTGAAATCCACAGTCGGCTTTAGTCGATTAGTTGATTTTAAGTGATAATACGAATTCGAATTAATATCGTGTTTGTGCAGATAATATTCGACGAGTTATAAACCATTGAGTAAAGCAGTCCTATGCAAACACTTTATTTAATTCAAAATAAAATTCACTATAGTTCATTTTTTAACTCATCCACTATCGATATGGACAATTGTTAGTGATTATAAGTCCAAAATTGTGCAATTACTTGTTCTAATTACAGAACAGGTGACACGAAGCATATGAATTCAACGTATGATCTGCCTAGCAAACAAAAAGGTATACTGGATCTCAATGCAAAAGTATGTCAACAACAATGTTCATTTCGAAGCCCATATTTCTCGCAAGCGAAAAATACATGTTTCGAAGGGCAAATGTTAACCTCATTAGTACGCAGTTCAAGGGTCTCACCGTGAGTCTGATCGGTCAAGCACCACGGGTCGAACATTGCGGTTTGAGCGCCATGCACGGGTCATCGCTATCACAAAGAAGGAATCATTCACTTCATCATTCGGGCAAGCAACTGCATCCTGTTCGAACAATAGCTTTCGCTCTGCTCGCGCATAGTACTGGTTGATCACCATCACGCCACGATCGAGCAAGGGTAAGCTTGCGGTCGGGCACCGTCAGTTCAAATAGGGTCGAGCGTTCGAGGTCGAGCAGCCTGCATGAGTTTCCCAAGTCAAGCAGAACGAGCACTTAATAATATGAAGCTGTTGCATACAATAGGAAATTGCACAATTGTAATTGTTGAACCCCATTTTGAATAGTAGCTTGTAAAAGAAATAATACAGTGGCAATCTCGTTATAATTGATCGCCATTTAGAATATACCCGCCTATATACAAAGTAGAAATGCACGTGGCTTCATATTAAAGAAACAAGGCGATGACGTACTTGTAATTACCGTGCCCATTTTCTGAATAAAGACAAAGCCATGTACACATTATATAAGAGGGGGTGATCATATGTTTGCTGAAGATCCCGGTCGCGCATTATGTTTGTAGGGTCGGTCATTGCGTGCAACTTGCTTGGTCGCGCATCTCCCTGGACATGTACAACAGCTGGCGCCAGTTGTAAAGCACTCACTTCCAGCTGTCCAATGACAATTCTGTAAATACCTCTACGAACGACCCTTCCCTAAACACCATAATTACAGCTTTTCCACCTGGTCCAAACTTCTCCTATAAATATCCTCTTTCACAACCATTCAAGGGACCGATCTTAGCCACCCCGAAGGGCTTTCATTTCAGTTTTCCACCATTCTTAAGCTTCTCAAGCTCCATTAATGGCTTCCTAAGCTCATTCCTTCTTCCTCCAACATCAAGTGAGTCTCATCTTCTCCAAACACCATAAATTCTCACTCAAGTTAGTTCCAAGTGGTCTCCAACCGCCATTACTCCTCTTTTAAGCTCGGATCTAACAATAATTTCATGATGGAATCAAGGAAGATCATCTAATCACGAGATCTAATCCATTCCTTCCCAAATTCAAGTGAGATCTAAAGCGGAAAGAGAGTAAAAAGTGGAAAATCATTGTAAATAATGAGAATAAGTGATATAAGTGAAATGTATAAGATGATGCACTTTGAAAATTTCTCCATGATAATTAACATCACTTCAAATGTGGACGTACATCTTTCCTAGATTGAACCACTATATAAATTCTTGTATTCTTTACTTGCATTTGCGATCGTGGTCTCATTTTCTATTGCATGCCTTTTTGGTGAAGTGTCGATAAAACACCTTTGGTGTTGAAACATTTTTGGTTTAAATAAACGTATTGGTCAAAGAGTGCTATGAGTTATAACAGAAATTTTGCAAGGTCAATGCATATATAGTATATAAAATAAAGAATAAAGAAATTTCCAAAGTTATAAGCACTGTAGAATTCATAAAACCAAATTATAAACAATACATGTAACACCCCATAAATTACACCTTAATTAGACATAGAGAACCAAAACAATAATAATTTCTAAAATACAGATATTTAATACATAGGAATTTTTCCACGATAGTACTACCACTGCATTTGTGGTCAGATTCTGATCCATTTTCATATTTTAATTATTGAAAATGAAGTTCGTATGAAAAAGGTATGAATAAAACAAATTTTGAATTTAAAATATATAAACATGCAGATTTGAATTCAAATTGGATAAGCATGGAAAGGGAGTAAATATAATTAGCATAAAAGGATATTACATAATCAAATTCAAAGTTATGCGTAAATATTTATATGATAAATTCACTTAGTACATAAAGAAGAGAAAAAGAATAGTTGGATTTATTTCAAAGTAAGACATTAGATGGCTATAAAAGAAATAGATTTATAACGTTAATGATTGCCATCGTGTCCTAAAAAAATTGCAGTTCCCGTTACTCTCAGAACAATTTTTTCATGCTCAAAACAACTTATTATTTTGCAAGCATCATTAATATAAATGTTTTTATGACTGGACTGATTCAGATGATTAGTTCATTAAGGCAGTGGTAACTTTTCCAGAACTAGCAGTGGTTGAAATAACTTTAATGGATTTTATATTTTTGTTATTCTTGCATTAGAAAGCTATTTTATGTACATAATTCGTCGTGTATCATAGTGTAATATATGTTTATACCCATCACTAAGAATTCATAGTTTGACATTTGTCCATTTTGCATATCATTTTATCGTTCTTGCATCTTGAAGCTTATTGTCTACCAAGTCTCTTTCACGTGCATGTGTGTGCATTACGTGACCAGTCATATACATGCTACCTTTGCGAAAAATTCATAAGCCATCATTTCACATATGAATAAATAAATGTCATTATATTCTTTGCATAAGTTATGTGTGTGCATGGAAATGTAAAACCACATATTAACATGGTACGCGCCTTTTAAAGCATAGTCAATATAAACTATAATTGTTGCCTTTATGCATGTTAAAGTAGTTAATATTTAGTTTCCATGCTTTTTTCCAATACATGGTTAGTTCAATATTAACAAGAAACGTTGTTTTCTTTTTAAACATCTTACAATGATAGATATAGATCTAACAATGGGTGAATATAATATAGTCAATCAAATTAAAACTAATGTTGAGCAGAAATCTCGTAGCATTGCTTGGTTACTTATGGAAAAGGCATGCAAAAGTTCAAGAAATTGGCATTGGCAACAATACTTATGCAAGCACCGCTTATAATGCACCAAAGAGTGAATATAGCCTAAATCTCTCTACTTCAAGCAGCGAGGGCCAACAGATCAAGTGTTCGGGTTGCTCGATACAAAGAGAGACAACATGGAAAAATTTAGAGAGAAAAATTGGGTTTGTTAGTGCATGTTTGTGACATTGTTATTTTTCTCCCATTGGTTCTATTTTATCTTCTTCGTAGCGTGTGGTAGTATGCATATGATTTACATGAAGATGGTCCGATGAAATTTAATTCATTTTTTCTTGATATAGAGAGTGTAGTGAAGGAACACAACTCCATCTTATCTTTTGAAAATCAGATGATATCAAATTGTTGAAAAACATTTCGATTAATTGTTTGTTGTACAGAAAGAAATTTGTTAGAGATGAAGTAGTTCAAAGTTATTTTCACGTTATTGGATTCCTTCCTAGGGTGTTAAGTCTCTCTATGATTATGGGCACATGTAATGGTAAAGATAAGCATTTTTCTTTATAGTATTACTTCATTCCTTCCTCTGTGGGATATGAGTTTGTTATAGTATGTCTCTGCTAGTTTGTTTTGTTATAGAAATTAGCAACCTGATTAAAATGACTCTAATTTCCAGTGGGCCTTTTCTGAGTCAAGATTTAGGCCCGTTTCAGGTGGGTTATTACAATACGAAAGGTTTAAAGTCAAAAAGGATGTTTTGAGAAACTTATCACTTGAAAACAAAGGTTGTTTAGAAATTATTTTGTAAATCATTTTAGAAAGCTATTTTGAAAATCATTTGGAAAATTATTTGAAAAGGAGATCAAGAGCTATCAGAGGTTTAACATTTATTTTAAGACACTGTATTCATTTGAAATATCTTGAACTATTCAATTTCATGAGCCTTCAATCTCTATCTCTTGAATATTTATATGAACATCATCATTTTGAATCTACACTTGATATTGTATGGTTGTCTTCAATAATACCTATCAATATCCTACACTGTATATATAAAAAATATCTAGATAAACATTAGTAATTTTTATATTTATACTTTATATTATTCTTTGGGTTGTTATCATCAAAACCATTATCCATGGTACCAACAATCTCCCTGTTGTAAAATAAAACTTAAATGTCCCTTAATCCTAAAACTCCTCTTTAATCTATGTCTATCTAGCCTATTGTATATTTCTTCCTTTTGTAGTTAACAAAAACTAGTAACTCTAATGCAACTTCTAACATTGATTCAAACAATAATTGTACTACCAATTAACTCCAATAATGACACCCCCTTAAATAACATACAATGGCTGTAATAATAAACAAAATAATATATAGAGAGACGATTATTCAAATATGATATAGGAACAAAAAATTCAAATCATGGTCATTCAATTCAACAAATCATGTCATTAAAAAAATCCAATCAAAACAACCTAAATCAAACCCATCAAATTCAATTTATATTCAAACCAGATTTAGTGCTTATTATTAAACAAACCTATTTAACTATATATTCCATGGCACCTGACCTAAACATCTGCATTAAAAGGTCTCTCTTATTCCTTGATCATTTGCATTTGGCTCGGTTCTACCTCTAACTCCGAAGAATAAAAAAGAGAATATTTCTGAAGGATTCTAGAGTTTGATCAAGGTTTTCGATCAAGTTGTTGACATACATTACTTGGGTAAGTGGACATACACCCTGTAGTTTTCTAAAGTAATTTTTTTGATATTTTTGCTTATTTTTTATTTTCAAAATTGGTATATAAATATTTAACAGATTAACATATGCTTCCATTGATAGTTCAACAATGATTACAAAAAAATTGGAATATTACATTAATTAGATCATAAACTAGAAGATAAACTAATATAATAACCATTTAAAACACATATAAAATTTAGAGAGATAAGGAAGATGATGATAATGATGAGAATATAAGTTTCGGGCTAAATTTTCCAAAGAATTTGTCCATTTTACTATAAATTTTGTTTAGTTTCTACTAAAAGATCTCTTAAGTATCTTTTGGTTTTCAACAGTCTTCTTCTAATTTTTAAGATCTCTATTTTTTTGGATGGGTCGGAAAATCAATGCTTTCTGATAAGGTGTCCTCTTCCTCCTCCTCCTCTTCTTTTCATGCAGTTTCCATTTCTTTCCCCTCTTCCTCCTCTTCCGATATTTTTACTTCTTCTTCATGCATAAGCCTCTCTTCCTTTTTGGCAAGGGTTTCGTAAGATTTAAAATCAAAAGAATTTTCATAAGGATAAGATTGGATTTAGTAAAAAAAAATTGAAAGACAATTTTCTCTCCTTTGAAATCCATCCCAAAATAGTTAAAAATCCAAGTAAGATAAACTTCATGAAAAAGTGTTTCCATGATTTGAAAGATACTAAGGACAAGTTCATTCAAAATAACTTGTGTCCAATTTATGGTTTACTGACCATAAAGAGAAAAAATAGCTTTACACACTTTTAGAGTTGGATTATTATAATTTCCCATTCTTGGAGTGATAGTGGTTGTGAAAGTAAGTTCAAAATAATTTCTTTTGGTCGAAAATTTCTTATATTTCTAAAATCAAAATTATTACCCCTTTCGAAAATATGTTGAAAAGCCTCAAGATCATACTCATTAACTTTAAAAGAAGAAAGGTCAATACCGGTGGATTTGCATCCAAATTTATGGCCCAAAACATCACAATCCAAAACGGTTAGTGTTCCTTTAATCCTATTATAAATTTCTCCTTCATTAACTTCATAAAACTTTCCACTTAAATTCACATAAAACATTTCCACCAAATAATGGTAAAAATGAAATCATTTTGAAGCATTGATAAGACTACGAATATTCGTCTAAAGAGAATGGATCTCATAAGTAGAAAAATCACTAAACATTGCAAACTTTCTCGTATCAACATTTCCAAAGTCATATAGCATAAATAGGCTTGAATAACCTATTAATATTTAAAATGTATTTTCTGATAGTCTCATGGAAATGGGAGTGCTTGAGGTTGCCATTGAAGAAGTGTTTTAGGAAGACAAGAGTTTGAAAAATGTTTGAAATTTGAAATGAATTATGAAATGAATGAAGTTATACGAATATAATAAATATATATGTGCCACGTTTCCTGGTCAAAAGATGTCTTTTAATGATATAGGTGGTAGTGAAAATATGGAGGGAAATTCAAATTCAAATTTGATTTTGAATTTCAAAATTTTGCTAAGATAAGTCGACATATGCGCATCACTATGTCGACATATGTATGCATACATTGAAAATTTATCTTATCCTATTTAGTATTTATATTATTATCTGTCTTATATATATATTTAGAAAATGAATTGTTAATAAAATTTAATTTTTTAAATACATTTTATATTATTAATTTGTTAATTAAAAAATTATTATATTATTTAAAGCAACCATTTAATCAATTAAAAATTCAAGGCAACCAAAGACACCAAATATCAAAGAAATCAATTTAAATGCGTATATATTTTAAATCCAATAATTTTCTTTTCTTGAGCCTTATCTTACTATGAATTACATATTGAAGGTTTCTACATTTGTATCATTATCACATGAGGATGTATCTGAATCGTCTAATGTTGCAGTATATGCTATTTTCTCTTCTCTGGATGAATCGATATTTGGTGTTCTTTTCTATTTATTTGGATATAGAAAGTTCGATGTCATATTCCCGTGTTAGTCATAGTTATAAGATCTAATGTTACTTTAAATGTTGCTTTCATTTATGAATCTTTATTTTCATTTCTTTTGAATCCTTCGTCTATTTTTCCAAAATTTTCTAAAACTCCATGTCGTGAATATTAATTTTTCATCATCGTCTCTTTTTGAATCAGAATTATTTGTTATTGCATTGAAGGATTCCAACTTCGACTCTATTACTTTGCTTTCCCTTTTGGCCTGCATTTGTGTACAAAAATATGTATTAAATTTACAATTAAATATTCAAGTTTAGTAGATACTAATATCATTATCCTTTTCAATTGCTCGGGTCTTCAAATCCTATTCAAGATTAAGTAAATTCATTTTTCTTGTTCTTTTTTAGAATTTTTTTTTACCTAAGGCAATGAATGTGTTATATTTTGCAGTCTACATCATATATTGATTCATTTGGACTCATTATACACAATTCAAACTGGTTTGTTAACATAGAAATCTAAGTTTATTTAGCTTTATTTATGCCTTTATGTGTAACTTGTATAATTCTCCAAATTTCAAGTGCAGGCTTATATGCATACACAATTTTAAATACATTTCTCTATGGTGAACAAAAAAAATTTATTCATGGTTTTATAATTACTTTGTACAAATACTTTTTGATATGCAATCCATTGTGCAAATTTTTTCTCATGTTCAATGTACTTAATTTGTGTGATATCCCAAATATATGACAATATAGATAGCAACTAAATTATCATTCTACATGACTAATTTAAGTAATTGTCGCTAATAAAAAGTGGTGGTATGGCAGTAGATTGACCTTGCGCAAACGAATTATAAATTATGTTACTAGCATTAATACTTTTGGTAGCCATTTTAAAAAAATTCAAAAAAATCGGATTATGAATACTTTGAAAGACCCGACGCTGATTATATGAATCTTAATGTTAATATTAACACTAGAAGGGCAGTGAATAGTGTTTTCTTGATTATATGAATCTTTTTGAACTTTAGCGGATACATACTTAACTTGATGTTGTCAACAGTCATGGAATCTAAATGCAGATAAAAGCAAATGGACTAGAATGAAACGAGAAGACACTACGATTTTTATACTGGAAAGGTGTAACAACCCGGAAAATCATAAGCAATTTAAAATTTTTATTTTGGCAATTTTGATGAATTTTGAATATTTAAAATGATTTATTTTAAATAATAACGACGAGAAATATATTCTGAATAGAATTAGAATGTATAAATTTATCTAGATTGGAATTAGAATTAGAATTAGAATATAAAAAATTATTTTAATTATAAAAGGAATTGGAAACGGCGCGGTAGTTTGAAAATTCGTTTTCAAATTTCAAATGAGAGTACAGGATTCAAAATAAACCGGATTTTAGTGAAACTAAAAATATTAGAAACTAATTAAAAATATCTTTCCAATGAATCCGAAAAATTGAAATTTGATAGCGGGAATAAAAAGTAATGCCCAGTTGAAAATTCATAGTAGTCGCTATGGAAATATAGCCCTTAAAAATAGCCATTTTGCAAACGACCTCTGTTTTCGACGAAACCACTTTTGTTGGATCCAGGATGTCAAATTATTGCTACATATCAAAATTCATAATTTTTAGAATTAGTATGTGAGCGTGGCGAAGCTAAACGTGTTTTGTCGGTTTTAGTCAATTTGGATCGACCAGAAAATGGTCATTTTTCAAACAGTATTCAAATTTGATAAAATTAGTTCTATTAGGACCGTATCGTCATTACGAAGCTAGAAATAATTTTTCTGGAATTTTTAGAGTCAGTATGTGGCCTCGGTAAATTTAAATTGAATATATACTAATTTAGATTTTAATTTAAATGAAAACTGGTCGTAAGAGTCGAATTGGCTTATGGGACAAATCCCATAGTGTTCGGATTGGGGTAACTGGCTAAGGACGATAGTCATTGGGTCTCGTTTGGAGTTCGAATAAAAAGTCAACCTTGTCGGAAAATTTAAAATAAAATAAATTAATTATATATTAACCCTCACCCTTCTCTACTCTCTCTCCTTCCATTTCAGATCGTAAATAAGAAAAGGGGGAAAACCGCTTGAACCCTCCCGTCGTTCATCCACTGCAGCTCCGCCAGGCGAAGCGTCGCCACGACCAGACCCCCCCGGCCTCTCTCCTCTCCACCTCTCCCTCTCCTCTACAAATATGATGCTCCACACACCCAAATCGCACCCACGGCCCTTCACCCCGTCTTCCTCCAGCCTCAGACCACCTACGCTGCCCTTGCCACCAACTAACGCCTGTTCCGACCCTCCACCGACCACCCACGCCCTCCACCGACGATCCGCAACCACCGTGGGCTCTCCCGACAATTAAAAATCCGATTTTTAATATTTGTTTTGACATTAACACCTCCTCCTACTTAATCGCAGTGCATCCTCCATCCCCAATATCGTGGTGAGTTTTTACTTATATTCATTCATTTATGTAATTGAAGATAGGATTTTTAAATGAATAACATTTTTTTAAAATCAGTTTTATCATTATATATAATGATGAGATTTTTATACAAATAAAGTTGAGATCTCTATACATGAAGAGTAATAAAAAAGATTTGATTTTTATTTATGAAACAAAATGATTTTTATTTATGAAAAGTTTCGATTTTTAAAGTAATAAAGATTATATTTTTAATAATGAAAAGAGTAGATTTTTATCATATGAAAGCAAAGAAAAAAAATTAGATCTTCACATATGAAGTAGTGATAAAAATATATGATTTTTATATATGAAGTGCCATTATAAAAATGTGATTTTTTAAAATATAACATCATATTAAAAATGCGATTTTTACTATGAACAGCTGGAAAAGATCGCACTGGAATTTTGGGCAAATCCGAACCATTTAGAAATAGAGAATGGAGGAGTGGATCCCCAAGGTGAGAACTCCTCACTATAATTTTCTTATACAGTTATTTGTTTTATAACAACATATATGAACTGTTCCCCGTCGTCCACAGACCATGGAAGACTTGTTTGATTGTTGGGTTTGGTTGATTAGATTATTTTGTTGAATTTGGTTGTTTGGGTGAAATGAATTGATTAGAATTGTTATGTGCGTATGGCGCGAGCCAATATCAGGAGAGGGTAATGCTAGACATTACCCGATTTTGATATCGCACCGTTATGCCGCCAAAATTTCCTAAAATATTTTAGAACAATAAA
This sequence comes from Allium sativum, assembly GCA_030737875.1. Classification (NCBI taxonomy): domain Eukaryota; kingdom Viridiplantae; phylum Streptophyta; class Magnoliopsida; order Asparagales; family Amaryllidaceae; genus Allium; species Allium sativum. The sequence goes on from CM060922.1 coordinate 298,037,803, forward strand.
AATATCATTTTTATTGTATAAATGAACTGAATAAAATATTCATATATTGAAATAAATATTTTATAGTTAAAGATATAATTTTTAACGCTTATATGAACAAAATAAATATTCATTTTTATAATAATATTCAGTAAAAGATCAAAATATGATTTTGATGTCCGATTTGGGATGGACACGAATATATATAAATATATAAAGCCTGTTGATTAGATTAACGCCATTTTGACGTAAACGATATTTATATCGATTTTATTCATTTTTATAATGAATATCGAAAAGGAATTGATTTCAAAATCTAATGTTATGAAAATATTATCATTTATATATTAATGATATGGAATATTCTATTTTGATTTGAAATTGAATATAAAGTTGAAATCGTTTTGAAAACGAATTTAAAACAATTTATAAAATATGTTTTAAATGGAAATCGACGAAATATATATTATATCTATTATATATAATATATTGGCCTGAATAGAATGCGCCACGCTGCGGCAGTTCGCGAATTTCGACCATTGACTTCGAGTGGACATTACGGGAGATCCGACTGTCGGATTCTCCTAAAACTGGAACCGTTGGGTTCGTATCGAAAAGAGCTTTCCAATGAATATTAGAGATTTGAAATCTAACGGTTGGATTTGGAATTATGTCCAAATCAAATTTGTAAAAGGTCGCCGTAAGTGCAGTTCAATGGCCGTTTATGGAAATCGATTGTACGGGCCTTGATAAAATTATTAAAAATGTTAATAATTTGTGTAAAATAATAATAAATGATTTGGAAAGAATTAGGATGAAAATTTCCATATTTGGAAAGATAAAAATATATTTTTATCAAGATGAACTAGTTATTAACTAGATTTGAAATCCAACAATTTTTAAATAAAATAAATTGGATTGGGAATGGTTTTAAAAATAACCAGTATTTCCAATATGTAAAATGGAATAGATTTGAATCGAAATTGTCTTCGGAATACTTCGATGTTGAATTTCGTGATTATACAGATATTGTTATGAAAGTTTGAAAGATATATTTATATCGTTATTTCCAATATGATATTTGTTGGTTGTGGAATTTGATATTTAATATAAGCCGATATATTTTCTATTCAGAGTCTTGTATTTAATATCAAATGGGATTTTGGGTTTGTCGTGAACGGTGTCTTTATAGTAACACTATTCTTGAACCCCAAGTGAAGAGAATAAATCTTTTAATTAAGATTGTTAGAGTTTCCAATTATATTTAGGGTTTATCGTGAACTGTGTTTTAAAGACATTCGTTCTTTAACCGATTTACTGGGAAATGTGATTTGGAATTTATAAATATTTTGTTAAGATTTAAAGGAGATTTTCCAAAGTAAAGTTTTCCAATTTAACATATTAAATTGGATTTGGTAATAATCGAAGTGAGCTTCTGTAGAGGAAGACTGTCACTATATATGGAATTTAAGAGGCTTTGCCGTTATTCCATTTATAGTATCGGTTGGATATGGAAGTTCATATAAATTATATATATTGATCTGTTTTCCGTGAAGATTCCATTGTTAATGGAATGTGATTTTGGGTTTATCGTGAGCTGTGTTTTAAATAACATTAATTCTTTAACCCAGTTAAAGATAAGATTTATTTCTTAACTTTGAATAATCATTAAGTAATGATTTTTGGTAATTAAAACTGAAATAGAGTTTTAATGAATCTTTAAATAGATTGAAAGGTGAATCTGATAACTAAAATTATCAAATTCAAAAAATGATCGAGAATGGAGTATCACCAGTTTTACTCCAGGCGATAGTTAAATCTTTAATTAGATTTGAACGTGAAATGGTAATTGAATTTACCGATAACACCGTGGTGTTAGATATGAAGTATTACCAGTTTTACTTCATGGGATGAATAGTTTGGGATCGGGAAATTAAAACAAATGATTACTTCGGTAAGGTTCGCTTATCCTGACTAGTTTGAATAAACCATAATTTAGTTTGAATTGAAATCCAAAAGAAGATTAAAGAATAAATTTAAAGAATTTACCTTTGATAATATTTATGGGAACCTTTACCAAAGTATAAGAATATTTGAATAAAGGAATATTTGAATAAAGGAATATTCTGGATTGGAATTGAAATCCATAATTGTTTTTTTTTTTGAATAAAGGATGGAGAAGGTGGTTGAAGACCGGAGGTCTTCACATCGTTTGGATGATTACTATGTCTTAATTGGGCTTGTAGCGTCGCAGAAATTTTGACTCTCAAATCCAGACATTTATACACCCCATGTCCAAATTCAAGTATCGAAATCCCCGAAAGCTAATAGAAAGAAATAAGAAGATGAGAAATAGGAAGAAAGAAAGTTAAGAATAAAAGAAAGAAGAAGAACAATAACACACAGTTCACATCATAGAGGAATAAAATATAATACAGAAATAAATCTTTATTTAAAAACTTGAAACAATACTTACATCCATCAGAGTACTATGGACATTTTACATATCTGGACAGTTATAGCAGTCTGTCCTTATTTGCAATACACAATGGAAACAATTTGATGAATTATGCATCTGAACTCCTTCAGTTTGTCTTCTGAAATTCGTATCTTCTTACCCTAAACCTGTCCAACTCGGTCTAACCCAACTGGGTCTGACCCGAGCATTTCAAACGCACAGGTCAGTCTGGTGAACCAGCGTGAGAAAAACCCACTAAATTATTGGTAGCATCCAACTTGAAATCAATCTCTTATTGTGATATTATAATAGTGTCTAAATACAAATAAATATAATCTAGCAAAATGCTAGCATCTCACGCTCTACATATATAGTATACAATCAAAACCGCGGGCGCTTATTGGAGATTGGATTTAAAAAAATGACAAGGTATAGGGCCACCTGCCGATAGTGTATCTCTAGAGGGGAATACACTGGGTTCAACAAGAACGTCTTGCAACCCGACCCACACACGACCGACCACCCATTTCTCTTGAGTGTATCGAGTATATTGTCACCTTACGGCTGCGCAGCTACCGTTTCTCGGGAGATACAGAAATGAAAAGAAGTAACAAATATGAATATTCTCTAGATGGTGACAATACACCCAAATGGGTGCGACCCACATAACCATGTTGTCTGCCCGATTTTTGTCATTTCCCGGTTGATGAGGCTTGAGGTCATAATTTATTTATTTTTATTCTTCTAGAACATCTGGCCAGCTTTCACTTTGAATGCCACATTATCAGATCCATCAAATCACTAACTGATGTCCACAAAAATATTCTGAAGCTAACAGAAGTACGTTTGTAGAAATCAACATATGTGATTCTTGAGAATTACTCTGTCAAACATTCGTCCATACAAGTTGTCCTGGGACTGGACAAACCGAAGGCACCCTCCTACCACATCCTAGGAATCACCCTATAGATTAGCAGCGAGAAGTCCTTGCAATCTGTATATTCCAACCACGACAGAATGACAGTATATCCTTGGCCGCTAAACCAGAGATTTTAAGTCGTTCTTCCGTTTTATGAAGATCTACGGTCTTCAATTACTCCATCTCTATTCACATCAAATATCTCCAACGTTTACGCATTTGCTAGTCGGAATGGTTTTCGAATATAATTTCAATCCCGGTCTTTCCGTACCAACAAGCTTTTTAGGCCAGATTTGATAGTCGGTTATTTAACTATCAAATAAAACAACCATTCATCCATAAAAGAAAAATTGAATTTATTGATTCAATATTTATCCCCTTTAATTTAATCATTCGTTGATCAACTTCTTAATTTTCTCAACATCTGAAATATTCGTTCCTCTTCTTACATTAGTATAAGAATATTTAAAACCGAACACTTTAAATATATTTTTAACGCACTTCTCTTCTAGGTCATTAGTTCCCAACCGTAAATTAGTAAGTGAATAATTTTCTAAATACCAACCCCGAAGGCCGAAACCAAAATCAGACCGATACTCAAAAAACCATTCATCTCAACCAATCTCCAGTCAGTTTCTAATACCGTTGACTTCATTTCTTAATTTCTAAATGGATAGAAATTTCAAATATTACTTATCACTTAAATGAGACATTTATCTCAACTTTATAACTATTTGGATATTTTACATATAAATAACATTTTCAAAACATTATAACAACCTTTATAAAATATTTCCTTAAGAATTCGATTTGCAAAATATTTATTTCTAAACTGAAACAAGATTTTTCTTATAACGATGTATTTTTATCAACCAACTCAATTTCATTTTAATCTTTATAAACCAAGTCCTATATTACTTCTTGGTTCCATAATTAATCTTTACAACACAAGTATATGTTTATTTCACTTATTCCAGTTTAATTTCAATAAAACTTCTTCTATTCTAACTTCTATTCAAAATATTTGTTTATAACTTTTAGTAAATTTTTACTACTAATATTTATTATTTATAAACCGTATATAAAATCCTTTAATAAAATCCATATTATATTGTTCAACTTAGTACATCTCCAGTTCAATTACTATTACTTTTAAAAACCTTCTTAATCCTTCCTTTTACAATTTCCCTTATTCAAATATTTGCTTCCACCCCTATTCACTTACCCGTGAATAATATCCTTTAATACAAAAATTCATTCTTGAATTATTTGCAAACTTAGATTTTAATTATCCCTCACTAAGGGTTTTATGAAACCCATCTAATTAGAATTCCAAATAAGAATTCAATAAATCCGCTTAAGATTCCTTTAACTACAACGAGTTCTTATACTTCATAATTTCACTAAATGAATTATAATTACTCGATCATCATTCTGATTATTATTAACTAAATTATAATAATTCATTTCCACGTTTTTATCTAAATAGAAATACTTTACTTCATGATTTACTATATTTAACCTCCTTTCAAAATAATAATCCACCTTCTTATACCATTAAAAATTCTATATTCATCTTTAGTTCATTTCTACTTATAAATTTGGTTTCTAAATAAATATCTAAACTTTCCTTTAAACATTTGATATTTCAAATTCTATTTTTAAAATCCATATATTATCTTGGGTATTCAAAAATATCAAAATCTAGGGTCGGGGTTACTTACACATCCAAAATATATCATAAACGATCACAGGTGTCAATCACGTCATATAACAGCGTATATGTGAAAACAAAATAAATAAATGTTGAGGAATCCAGTTGGATTCTTCCAACCTATTTTCCCTGCATCCACAGATGTTAATCAAACAATAATAATACCCGTCCTGCTTCAAGGCTGGATATCGCGGTATAGAAGGTCATCCACTATATATATTGTGGGGGCGTATAGGGAAATCATCTGCTAATGGTACTGCGGGCATCCACTAATGATACTGCGGGCATATACAATCACCATTATTATTATTATTATATATTTATATTATATATATTATTATAACTTTATATCGATCAATTATCAACCAACAATCAATAAATGAAATTTGGACTATAAAATAAAGTCCCTAATAATTTAATTGAGCGAGTTTAACTCACCTCGATTTTCCTTTGCTGAATATTCCATTTTAAGTTCCCATATCATCAGGTCTATAAATCGTCTTGACTTAATTATTCACCTACGATTTATTTAATTTTAACTAATGATAAATCGATTATTAATTAAAACTAACTAACCAAATGAATTATTTAATTTACTATGCATTTTTAAATTTAAAAAAAATGTTTACCTTATTTCGTTGATCGACCATGAAACCACATCGACAATAATCGATCCACGTCTACTGAGAATTGCTCCAAAAACCGATCTTTACCATTTCGGCATTTTACCAAACATCTTGCATTCAACAGCTATTTCCTTTGAGCCAAACTCATGTAACCTGATCATCACTGTCATGCTACAACATTTGCTTCCAACAGTCATCTATCACTGACAAATCACTCTCCCTTCGATGATCTTCATTACTCATTCGGACTACTCCATATAGTCCCCTTTTGCATCCATTTTCAACCATACGAATCAACACATTTCCTTTTCATCAATACTGACCAGAACTCCCGCATTAGCCAAATTAATACGTCTGTTCATCAGTGCCTTATTCCCAAAACAATGCAGACTGCACTCAACTTTCACCTACTGCTGAACAAATATTAACCATTCCTGAATGAAATTGCGCTCTAGATCCCCCAAAACCCCATTGTCAATCCCCTCATTTCAAACCGCAACATCCACTTTCAGACCCGTACTCCCCATCGAACACTGTCTTCTCCATCCTCCTTCAATATCGCACTGACCACTTCCACCTCCTCATACTGGCCTTCTTGAAATCCGGGTCCCCTCTTCTCACTGATGGCAACGCCATCATCGTACACCCCTTTGTTCATCGCACCATTTCACTTGCATCTAAATAGCGTCAGCCTTCCACACATAGGCTCCTTCCAAAACACATCAGCATATCGTCGAGTTACCAGAAATCCCAATACACTAATTCGCCAACGTTATATCAGTTGTCGAGCTTCGGATTTTGATCTCAATTCGATTCCCTAGCTTGCGAGTCCATCCGACCATGTATCGAACTTCAGTAAGCTTCACTCGCGATTCGTGATTTTCAAACTCAGGCTATCCTTTCGATTCCTTTTTCTATCAACGGTGAACTCCATTTGATTTTGCGGTTTGAAAAGAAAAAGGGAAAAAGGTTTAAAATGGCTTGAGGACCGTCTGAGGAAAAGAACAAAGAAAATGGATGAATTATTCCTTTGAGTCTGTGATGTAAGAAGCGTTCCCTGGAGCTTAATTTATAGGTGAACGATCTGACGATAAGAACGACATCCATTCCCAAAGGTACAAATAGATTAGGTGTTGACACTAGGTAGGGGAAGACCTCACAGCTTTGGAAAAGAAAATGACTGATTAGAAAAGAAAGGCAGCTAAAACTAGTGTAGGCTTTCAGGCATCAACCAGTGAAGTCCTTTCATTCTGAAGCTATAAGGCCAAATCGTAATGAAGTGAAAGAACAAGCTGTATGCTATGGGTAGAATAGAGTTGCAGTGAATTGGCAATTTCAAAGAAGAGATGATGCAACCATGCTGAAATGAAAGAAAAGAGAAGACCATACTAAAATGCTGAAATCACGGAGTAGCTGCATTATATAATTTGGACGTCTCCTATATAATATATATTTTTATTTAAATTAACCGGTGTACCTTAAATTAAAATATCATGCGCTATCGAACTCCTTTGCGAATGCACCAAATGGCTTTTCCAGGGTTCTACCGCCATTCTGAACACACTGGAATAGTTTTCACAGTCAAATTTAACCATATACAGAAGATATTAAATTAAATTGATTTAACATTAAATTTGACTTAATATAAAATAACTTATAAATTTCTATTATCATTTATATACACAAACTGAATTCATATAAATTCTAGAATAAATTAACTTGAATCGTAAATTCGATATAAGTTACACTAATACTAAATTTATTTATAATCAATTTATTTTAATTAAATAAATCGTTATCGTTGTAAAAATAATTCCACAACGACTGTTTGAAAATTGGATTTGGCTATAACTTTCAATATAAAATACGAAATTATGATTTTTCTCTTTTATTAGAAAATTATGGTTCAACAGATTTAAAAGTTTCTTGTTTCGGCGAATTCCGACCTATAACGGATCCTGTATACTCAACTGAAGTTTAAAACTCCATATTACGAATTACCTCGCCATTTCGAGCTCGTTTAAATTATATATATATATACACACACACACACGATCAACTTCGTTTTAATTAATATAAAATTACATTTATATTAACATTTCAATATTTAAACTAAATTAAATATTTGAAACTAAAGCGATCAAAATATGGGACGTTACATTCCTTCCCCCTTAAAAGAATTTCATCCCCGAAATTACTAAGTAGAAAAAATGTTACACCTTATCAACTTCCCATAATCAACTCATGCAACTCGACACCCACGTTTAGCTCCAATATACTTCACTACTCAATCAACTCATTAGTTTCCAAGTTCCCTAAAATTCCTTAACCTCAATTTTCAATTGACCATTAGCTTTTTGTTAAAAAAATTCAAAATGTTGAAAAAATTTCTAACTTCCTAAATTTTCGAATTTTTTTTCCAGCACCTCCTTTGTACAGGCTGATCGATACAACTACAAAATGCCTCTCTGGGCCTTCCCCAATCAAAAAGAAAATTAAAAAGCCAAGCGGCTTGCCAAATAGGCTCATAAAATCCCATATTCAATTAAACATGTACCTTTTTGTCGGGCATCTCATATTTATTCTTCACCCTTACTTCTATCTCATAAATCTGCTTAATCATACATACCTATATTTCTAGCTGACTATAAATAATTTAACTTCTTACCTTTGATTCACCAATTCATCCACTAACTTGTTCTCTTATTCCACTCATGATAGTTAAACAACCATGTTCGCATACATGTACCATTGTTATTGAACAAGTCAGGTTTTATTTATAATTCCTGTTCCAGGTTTGATTTCTCAATATACGAGTCCACTTACATTTGAGTTCAAATTTTCAATTTTAATCAAACTAAATTTGGTTCATTCTTCCAAGTCAAATTCAGTTATATTAATTTGAATTGGATTTATTTCACTTCACTTTTTATTACACTCGACATATTAAAGTTATATGTATCAAGTTCCATACTTTAATCAGTTCAGCTGAATAATATTTATTTAGTAACTTAATTACGAATTTTATTTATGCAAATCTAATTTTTGATTATTTTAAACTCCCTCCATTTGAATTAATATGCCGTTTTAATTTAATATAATTTCAATTCCAATCCAACTTTATTTTAACTTACCATTAATCAAGTTCTAATCCATTCAATTCATTCTTCATTCATTTTCTATTCAACTCAGTTTTATATAATCTGAGTTTATATTCACTATTCAATATATACACACATATTCACTTCAATTTCAACACTCAATTTCATAGCCCAAACTCAATTGGATATTATTATAAGTTATACTCAACTTATTGATGTATCAACTCGAATTCAAGCATTTTCACTTCTTATTAGTTCACCGATCCTATTTTAGCAAAGTTATAGTTTATTATAACTAATTGATTTCTCACATTAGTTATCTTCATTTCATAATCTGATTCTTATTGCAAAAAAATCTCTTTTATTCAATTCTGCTGGATCCATGTTTATTTAATAACTCAATTCCAAGTTTTATTAAACTTGCCCTTATTAAGTCAAGCTTCAATCGTTCAATTCATGGTATTGGAATTTGTTTTCTTAGTTTCCAATTTATATTTCAAGTTCTGATTTTTATTCTAGACATCCTTTATTTTATCATCTGGTTATATTAAACCAATTCAATTCCATAATCGCATTTGAATTTCATTTCAAGCAATCCAATATAATATAAGAAAACTATTTCTTTTTCTACACAAAAATATAATTTGGGCAAAATTATTTCATTTACCCTCTTTATAAAACAATATTATGTTGGTCACCAGTTCAAAATTGAACCGATTAAATAACACAATACAAAACATATTTTTTAATTCGAATCTACAAATGCGCTCTCATATAGATACGTATATACACTCAAACTCAGTCTAGGGTATTACTAACCGCATCCATACCGAGTTATACCACAGAGCCAAGGTTATTCCTAAACCATTGCTCTGATACCAACTGTAGCATCCCAGAAATTTCGACTTTCGAATCCAGACATTTATACGCTCCATGTCCAAATTCAAGAATCGAAATCCCGGAAAGCTAATAGAAGAAATAAGAAGATGAGAAATAGGAAGAAAGAAAGTTGAGAATAGAAAAAAGAAGAAGAACAATAACACACAGTCTCACATCATAGCGAAATAAAATATAATACAGAAATAAATCTTTATCTAAAAACTTGAAACGATACTTACATCTATCAGAGTACAATGGGCATTTTACATATCTGGATAGTTATAACAGTTTGTCCTTATTTGTAATACATAGCGGAAATAATTTGATGAATCATACATCTGAACTCCTTCAGCTTGTCTTCTGAAATTCGTATCTTCTTACCCTGAACCTGTCCAACTTGGTCTGACCCAACTGGGTCTGACACGAGCATTTCAAACGCACAGGTCAGTCTGGTGAACCAGCGTGAGAAAAACCCACTAAATTATTGGTAGCATCCAACTTGATTTTAAAGTTAAAATCATTTCAAAAGAAAAGGATGATCGTAAGACCAATCCACACATGAACACGGACGGTTTTTACCTTACGATAACCCAAAACAATTTTGAAATCAATCCCTTATTGTGATATTATAATAGTGTCTAAATACAGATAAATAGAATCTAGCAGAACGCTTGCATCTCACGCTCTACATATATAGTAAACAATCAAAACCGCGGGCGCTTATTGGAGATTGGATTTCCAACTATGACAAGGTATAGGGCCACCTGCCGATAGTGTATTTCTAGAGGGGAATACACTAGGTTCAACAAGAACGTCTTGTAACTCGGCCCACACCCGACCGACCACCCATTTCTGTTGAGTGTATCGAGTATATTGTCACCTTACGGCTGCACATCTACCGTTTCCCGGGAGATACAGAAATGAAAAGAAGTAACAAATATGAATATTCTCTAGATGGTGACAATACACCCTAATGGGTGCGACCCACATAACCATGATGCCTGCCCGGTTTTTGTCATTTACCGGTTGATGAGGCTTGAGGTCATAATTTTTTTATTTATTTATATTCTTTTTGAACATCTGGCCAGCTTTCACTTTGAATGCCACATTATCAGATCTGTCAAATCACTAATTGACGTCCACAAAAATATTCTGCAGCTAACAGAAGTATGTTTATAGAAATCAGCATACGTGATTCTTGAGAAATACTCTGTCATACGTTCGTCCATACAAGTTGTCCTGGGACTGGACAAACCAAAGGCACACTCCTACCACATCCTAGGAATCACTCTATAGATTAGCAGTGAGAAGTCCTTGTAATCTGTATATTCCAACCACGATAGAACGACAGTATATCCTTGGCCGCTAAACATGAGATTTTAAGTCATTCTTCCGTTTTATAAAGATCTACGGTCTTCAATTACTCCAACTCGATTCACATCAAATATCTCCAAAATTTACGCTTTTGCTGGTCGGAATGGTTTTTGAATATAATTTTGATCCCGGTCTTTCCGTACCAACAAGCGTTTTAGGTCAGATTTGATAGTTGGTTATTTAACTATCAAATAAAACAACCATTCATCCATAAAAGAAAAATTGAATTTAATGATTCAATATTTATCCCTTTTAATTTAATCATTCGTTGATCAACTTCTTAATTTTCTCAACATCTGAAATAGTCATTCCTCTTCTTACATTAGTATAAGAATATTCAAAACCGATCACTTTAAATATATTTTTAACGCACATCTCCTCTTGGTCATTAGTTCCCAACCGTAAATTAGTAAGTGAATAATTTTCTAAATACCAACCCCAAAGGCCAAAATAAAAATCAGATCGATACTCAGAAAACCATTCATCTCAACCAATATCCAGTCAGTTTCTAATTCCATTAATTTCATTTCTTAATTTCTAAATGGATAGAAATTTCAAATATTACTTATCACTAAAATGAGTCATTTATCTCAACTTTATAACTATTCAGATATTTTACATATAAATAACATTTTCAAAACATTATAACAACCTTTATAAAATATTTCCTTAAGGATTCAATTATATTGTTCAACTTAGTACATCTCCAGTTCAATTACTATTACTTTTAAAAAACTTCTTAATCCTTCCTTTTACAATTTCCCTTATTCAAATATTTGCTTCCAACCTTATTCACTTACCCGTGAATAATATCCTTTAATACAAGAAATCATTCTTGAATTAATGGCAAAATTAGATTGAAATGACCCGAACTTCTCTGTGAAGGAAAGCCCGGATTGCTTTGAGGACAAGACGAATCAGAACACAAATAGAAGAACATTTCATTGGTTATTATTACAATTTCATCAGAATACAAGAATATACAAAGTATGAATAAATATTAAACATTTACTAAACATCAGAGATTTACAAGTTACAATGCAGTGGAAAAATAATACAAAACACAACTGAAAAGAATATACGGATACAGAGCTTTCCGAATAACATTCCAGCTATAAACCAGGATCCTGTGAATATAAATCTGCAAAACCAAAGCTACTAGCTGCCCGTGTGGAAAATAGGGGCACCTAGAGTTTAGGTTAAAACAATAAACTCCAGGTCAGTCATGTGATTGGTGTGAGAACTAAATCAGTTATTAATCTTTATTTTAAAGTTAGGTAAATCAAGGGACCACGCCATATAACACGGAACAGGTTTCCTCCCAAGAATACCAGTGCATAAAAACAATAGCACAATGCTAAATAAAGAACAATGAAGCTATTACAAGACTCAGGTCCCATCACATAATGCAACGCAAGCCGGATGATAGAATTTTTACCTTATAATAGCCAAGAATGCTTGGTACGTAAAATTCAATGTTTTATTATTACTATAAGTGTATAGTGTCAAAACAATTCCAATCATAAGTATCAATCATAGACGGCATAAGTTCCCCATACCACTATGTCGCCATATATAGGTTTACAATTAAAACCGTAAAGTCACGTATCGGAAGTTAGATTTCCATCTGTGAACCAAGGCAAGGGATCGTCCTTACCGCTTCAAGAAAATCTAGCCCATGTTTCAGGATTAGAACGCATCGACCCTTGGATCTTCAGGGCTGGTCCACACGGAGTGGATTAAAATGCCTGAACAATGCGTTTCCCCGCCCTACGGGACGTAAATGAGCCAAATGACTCCAACTGTCCCAGATCGACCGATATAACCGAGGCGCCTCACTATCCATCACCACATAAGTAAAATGTCAGGGCTTGTAAAACGCTGACACCACTCCTAGCTAGAAGGAAACACATTCCCTCCCTGCAGTCCTCTCCCGTTTCTGGTTCACACCGGGCTGTGAGGCTCGCAAATTAACGCTACACAAAACTACGCTATATTAAAGTCGTGCTTTGATCATCAACCACAAGACTCTGCTTTTCAACAGAAGCCTTGATCATTTGCATCTCAGCATGCCACACAGGCAATTCACGCTATGCAACTGATGTATATCAATCACACAGAATGAAATCCGATGTCAGACACACATCCATTAACAAGTTCGTTCTTGGTCTAAACGAGACCGAAGGCACCTTATTCCTCCCTCATATGAACAATACAGGGGAGAGGCCCTCGCATATCCATTGATCTCCAAGTATGTCTAGACGATCACCACTTATAACCTCGCCTTGGGTGTACAGCCCAATCAAGACATCAGTAATCATCCAAACGTTGTGAAGACCTCTGGTCTTCAACCACCATCTTCATTCTCGACATATCGTCGAATCAGTTATTCAGAATGGGATAAACCCGGTCTTTCCGAATAACCCGCGTATATAATAAAACAAGTGCTATAAAAACACAACATACGCCTTATTCCAATCCAGAATATTCCTTTATCCAAATATTCTTATACTTTGGGAAAGGTTCCCATTAATTTTATCAAAGATAAATTCTTTAAATTTATTCTTTAATCTTCCTTTGGATATTATTTCAATCTAATTAAAGATGCATTAAAACTCCACTAGGTTTTAATCTTCCCAAAAATCAATATTAACGATTGCTTAACTTGGGAAACCATATCATGTCTTTAACTGGGTTAAAGAACCAATGTCATTTAAAACACGGTTCACAATAAACCCAATTCACATTCCATCAGTCTCTAACCGTAAATTAGTAAGAGAACAATTCCCTAAGTATTAACCCCGAAGGCCGAAACCAACATCAGATGAATACCAGGGAAACCATTCAACTTAACTAATCTACAATCAGTTTCTAATTTTCTTAACTCCATTGGGTTTAAGAACAATATTATTAAAGATACCATTCACGTCAACCCAAAATCCAATTTGATATTAAATACAAGGCTCTGAATAGAAAATATATCGGCTTATATTCAATATCAAATACCACAACCAATCAATATCGTATTGGAAATAATGATATAAATATATCTTTCAAATTTCTCCACAATATCCGTATAATCACAAAATCCAACATCAAAATATTCCTAGGATAATTTCGATTCAAATTCATTCCAATTCATATATTGGAAATTCTGGTTATTTTTAAAACCCTTTCAAACCCAATTTATTTATTTTAAAAAATGTTGGATTTATTATTCTATTTCAAAACTAGTTCATTTCGATAAAAATATATTTTTATCTTTTCAAATATGGAATTTTTCATCCTAATTCTTTCCAAATCATTTATTTTGATTTTACACAAATTATTGATATTTTTAATAATTTTATCAAGGCCCGTACAGTCGATTTCCTTAAACGGCCATTGAACTGCACTTACAACGACCTTTTCCAAATTTGATTTGAACATAATTCCAAATCCAACCATTAGATTTCTAATTTCTTATTTTCTTAGAAAGCTATTTTCGATACGAACCCAATGGTTCCGGTTTTAGGAGAATCCGACGGTCGGATCACCTGTAATGTCCGTTCGTAGTCAATGGTCGAAATTCGCGAGTTGCCGCAGCGCGACGCATTCTATTCAAGTCATTATATTATATATATAATATATAATATATATTTCATCGATTTCCATTTAAAACATATTTTATAAATCATTTTAAATTCGTTTTCAAAACGATTTCAACTTAATATTCAATTTCTAATCAAAATTGAATATTCCATAACATCAATATATAAATGATAGTATTTTCAAAACATTAGATTTTGAAATCCATTCCTTTTCGATATTAATTGTAAAAATGAATAAAATTGATATAAATATCGTTCACGTCAAAATGGCGTTAATCAAATCAACGCAGCTTTATATATTTGAATATTTTCATGTCCATCCCAAAACGGACATCAAAAATCAGATTTTGATCTTTTACTGGATATTATTTGAAAATATTCCTTATTTTAAAATAATCGTTATTTTAAAATATTCATTCTTTCTGAACTGGAATCAGACACAGTCAATTACCATATAATGTGATTTATATGGATTTCATACACACGTGTACACAACAGAAATCAAACACAGTCAACCATCATCCAAAGTGCATTCTACACTACATAGGCATCAAATAATATTCAAAGCTTACAACAGCTTGTCAATCAATCGATCGACATACAACTAATTATTGGGATTAGTGTATGTCCAATATCATCCCAATACCCGTGTGGGGTTTCACTCAACAAATAATGAATTTTATATGTGTAGTTGGGCGATGTGTAAAATTTATCATTCCAATCAATATCAGTCAAAAGTGTACGTAAACAAATCGTCCGATTTGTTTATAAATATTATTTTATTTATATACACGTTAAAATTATATTTTTAACTGTAAAATATTTTCAACTATAAAATATTTTATTCCATTCCATATCACTCAATCCATTTTCACAACATAACCAAACAAACAAACAAGTCGTCCATGTTCTGTGGACAATGGGTGTCGGGTGCTGCTAAGCACCGTCTGCATCCTACTATATATTTTAACTAGAAAATAAAATAAAAGTGAGGAGTTCTCACCTTTGGGTTCCACCCCTCCACTGTCTATTTCTGAACGGTTCGGATATGCCCAAAATTCCAATGCGACCTTTTCCCGCTGTTCATATATAAAAATTATATTTTTATCGCTTCATTCCAATAAATAAAAACCATATTTTTATTTCTACTTCATATAGATAAAAATCGAATCTTTCTATCGCTAATGAATATATAAAAATTACATTTTTACATTTCCATTCAAAATGATAAAAATCGCATTTTTACTTCGCTAATCTTCACAATAAAAATCGTATTTTTCTTTTCCTTTCGTACATATGAAAATCCTACTTTTTTCTTTGCTTCCTAGATTTTCAAAACATTTGCTTTTTTTCTTTGATCAAGGCTATTTTATTTAGAAGTCACACAAAAAAAAACAATTTTGTTCATAATTTTTTTCTGTACCTATGCTACTTACTTTTTCAAAAACAAATGTTATTTATATTTATTTTTAAAACTAATGTTAATTTTATTTTAAAACCAATTTTAAACTATGTTTTTCATTTAAATTAGTTAAACCAAGATAAATAAATAATAAAAACTCATGGTATAATTATCTGGACGTCTTCAAATGAAGTTGCCGATTAGGGTTTCGCCATTGCTTGCGATCCATGGCGCCAAAGGAGGACCAGCAAGTGCCACCTGAAAGCCCTCCGAAAACCGCGCCTCCCCCCACCAACCGTTCCCAGATCGACGCCCCCTAGTGCCTTAGAAACTTGCTCGAAGTCGGAAGGTTCATGCTCGAAATTCTCTCTCCTCGCGCAACGATGGTTTATGAAACAGGGATGGATTTGTAGTCGATAAGGAGCACTACAAAAACTTTAACTGGACTGTAATGACCCGCATTGTCAGAGGTATTATAATTAATTTATTTAATTATATAAATAGTGATGTAGGGAATTAAATCACCGTTAATTAAATTATTGTGAATATTTAATTAAAATGATAAATTAAATAATATATTTAATTCAGAAATAATCAAAATATTGGAAATCACAATATAGTGTGAACAGGGTCATTCCAAGGATTTAATTCAGCTTAGAGTTGAATTATATTGACGAATATATTCAATCGACGTCAGTTTGAACGTATAATTATATAATAATTAAAATCGAGCTTGAAATGGCACTGCAGTTCGTAATTTGGCGATTTGAACTTTAACTGAATGTACAGGATTCGTTTTAAGACGGATTTCTGTGAAACAAGAAACGTGCGGAGCTGGTGGAGTATATCTTTCTAGTGGAAGAGAAAAATCGGGATTTCGTCATATAGATTTTGAGTTATGTCCAAATCAAATTCTCAGAAATGCAGCGCACTGACCATAACGATTTAATTATATTTTTATATAAGGATTTAAATAGAAATCGAACATTGATATAACTCTAATGATGGAATATCGGGTTGGAAATTCATATAGGAATATTCTGAAGCTGTACAGTATTCCTCTGTGAGTACAGATGATAATATTTAATTTTAAATATTAAATTTAATTATATTTAAATATATTTATATATTTAAATAGGCTATTTAGAGCTTTAAAAATAGCCACTTTTGCAAACGAAGTCGGAATTCGACGAAACTAATTTTGTTGGATCCGCAACATCAAATTATTGTTAGATTCCAAGTTCCGTGATTTTTAGAGTCACTGTGTGGCCGTACGGATTTTAGAGTGGAAAACAATCAGTATTTCGATAGTTAAAAATACGTTGTGTGAGCATACGAAGCCGGAATTCGACGAAACTAGTTTCGTTGGGACCGTAATGTCGAACTCTAGCAGTAGGTCCAGTTTCGTGATTTTTGGGTATCGTATGTGGTCACAGGAATTTTTAGAAGGCAAAAACGAATATTAAAATGAATATCTCCACAAAAAATATCTCAGCCTATTTCTCTATAAATACCCCTCCCTTAGAAATTCCTAAACCTAATTCACTTCAGAAATCAAGGAAAATTCCGCCGTAACTTGTTTGTTCCAGGAATTTTGTTCGATCTTGATAAAATCAAAACAAATATAAATAAAATTCCTAAATTGCTAAAACCAAGTCCTTTGCTTTTCTCTTGGCTTGTGCTTCAAGATCATATGAATATATGTGGGTTCAACGCTCCTTTTTGTGTACGCTGGAATTAGCAGTGAACCTAGGGTTCGTGATTTCGTATTGGATAAGCTTCGATTCGCGTTTCTGAGTTGAGTTTGGGATTCGTGAGGTTGTCTAGCACCTCATATGGATTTTTGGGTGGATCAGTGGTGTTTGAAGTCGCAAGTCCACCTGTAGTCGACGGAATGTGACAGCGACGCACTTCGATGAAGGAGGTCGAGTTGGGCCTTCTTGGTATGAGGATGGAGCTTGTCGGAAGAGAAGAATTTTGGATATTTTAGTTGGATTTTAAAGTGATTGAAGAAGGAGGATTTGATGGAGGAAAGTGCGACTATGGTGGAGAAGTACTGAGCGATGGGTATCAGGATATTTGGGGAAGATGGTTCAGTAGTGGGTATTAAGGTATTGGGCTGGGCTTGATTGGGTGAGGCCATAGGATTTAAATTCTAAGTTTTATTTATTTAAATATGTGTATTCAATCTTGTAAATTGAATATCTTGGTCATACGATATCAGATTGACGAACCGTAAGTTTCGTTGGGATCATATGGACGAGCACTCCATAATGGAACTGACCGCGAGTCAATTGGAGTCCGTTACAATTTATAGAAAAATAAATTGTCCATCAGAATCAAAGATGGTTATCGTTATTAACGATGATCGTCCAATGTGAGTAAATCTCACTAACTCTAAACAGTTTATAATTTCATGTTGTATTTTTAGAATTGTTAAATATTGGTTGATTGACTGTGTGTTGATTGTTTGATTGAACTGCTATTCAGTTAGTTGAATTTCTATATTGATTATGTTTAACAGAATATATCATATGGAACTGAAAGTGATGTTGATTTTATTGTTTAACATCTATGATGCAGGGAAACAGGTTGGAGGGGTCCAACTAGACTCATCAATATTTATGATACTGTTCTGTTCATATATTGTAATATATGATGTGATGTATAATCTGTTTGATTATGTGTGTTTAAATGATATCGATCATTGTGGTTTGCTATTTTGAATATCATAAAAGACCCTGGGATGTAAATAGAATAAAAGGAATTTTTATAAAATCAATCGATTTTATAAAAGGAAATATTTTGAGAATAAAGTATTTATAAAATCAAAGGATTTTATGAAGGAGAAATTATTTATAAAATAAATAAAAGATTTTAGAAAAAAAGGAAATGAATAGAATAAAGGAAATAAATAGAATTATAAATGGAATATTTAGTTGGAAAATAAATAGGATTTATAAAAAGGGAATTAACGAGATAGAAAAGAGTTAGTCGATTAAAGTTATCAAATAGAAGTCAATCAAATATAGTTTATTCAAAGAGTTAGTCAAACATAGTTATTCAAGATAAGTTGCCATTTAGCACGACTGCTAGCGTAATTCGCAGGGCTGCAGATATCCTACGGCGGTCGGATGTTTCCTGAGGGAATCAGGCGTAACCATTGTGATCGCTGCGATCTAGAGTCAACCGAAGGTGGAGTTAAATCGAATATAGTTATTCGAAACAAAGTTAAAACGAATATATGTTTAGAAATAGAGTTAATCGAATAGAGTTAATCGAATAGAGTTAAAGAAATAGAGTTAAGCAAAATTAGAAACTGACTAGAGATTAGTAAGTTGAATGGTTTCCTGAGTATCGATCTGATGTTGGTTTCGGCCTTCGGGGTTTATACTTAGAAAATCGTTCTCATACTAGTTTACAGTTAGGGACTGATAGTTGTGGAAGAATAGTGATATGTAAATAACAAATGGAAATGTTTTCCAGTGTTAATAACGTATATTTTCTAAAACATAGAAAATAAGGAAATGTGAATATATATATATATATATATATTTGTTTTAATGATTGGATCGATATTTCCATTTGGAAATAAGATCGTTGTGTGTACACGGACGTGTTTTCATTTGATAGTTAAATCACCGACTATCGAAGTTTTGACCATTTTAAGGTTGTTAATATGGAGATACCAGTTGGATTATTATCCAAAGAACCACTCTATATTGGCATAAGCGTTGCGAATCCTTTATGCTAAAGATAATTGAAGACGGAGTAAAGTGCAAGGGCTGTTGTATAAGTCTTTGATAACAGCGACTAAAATGGATATACTGAATAGTGCCTTCGGTTTGTCCAGCCCCAGGACAACTTGTATGGATGAAGGTCTGACAGAGTATATCTGGTAGATCATGTAAGTTGATCGTTTCAAACGTATTTACGTTGGTGGCGGAGGAATTCGTTTCTCTTAGCTTATACCCGTGGTACTTTTGGGAAAATCAATTTGTGATTTAGAGGGTATGACGATGTGACATTCTAAGTGAATGAAGATGTGGCGTGTAAAAGATAAGCGTAGCTTCTAGCCTCACATCCGGTAAATGACAGAAATCGGGCAGGCAGCATGGCTAAGTCGGTCGCACCGAAGTAGGGTGTATAATCACCTATCTAGAGAATATTTATTTGCTTCTTTAATCTATCAATGTTGTCCCATATATATATACGGTAATGGTTGCTGATCCCAACCGTTGGTGATGTACATTCGATACACTCAGGCGAAATGAGTGGTCGGTCATGTGTGGCTGAGTTGCAAGATGTTCTAGTTGAACTCCAGTGTATCGTTCCTAGAGTACACTGATCGGAATGTGGTTCCATACCTTGTCATAGTTGGAAATCCATTACCCAATACGTGCTTGCGGTTTTGATTGTATACTATATATGTAGAACGTGAGATGAAAGCATTTCTGCTAGATGATTAATATATTGTGGTTGATAGACATTATTATAATATCAAATGGTTTTTGATATAAAGATATTTTGGATTCTCATAAGGGAAAACCCGTTCCGTTATACGGCGTGGTCTTATGAGATATCATATACCTGTTCAACTGCTTTAAACTATTTTACTCATACCATTCCCATGATTGACCTGGAGTTTATTTTGTTTTCGTTTCCCTAAACTCTTGGGTGCCTAAATTTGTACGGGCAGTCAAGTCGTCGGGATTTTACAGATACACTTGAAGAGCTGGAGCAGGAGGCTTCAGGATCATATAGCTATAGTTTATTTCCGCTGTGTTGTAAGTGCTGTACTTTAATAATGATGTATATTCAAATACAGTTGTATATTTCAAGTTATGTTATATATATACTATATGTTATTTGTTCTGCTGTGAGGTTCGTGTTACTCTGATGATGTTCTTCTTCTTCCTCTATTCCATTAGTTCGACCTTATCTTTGCTCACCCTCTATCTTCTTTCTATTAATTTCTTGAATTTCCAGTGTAATTTGGAGTTGGACTTGTGTTATTTGGTGAGCTCAAATTGGTCCGGATTTTCGGGTCGTTACAGTTGGTATCAGAGTTTAAGGTTAAGTGAATTACCTTGGCTCTGTGGCGTAACTCAGTAGAGATAGGATTAGTAATATCCTAGATCGAGTTTGAGTGTATATATACGAGCACGTTTTGTTATTCAATATAAAGTGATTTTATATTGTGGAGATTTATTGGTTGAGTTGTTTGTGAATTCTGGTCGATCAGTTTGATCCACTATATCGGTAGGCGTTTTATAAACACTTGAATACGATGAACCGTCATGGTATGTTTTGAAAAGAGGGTAAATCAAATAATTTTACCCGAAATATATTTTATATATTGGAAATATTGTATTGGATGTGTTGGGTGTTATTATAATCGAATGAGATTATAAAGTGAAATGGTTATAAATAACCAATTAGAATTCATGTACGTAAAGTATATGAAAAAGAAAATAATAATAATAATAATAAGATGAATTAAATCTGAATTTAAATCAGAATTTGAATTTAAAATAAGGAAATTTTAAGTTCCTGGGAGATTTTGAAAACGTTTTTCAAACTGAAAGTGAAATAGTATTGAACTCACTTCGATTGCTGGAAAATAATTTCGATGATGATTCGGACATCGTCGGTGTGATTTTCGAGTTGGTAAGTGATGGATTACTACCAAAGATTTGGTTTTTGAAATGTTTGAGAAACAAGTTATTTAGAAATCCAAAGGTTTTGAATTGGTATTATGATTTCAAATTGATTTGAAATAAACCCAGGAATTTAAATTATGGAATTTAAATTTAACTTATGAAGTTAAATAAAACAAGATGGTAAAAATAAATTAAAATTTAGCTTGAACTAAGTTAAGAAAGAAAAAAGAAAACTGATTTAATTAGAAATAATCTGGAATTAACTTGGATAAATAAGCAAGAGTTTGAAATCGAGAATGGAACTCGAGTGGAAATAGAATTCGACTTAGGTATAAGCGAATGATATGGGTTTGAGAATGAACTGATTGGAGATCAAGTTGGTATTGCATTGTTATATGCAGAAGTGGTAACAAATGGTAGGGATATAATGATATGCCCGACAAAAAGGTACAAGTTTATATTCTATATGAGTTTGGAATTTATGAGCCGAATTGGCAAGCCGCTTGGCTGTTTGATTTTCTTTTGGGTTGGAGATGGCCCAGAGAGGCGAGTTGTGGTTTTACCATTAGGGCTGTACAAAGGAGGTTATGGCGAAATTTTCCGAAAATTTAAAGTGTTAGAAAATTTTCAGAATTTTTGAAAATTTTAGTTAGTCAGAATGAATAAATATTTTAGTCGATATTAATTGGTTCAGTTGAAATCAGAAATAAGGGGGTAAACAAATCTTAGGAATTTCAATAGATAGGGTCGTCGTCTAACTTAGCAATTTCGAGGACGAAATTATTTTAAGTGGGGAAGAATGTAATGACCGCATTGTCAGAGGTATTATAATTAATTTATTTAATGATATAAATAGTGATTTAGGGAATTAAATCGTCGTTAATTAAATTATAGTGAATATTTAATTAAAATAATAAATTAAATAATATATTTAATTCAGAAATAATCAAAATATTGGAAATCACAATATAGTGTGAATAGGGTCATTCCTAGGATTTAATTCAGCTTAGAGTTGAATTATATTGACGAATATATTCAATCGACGTCAGTTTGAACGTATAATTATATTATAATTAAAATCGAGCTTGAAATGGCACTGCAGTTCGTAATTTGGCGATTTGAACTTCAACTGAATGTACAGGATTCGTTTTAAGACGGATTTCTGTGAAACAAGAAACGTGTGGAGCTGGTGGAGTATATCTTTCTAGTGGAAGAGAAAATCGGGATTTCGTCGTATAGATTTTGAGTTATGTCCAAATCAAATTATCAGAAATGCAGCGCCCTGACCATAACGATTTAATTATATTTTTATATAAGGATTTAAATAGAAATCGAACATCGATATAACTCTAATGATGGAATATCGGGTTGGAAATTCATATAGGAATATTCTGAAGTTGTACAGTATTCCTCTGTGAATACAGACGATAATATTTAAATTTAAATATTAAATTTAATTATATTTAAATATTTAAATAGGCTATTTAGAGCTTTAAAAATAGCCACTTTTGTAAACGAAGTCGGAATTTGACGAAACTAATTTTGTTGGATCTACAACATCAAATAATTGTTAGATTCCAAGTTACATGATTTTTAGAGTCACTGTGTGGCCGTACGGATTTTTAGAGTGGAAAACAGTCAGTATTTCGACAGTTAAAAATACGCTGTGTGAGCATATGAAGTCAGAATTCGATGAAACCAGTTTCGTTGGAACCGTAATGTCGAACTCTAGCAGTAGGTCCAGTTTCATGATTTTTGGGTATCGTATGTGGTCACAGGAATTTTTAGAAGGAAAAAGCGAATATTAAAATGAAAATATCTTCATAAATATCTCCACAAAAAAATATCTCAGCCTATTTCTCTATAAATACCCCTCCCTTAGAAATTCCTAAACCTAATTCACTTCAGAAGTCAAGGAAAATTCCGCTGTAACATTTTTGTTCCAGGAATTTTGTTCGATCTTGAAAAAATCAAGACAAATATAAATAAAATTGCTAAAACTAAGTCCTTTGCTTTTCTCTTGGCTTGTGCTTCAAGCTCATATGAATATATGTGGGTTCGATGCTCCTTTTTGTGTATGCTGGAATTAGTAGTGAACGTAAGGTTCGTGATTTCGTATTGGATAAGCTTCGATTCGCGTTTCTGAGTTGAGTTTGGGATTCGTGAGGTTGTCTAGCACCTCATACGGATTTCTGGGTGGATTCGGTGGTGTTTGAAGTCGCAAGGCCCCCTGTAGTCGACGGAATGTGACAGCGACGCACTTCGATGAAAGAGGTCGAGTTGGGCCTTCTTGGTATGAGGATGGAGCTTGTCCGAAGAGAAGAATTTTGGATATTTTAGTTGGATTTTAAAGTGATTGAAGAAGGAGGATTTGATGGAGGAAAGTGCGGCTATGGTGGAGAAGTGCTGAGCGACGGGTATCAGGACATTTAGGGAAGATGGTTCGGTAGTGGGTATTAAGGTATTGGGCTGGGCTTGATTGGGTAAGGCCATAGGATTTAAATTCTAAGTTTTATTTATTTAAATATGTGTATTCAATCTTGTAAATTGAATATCTTGGTCATACGATATCAGATTGACGAACTGTAAGTTGCGTTGGGATCATATGGACAAGCACTCCACAATGGAACTGACCGCGAGTCAATTGGAGTCCGTTACAATTTATAGCAAAATAAATTGTCCATCAGAACCAAAGATGGTTATCGTTATTAACGATGATCGTCCAATGTGAGTAAATCTCACTAACTCTAAACAGTTTATAATTTCATGTTGTATTTTTAGAACTGTTAAATATTGGTTGATTAACTGTGTGTTGATTGTTTGATTGAACTGCTAGTTAGTTAGTTGAATTTCTATATTGATTCTGTTTAACAGAATATATCATATGGAACTGAAAGTGATGTTGATTTTATTGTTTAACATCTACGACGCAGGCAAACAGGTTGGAGGGGTCCAACTGGACTCCTCAATATTTATGATACTGTTCTGTTCATATATTGTAATATATGATGTGATGTATAATCTGTTTGATTATGTGTGTTTAAATGATATCGATCATTGTGGTTTGCTATTTTGAATATCATAATAGACCCTGGGATGTAAATAGAATAAAAGGATTTTTTATAAAATCAATCGATTTTATAAAAGGAAATATTTTGAGAATAAAGTATTTATAAAATCAAAGGATTTTATAAAGGAGAAATTATTTATAAAATAAATAGAAGATTTTAGAAAATAGGAAATGAATTGAATAAAGGAAATAAATAGAATTATAAATGGAATATTTAGTTGGAAAATAAATAGGATTTATAAAAAGGGAATTAACGAGATAGAAAAGAGTTAGTCGATTAAAGTTATCAAATAGAAGTCAATCAAATATAGTTTATTCGAAGAGTTAGTCAAACATAGTTTTTCAAGATAAGTTGCCATTTAGCACGACTGCTAGCGTCATTCGCAGGGCTGCAGATAGCCTACGGCGGCCGGATGTTTCCTGAGGGAATCAGGCATAACCATTGTGATCGCTGCGATCTAGAGTCAAGCGAAGGTGGAGTTAAATCGAATATAGTTATTCTAAAAAAAGTTAAAACGGATATTTGTTTAGAAATAGAGTTAATCGAATAGAGTTAAAGAAATAGAGTTAAGTGAAATTTGAAACTGACTAGAGATTAGTAAGTTGAATGGTTTCCTGAGTATCGATCTGATGTTGGTTTCGGCCTTCGGGGTTTATACTTAGAAAATCGTTCTCATACTAGTTTACAGTTAGGGACTGATAGTTGTGGAAGAATAGTGATATGTAAATAACATATGGAAATGTTTTCCAGTGTTAATAACGTATATTTTCTAAAACATAGAAAATAAGGAAATGTGAATATATATATATATATATATGTTTTGATGATTGGATTGATATTTCCATTTGGAAATAAGATCATTGTGTGTACACGGACGTGTTTTCATTTGATAGTTAAATCACCGACTATCGAAGTTTTGACCATTTTAACGTTGTTAATATGGAGAGACCGGTTGGATTATTATCCAAAGAACCACTCTGTATTGGCATAAGCGTTGCGAATCCTTTATGCCAAAGATAATTGAAGACGAAGTAAAGTGCAAGGGCTGCTGTATAAGTCTTAGATAACAGCGACTAAGATGGAAATACTGAATAGTGCCTTCGGTTTGTCCAGCCCCAGGACAACTTGTATGGACGAAGGTCTGACAGAGTATATCTGGTAGATCACGTAAGTTGATCGTTTCAAACGTATTTACGTTGGTGGCGGAGGAATTCGTTTCTCTTAGCTTATACCCATGGTATTTTTGGGAAAATCAATTTGTGATTTAGAGGGTATGACGATGTGACATTCTAAGTGAATGAAGATGTGGCGTGTAAAAGATAAGCGTAGCTTCTAGCCTCACATCCGGTAAATGACAGAAATCGGGCAGGCAGCATGGCTAAGTCGGTCGCACCGAAGTAGGGTGTATAATCACCTATCTAGAGAATATTCATTTGCTTCTTTAATCTATCAATGCTGTCCCATATATATACGGGAACGGTTGCTGATCCCAACCGTTGGTGATGTACATTCGATACACTCAAGAGAAATGAGTGGTCGGTCATGTTTGCCTGAGTTGCAAGATGTTCTTGTTGAACTCCAGTGTATCATTCCTAGAGTACACTGATCGGAAGGTGGTTCCATACCTTGTCATAGTTGGAAATCCATTACCCAATACGTGCTTGCGGTTTTGATTGTATACTATATATGTAGAACGTGAGATGAAAGCGTTTCTGCTAGATGATTAATATATTGTGGCTGATAGACATTATTATAATATCAAAAGGTTTTTGATATAAAGATATTTTGGATTCTCATAAGGGAAAACCCGTTCCGTTATGCGGCGTGGTCTTATGAGATATCATATACCTGTTCAACTACTTTAAACTGTTTTACTCATACCAGTCCCATGACTGACCCGGAGTTTATTTTGTTTTGTTTTCCCTAAACTCTTGGGTGCCTAAATTTGTACGGGCAGTCAAGTAGTCCGGATTTTACAGATACACTTGAAGAGCTGGAGCAGAAGGCTTCAGGATCATATAGCTATAGTTTATTTCCGCTGTGTTGTAAGTGTTGTACTTTGATAATGATGTATATTCAAATACAGATGTATATTTCAAGTAATGTTATATATATATTATATGTTATTCGTTCCGCTGTGAGGTTCATGTTACTCTGATGATGTTCTTCTTCTTCCTCTATTCTATTAGTTCTACCTTATCTTTCCTCACCATCTATCTTCTTTCTATTAATCTAACACCTCACACCCGCTAAGGTCACTCACTAAGGGAATGCCTTAACTTCGGTGGAGTATTTTCAGTGAATATAGAACAGAAAAATTACAACAAGACAGATATGAATAATACTTGAAATCTAAAATATCATTTCATTGCAGCAGAAGATAAACATGTTTGGTTACATATCAAAACCAACTAAAACAAGAGTCAAGTACTAAATATCCATCCTGGTAAAACATAAGTACATAATCCCACTACATAACTAATAGCCATAATAGAAAAGATAAGTTGGGCTTTACATCACGGTCCAAGCTCCAAAAGATAGATAAAGCAATCTGATCAAAGCCCACTAGTGCTAGGCCCACTCTAAGAACCTGAGGGTTGGGAAAAAGATAAAAACAACGGGGTCAGACATAAGTCTGAGTGAGCCCTATAACTCTAACAATACAATCATTAAAGTAATTAGGTTATGATATAAACTTGTCACGTATTTAGTTTATGCCTAAGACCTCTCACATTGGGCCAATCATTTGTAGCCGCTGGATTTGCCGGTCGGTTCCGGGCAGTCTTATGCTACAAAAGGGTCCAACCTCGTGTCTTAGTCGATTAATTACACCTAATTAATCACCCCCATAATTTGTATTAATTATCCCTAATTAATTACAAATTTAACGATGTACATAATTGACTCAATTATGTCCATCCACTTTATGGTATGCATAATCATACCAACTTCACACCATTTTATTAACGTGAATATTAACCCCATCGTTCCCCACGTAATTCGCTAACATGACATACTTAAAAGGGGAGATTCGTCACAAATACAATGGGTTCTACTTAGCATAACATTAGCATCAACATGAGTTTTAAAGGTGTCAACTTGCATATATGACCATAGTATCAAACCCAACTAGCATAGATAACCAACCCAAACTTGCATGAATCACATATGTCATAAAGAGGATAACTTGCATAGTTACTTATGTCATACAAAGGGGTAAACTTGCATATGTATGTATGACATACAAAGGTGTAAACTTGCACATGTTACTTCCATATAATCAAACACCAAACGTGCATAACATGTCATATATGAACTTGCATATAATCAAACACCAAACTTGCATACCATGTCATATATGAACTTGCATATAATCAAACACCAAACTTGCATAACATGGTGTCATAATGGATCAATGTTTATCATAGTGATTTGCATAACTAGCATCATGAACACATAGCATAAAACTTGCATAACTAGCATCATGAACATATAGCATAAAACTTGCATAACTAGCATCATGAACTCATAGCATATGACTTGCATAACTTGCATAACATCATGAACACATAGCATATGACTTGCATAACTTGCATAACATCATGAACACATAGCATATGATAACATAACTTGCATTGATCCACATACATAACCATAACCTCATTATATCCTATCATAATTAGTTTAGCAATTGCTTGCTAAAGGCATAGAAACTCACAACTTGTTGATTAGCACTTCAATGAAGAAGATTAGGTTGCTAGAGTTGATTAGAAGTTGATTTGAGAAGCTATCTTCCTCTTTAATTTGTTGGTGGCTCCTTCTAGTTGCATTTTGACGGCATAACGACGTTGTCTCCAATTTTAGTATGAATTAGGGTAGTCTTAGGGTGTATTTATAGATTAGTTAAGTGTTTTAGGCCATTAGATTAACCCTAAATCAGATTAGAGCCATCAGATTTCGTCACTAGCCACCAAAACATAGCCCAAATCCCAAATCAGTGCACCCAGGTCACATTGACCGACAGGGGGGGTCGACCCCTGGGTCGACACATGGGTCGACCCCTTGGGGGGGGGGGGTCGACACCCATGTCGACCCCTGTGTCGACACCCACTGTCTGGCGGGAATTTTCCCGCCTCTTTTGAAACTTGAAATTTGAATATTTTAAATCTGTTTTGAATTTTCTGAAAACTTCTTCGGGCCTTAACTGGGTCATACGGACTCCGATTTTCAAAAACTCGGACTCTATTTCGCGTATTTTTCCGAGACGAACGCAATGGCATAGCCAGTTTCCCCTGATTCAGATTTTAAAATTTAATTCTTCCCTGATTTATGTTATAACAAGTTATTCAACATACGGGGTGTTACATTCTCCCCTACTTAAAGGATTTCGTCCCCGAAATCTCTAAGTCAAGAAGAACGTATCCTACCAACCAAACAACCATCTACTAAACTATCAAACACTAGCATCCATTGTCCTTAAAGTTTCTAATGTTGTATGAACATATGCAAAGAGTGTGTGTATATGTTCCCTGTCGAATGCAAAATCAGGCGGTCTACCGATTCAGTTGACCTCCTTAATGCAAACCATGATAGTGCCATGCATCCAATATGTATGCGAAAGAACCCTATCGACACATACTATTTCTACATGTGTGCACAACCATACACCAAAATGCATCATCCATATGATAACACAACCATTATACATCCATTAATATAGCTACCTACACACAGTTAAATGCAATATGCAATATGAAGTGACTGAGCCGATCTAGTGCCTAAAGTGTGTGTATATGCATCCACGAGCAACCACTAGCAACCACTTGCATCCACACGCATCCATCAAACATAACATGTCTCAAACACATGTTTCAACCATAGGTTTACCCTATCTAAAGGTCAAAGATACTAATGAGAGGACATACTAAAGATAAGATAAGTACTAGACAAACGATAAAGGAGAAGTTAAAAGACATACCCTCAAAAAGGAATGTGTACAATGAACGCATCTTCGCTTCTGTCTCCCAAGTAGCATTGCTCTCATCCTCTCCCCATTGCACTTTGACTAGTCGAACCTCTCTGTTTCTCAACTTCCTAATCTCTGACCCAAGGATGCGAGTAGGAGCTCGTCGAATCGTCGCATCACGCTCTACCTCCACTTCTCTAAGCAATCTCGGCTCTACCACCTCTGCGGTCTCATGTAGGCACTTCCTCAAATGTGACACATGGAATACGTCATGTACCCCCACTAAGCCTCTCGGGTAAATCCACTCTATATGCCATCCGTCCAATCCTTTCCTTAATAGGAAACGGCCCTACAAATCTTGGTGTTAACTTCCCAACGGACCCAAAGCGAACAACATTCTGTAATGGAGATACTTTGACAAAGACCATGTCCCCAACATCAAACTCAAAATCCGTCCTCCTCTTATCCGCGTAAGATTTCTGCCTGTCTTGCGCCGCTTTCATCCTTCTTCGAATCAAATCAATCTTTTCCGAAGTCTCTCTAACCATATCAGGCCCAAGCAAAATCTTATCCGTAGATTCCCACCAACATGTAGGTGACCGACAAGGCCTTCCATAAAGAGCTTCGAAAGGAGCCATACCAATACTAAACTGAAAGCTGTTATTATACGCGAACTCCACCAATGGAAGATGCTCTTCCCATGTACCTCCAAAATCTAAGATACATAGCCTCAAAAGGTCTTCTAGAACACGATTCACCCTCTCGGTCTGGCCGTCCGTCTGAGGATGATATGCGGTGCTCAAACACAACTGAGTCCCTACTGCCTCTTGCAAACTTTTCCAAAACTCGCTAGTGAAGATAATATCTCGATCACTCACTATGCTAGAAGGTACCCCATGCAATCGAACTATCTCTCGAAGGTAAACTAAAGCTAGCCATGGAGCAGTCCTCTTACTCTTCACGGGTATGAAATGGGCGCTCTTAGTAAGTCTGTCTACCACAACCCAAATTCCCGTATTACCCTTCCTCGATCTCGGTAACCCATCAATAAAATCCATCGAGATGCTATCCCACTTCCATTGCGGAACTTCCAATGGGTGAAGCAACCCACCAGGTTTCTTTTGCTCCGCTTTCACTTGTTGGCACACCAAGCATCTAGCGACATACTCGGCCACATCTTTCTTCATACCAGCCCAAAAGAAAACCCGCTTCATGTCTT
This sequence comes from Allium sativum, assembly GCA_030737875.1. Classification (NCBI taxonomy): domain Eukaryota; kingdom Viridiplantae; phylum Streptophyta; class Magnoliopsida; order Asparagales; family Amaryllidaceae; genus Allium; species Allium sativum. Next base: position 298,068,764 of record CM060922.1, read on the forward strand.
GGTACATCTTGTCCCCACCGGGATGAATGGTCATCTTTGAACGATGTGCATCATCAAGAACAGCCTTCCTCAAACCCTCGTCTTGCGGTACACAAAGTCTACCGTCTCTACGCAAGCACCCCCTATCGTCTAGGGTGTACCTACTCAAATGGCTGGATGACTCCCCCCTTATGAGCCTCTCTACCAACTCAACCAACTGTGGGTCGTCCCACTGTGCCTCGCCAATCCATCCCAAAAGAGTATGTCTGACCTCTAAAGATGCTAGCAAACCGGGTACAAAGTCAACGGAAGGTCTGAAGTCAAACATCGAGATAAATTCCAAGCTTCGTCGTTCCACGAACAATGGACTCAAGGACAACCTTTTTCTGCTTAAGGCGTCTGCCACCACGTTACCCTTGCCAAGGGTATACGCTATCTCGAAATCATAGGATGCTAAGAACTCCATCCACCTTTGCTGTCTCAAGTTCAAATCCTTCTGAGAAAACAAGTACTTCAATGATTTGTGGTCAGTGAACAATTCGAATCTCTCGCCAAGGAGATAATGGCGCCAAGTCTTAAGCGCAAAAATAATAGCGGCCAACTCTAAATCATGGGTAGGGTAATTTTTCTCATGCTTTCTCAACTGCCTTCCACCGTAGGATATTACCCTTCCTTCTTGCATTAAGACTGCGCCCAGTCCTGTCCCACAAGCATCGGTATAAACAACAAATGGCTTACTCCCATCTGGCAACACTAAAACCGGAGCTGTGGTTAAAGCTCTCTTTAACCGTTGGAACACATCATCACAATCTACGTCCCATGCGAAGACCAGATTCTTCTTCGTCAAGCGAGTTAATGGGGCTGATATTTTCGCGAAGTCCTTGATAAACTTCCTATAGTAGCCAGCCAACCCCAAGAAACTCCTCACCTCGGTAGCATTCTTCAGAACCTTCCAATCTTGGATGGATACTACCTTCGCGGGATCCACAGCTATCCCTTCCTTAGAGACCACGTGCCCTAAGAACCGCACTTCCTTCCTCCAAAAGTGACATTTAGAGAATTTAGCCTTAAGGCTATGCGCTCGAAGAGTCTCCAACACTTCCCTAAGATGTAGGGCATGCTCTTCTTCACTCTTAGAAAAGACTAAGATATCATCCACAAAGACCACCACGAACTTATTAAGGTACTCCCTGAACACCCTACTCATCAAATCAACAAGTATGCTGGGGCGTTCGTCAAACCAAATGGCATCACAAGCCACTCATAGAAACCATCCGGAGTCCTAAAGGCAGTCTTGTCTATGCTATCCTCAGCCACTCTCAACTGATGAAACCCCGTGGCCAAGTCCAACTGCGAAAACACTGAGGCGCCAACCAACTGATCAAAGAGATCATCAATCCTCGGCAATGGGTGTCTATTCTTCTTTGTGAGCTTGTTGAGTTCTCTATAGTCTACACAAAGTCTGAGGGACCCATCCGCCTTCGTGGCAAAAACTACTGGAGCACCCCACTCCGATATACTTCGTCTTATGAACCCCTTCTCAAGCAACTCCCCTACTTGCTTATGGAGTTCCCTCCTCTCACGAGGAGCCATGTGGCGCACTGGCAAAGATACTGGTTTAGCATTGTCCACCAGGTATATTCGGAAGTCTATCTCCCGCTTCGGAGGTAAGCCCTTCACCTCCTCAAACACATCCGAGTATTCCCGGACCACTCTAACAGATCGCAAACTCTCGACCGAAGCGTCAAGCGATTCAAGATAACTTAGCATAACATAATCCATGGGATTACAAGAGATCTCGAGAGTGTTACCCAAGCGGGTCATGAGCCTAACAACTCTCCTTTCACAATCAAGAACGGCACCATTACTGGATAACCAGTCCATGCCCAAAATCAACCCATAGCCCGTGAGGCCCAAAACAAAAGCATCACATCTAAACTCAACGCTAAGTATAGAAATCTTCAAACCCAAACATATCATGGACAAATAAGTGGAGCCCCCAATTGGGTTTGACCCAACCAAGGGATCATCTACTTGACTGGTGTCTAAGTGCAGTGACTCAACTAATGATGATGAGATAAACGAATGCGATGCGCCAGAGTCAAACAAAGTACGGACAGGATGATCAAACAGAAAAACCAGACTTTCAACGGAAATAGCTCTACCTCTTTCCTGAATCGGTGGAACCGCGAGAGCCTGAACTTGCCCCCTTGCCTGTCCTGGTGCCATAAGAGCTTGCACCTGTCCCCCTGAGGTAGATCCCGTCCTCTGCCCCTTCTTAGGGAAGTCCTTCACTAGATGCCCTGCTTCGCCACAGTGGAAGCAGCCAGTCTTCTTCTTCTTTCGACAATCTTTGCTTAGGTGGCCTGGTGTCCCGCAATTGAAGCACTTCTTCTTTCCCTTGCCACCGTTGCCTTTCCCACCTTTGTTTTTCTGTTGCTGTTGAGGTCTCTTCTGATCTCCTTTCTTCTCGGGTGCCTTATTAGCATTGGGACCCTTCTCTTCCTCATGCATGAGTGCCATGTCTACTAGCTTCTCAAAGGTGGCCCCCATAGGGATGTGAGTCATAGCCAATCCATGCATTGGTTCATTCAAGCCTTTAACGAACCTCAAAGCCTTCTTCTCCGGTGTATTCACCATGTCTATGCCAAACCTTGCCAACTGATTAAACTTGTTGACATATTCCTTCACTGATAGGTTTCCTTGCTTTAGAGTCAAGAACCTTTCCATATACAAGTTTTCCTCCGCCCTTGAGAGAAACTTTGCCACAAACCTTTGCCTGAAATCCGCCCAAGAGTCAACAGGGCGCTCTCCATTAGTGACCTCCCACCAGAACGAGGCCTCTCCCTTCATTAACCAAGCAGCTAACTTGACTTTCTTTCCTTCTTCCATCTCAAAGATATCTATCAACTCTTCCACCTCCTTAAGCCAATCCCTTGCTTCCACAAAAGTTTCTGATCCTTGAAAAGGTTTCCCTCCCATAGCCTTAAATTCCTTGCAAGTCTTAGCAAAAGTATCCGTGCGAGGAGGAGGAGGGGGAGGAAGATCGGGTGCTACTGTTGGTGGAGGAACATTTGTTGGACCCGCAGTGGCGGCCCTAGCCTCCATCAACCTCCTATACCATACTGGTATCGCTACACCCTCCGGAAAGTTAAGATCTTCAGCCATGCTAAAACGAAAAAGGAAAGATTCAAAACGGAGAATTCGAAAGATAAAGATATGGCTATTGGGGATTATGCTTTTCTTTCAAAAACTTTTCTCTTAAAACACATGTTTTTGAAAATACTTCTTCCAAAAATGTTTTTGGAAAAATAGTTTTCTAAAAATTTTATCTGTTCCGGATACCTTCAGCTCTGATACCACGTGTAACACCCCACACCCGCTAAGGTCACTCACTAAGGGAATGCCTTAACTTCGGTGGAGTATTTTAAGTGAATATAGAACAGAAAAATTACAACAAGACAGATATGAATAATACTTGAAATCTAAAACATCATTTCATTGCAGCAGAAGATGAACATGTTTGGTTACATATCAAAACCAACTAAAACAAGAGTCAAGTACTAAATATCCATCTTGGTAAAACATAAGTACATAATCCCACTACATAACTAATAGCCATAATAGAAAAGATAAGCTGGGCTTTACATCACGGTCCAAGCTCCAAAAGATAGATAAAGCAATCTGATCAAAGCCCACTAGTGCTAGGCCCACTCTGAGAACCTGAGGGTTGGGAAAAAGATAAAAACAACGGGGTCAGACATAAGTCTGAGTGAGCCCTATAACTCTAACAATACAATCATTAAAGTAATTAGGGTATGATATAAACTTGGTACGGTGATGACTGGGGATAAATGACTACACTAAGCAGCCAACTAGACATAGGATGAACTTAGATAACGGTAAAGACGCATCTACCCACCCAAGGGTAATTACTACACTGCACCACACCAGTCATTCCTACTGAAAGGTTGATCCCACCCAAGGACTTAGAAATTTTAACTAGTAGTTTCGTGTACCCCTAGCTGACTACATAGGTGCCGTCTGCCCCTATCTCCACTAGGTGTACCCACTACTCCCCAAGCGATCGGCTCCCTACCGTAGATACCCGTGCTGGCCCCACAGTGGGGTGTATCACTCCCCAAAGTGGCAACCCGATACAATCAACGGTGCACGGCTTATACCTACATGATGCAACAACGTCTTACCTACCAGCCCGGGTCCACACATGCATATGAAACCCGTTGGACTTGCGTTGCCACCGCTAACCCGTTTTGGCCTCTTATAGTCAAGCCCAGTACGCGTGTCCCGCCCTCGACATGGGTCGAGCCCAATAAGATACATATGGGTTACTGGTTGAAATGGGCCCCCACAAGCTACCACCTAAGCTTGTCCCTTTTTCTAGTGCATCCCACTTAACCCTTTAATCATGTTTAATTACAAGTTTCCACTTGGTTAAGTATTCTAATCGTATTTTCTATTGCCACCGAAGGCAACCCACTAGATTTCCACATGCCACCCAAGGCACTTACTTAATCTCCACATGCCACCCAAGGCACCCACTTAACCCCTCATGCCCCACTACATGCTTATCTGGTTAAGTGTTTCTTAATTGATTAAGGACGTAACCTTGTAAAGACCTCTCACATTAGACTGTCTTTTATGGAAGCTGGATTTGCCGGTCGGTTCTGGGCAGCCTTACGCCATAACAGAGTCTAACCTCGTGTCTTTACACCTGTCACGTATTTAGTTTATGCCTAAGACCTCTCACATTGGGCCAATCATTTGTAGCCGCTGGATTTGCCGGTCGGTTCCGGGCAGTCTTATGCTACAAAAGGGTCCAACCTCGTGTCTTAGTTGATTAATTACACCTAATTAATCACCCCCATAATTTGTATTAATTATCCCTAAATAATTACAAATTTAACGATGTACATAATTGACTCAATTATGTCCATCCACTTTATGGTATGCATAATCATACCAACTTCACACCATTTTATTAACATGAATATTAACCCCATCGTTCCCCACGTAATTCGCTAACATGACATACTTAAAAGGGAAGATTCATCACAAATACAATGGGTTCTACTTAGCATAACATTATCATCAACATGGGTTTTAAAGGTGTCAACTTGCATATATGACCATAGTATCAAACCCAACTAGCATAGATAACCAACCCAAACTTGCATGAATCACATATGTCATAAAGAGGATAACTTGCATAGTTACTTATGTCATACAAAGGGGTAAACTTGCATATGTATGTATGACATACAAAGGTGTAAGCTTGCACATGTTACTTGCATATAATCAAACACCAAACTTGCATAACATGTCATATATGAACTTGCATATAATCAAACACCAAACTTGCATAACATGTCATATATGAACTTGCATATAATCAAACACCAAACTTGCATAACATGGTGTCATAATGGATCAATGTTTATCATAGTGATTTGCATAACTAGCATCATGAACACTTAGCATAAAACTTGCATAACTAGCATCATAAACATATAGCATAAAACTTGCATAACTAGCATCATAAACTCATAGCATATGACTTGCATAACTTGCATAACATCATGAACACATAGCATATGACTTGCATAACTTGCATAACATCATGAACACATAGCATATGATAACATAACTTGCATTGATCCACATACGTAACCATAACCTCATTATATCCTATCATAATTAGTTTAGCAATTGCTTGATAAAGGCATAGAAACTCACAACTTGTTGATTAGCACTTCAATGAAGAAGATTAGGTTGCCAGAGTTGATTAGAAGTTGATTTGAGAAGCTATCTTCCTCTTTAATTTGTTGGTGGCTCCTTCTAGTTGCATTTTGACGGCATAACGACGTTGTCTCCAATTTTAGTATGAATTAGGGTAGTCTTAGGGTGTATTTATAGATTAGTTAAGTGTTTTAGGCCATTAGATTAACCCTAAATCAGATTAGAGCCGTCAGATCTCGTCACTAGCCACCAAAACATAGCCCAAATCCCAAATCAGTGCACCCAGGTCACACTGACCGATAGGAGGGGTCGACCCCTGGGTCGACACATGGGTCGACCCCTTGGGGGGGGAGTCGACACCCATGTCGACCCCTGTGTCGACACCCATGTCGACCCCTGTGTCGACACCCTCTGTCTGGCGGGAATTTTCCCGCCTCTTTTGAAACTTGAAATTTGAATATTTTAAATCTGTTTTGAATTTTCTTAAAACTTCTTCGGGCCTTAACTGGGTCATACGGACTCCGATTTTCGAAAACTCGGACTCTATTTCGCGTATTTTTCCGAGATGAACGTAATGGCATAGCCCGTTTCCCCTGATTCAGATTTTAAAATTTAATTCTACCCTGATTTATATCATAACAAGTTATTCAACATACGGGGTGTTACAATTAATTTCTTGAATTTCCAGTGCAATTTGGGGTTAGACTTGTGTTATTTGGTCAGCTCAAATTGGTCCGGATTTTCGGGTCGTTACATGGACCATGGGATTTTGCTGAGTGGTTTGGGCGTTAAAGAGGGGAGAAGCATCGAGCTTCAGCCACCGTCGTATGTAGGTGGTTATCGGGTTCTTCAGGTTAGAGAGAATACTGAGGAAATTTTCCTATTGGTTGGCCATTTAATTTATTTTTAATTTATTTATTTCCAAAAATACCCCTCACTCCATATGAACACCAAATTAAACCCAACGACTGTCGCCCCTAGCTAAATACCCCCATTTCAAACACAATGGAATATGTTTCACAAGCTCATTCGACTGTTTCGATCAGTTTCCGTCAAAATCAAAATATAAATCTATATATTCAATTTTAAACATACATTACAATTTATAGGGGCCACATACTAACTCTGAAAATTCCAGAAAAATTATTTCTAGCTTCGTATTGACGATATGGTCCTAACAAAACTAATTTTGTCAAATTTGAAGACCGTTTGAAAAATGGTCATTTTCTGGTCGATTCAAATTGATTGAAACTGTCAAAACACGTTTTCCTTTGCCATGCTCACATATTGATTTAGAAAATTATGAATTTTAGAATCTAGCAATAACTTGACATCTCGGATCCAACAAAAGTGGTTTCGTCGAAAACGGAGGTCATTTGTAAAATGGCTATTTTTAAGGGCTTTATGTATATATATTAAAATATATATAAATTCCACAGCGACTTTTCTGAATTTTGAACTGGACGTATCTCTCAGCTTATAAAACGAAATCTCAGTTTCTTGACTTTGTTAGAAAGATATCAACAAACAGATTCAAATATTTCTTGTTTCGTTCAATTCTGACTTATATTGAATTCTGTATATTCATTTGAAATTAGAAATCGAATTTTCGACTACTACGCCATTTCAGGCTCGTTATATAATTAAAATAAATATTTATATTCTAACGACGATTCAAATAAATATATACGTTCTAATTCTATTCTAAATAAATTTCTTGTCGTTATTATTTAAAATAAATCATTTTAAATATTCAAAATTCATTAAAATTGCCAAAATAAAAATTTTAAATTGGTTCAGATTTTCGGGGTTGTTACATTCTCCCCCACTTAAAATCTTTTCGTCCTCGAAAAGGAACGAAGCTGAAAGTTGTTTTACAAAGCAACTCAACTTTTCAGTATTTTCATTATGGCTTTAAGTTCTTCAACTTTTCAGTATTTTCATTATGGCTTTAAGTTCTTCAACTTTTCAGTTTCTAAGAATTTTCCAATTCTTCAAAAATTTGGTTAACACCCTAAATTTTCAAAAAAATTTGCCATAACCGCCCCTGCATGGGAAAATCCTGAAATTTCCATATAGGCCTCTCCAATCCAAAAAGAAAAGAAACAGCCAATCGGCTCATAAAATCGTCCAAAACCTAAGAAATTAGTAAGCATGTACCTATTTATCGGGCATACTATTTTATTCCTCTGCTCTAGCCTCCTTGCAATGACCTGTTCACATATATATATGTACATGCATGCATTTCCAAATAATTTTCAATACAGTTCAAAATTTGGTTCAATTTAGCCTAAATGTACCGTTCTTTCACATAATGATTTTACTAGATAACAAATAATCATACAAAACAACCATCAATCAATTAGTTGATTAGCTTTTCAAATTCATAATTTTGATACATATACAAAAAAATCATGTTTTTGATGCCAAATCACAACAATAAGCCCTATCTAGTTTTGGTTCTCACACCAGTCAATTGGAAATATATAGAAATCCCACTTTCGAAACTCGAACACAATTGCTGATGATGTCTAGACTATCATCAGAATCATCTCCGGGCAACTAGAGTGTGATTCTATCTCTATCCAGTATACTAAAACTTCGAATATACGTTTGCAAGGCATATATGCAAAATCTTAATATATTGGATTGTCCAAATTCAAAACAAATAAATATTCAAATACATTGAATAAGGTTTAAATTTTCAAAATAATATTTGTTTTTATTTTAGAATATACTCTTTACACTCGTTCTAGTATACTACTGATCTCATCTCTAACGAGTCATTCTCATTGGATATTACTAATCCAATCTCTGATGGATTCTTTCGTTTGGTTCTAATGTGTCTTGTTATCGAGCTCTGTAAACCAAAGCTCTGATACCAAACTGAAATGACCCAAACTTCCCCGTGAAGGAAAGCCTGGATTGCTTTGAGGACAAGACGAATCAGAACACAAACAGAATAACATTTCATTGCTTATTGCAACAATTTCTCAGAATACAAGAATATACAGAGTATGAATAAATATTACACATTTACTAAACATCAGAGATTTACAAGTTACAATGCAGTGGAAAAATAATACAAAACACAACTGAAAAGAATATACGGATACAGAGCTTTCCGAATATCAATCCAGCTGTAAACCAGGATCCTGTGAATATAAATATGCAAAACCAAAACTACTAGCTGCCCGTGTGGAAAATAGGGGCACCCAGAGTTTAGGTTAAAACAATAAACTCCAGGTCAGTCATGTGACTGGTGTGAGAACTAAAACAGTTATTAATCTTTATTTTAATGTTAGGTAAATCAAGGGACCACGCCGTATAACACGGAACGGGTTTCCTCCCAAGAATACCAGTGCATAAAGACAATAGCGCAATATTAAATAAAGAATAATGAAGCTATTATTAGACTCAGGTCCCATCACACAATGCAACGCAAGCCGGAGGATAGAGTTTTTACATTATAATAGCCAAGAATGCTTGGTACGTAAAATTCCATGTTTTATTATTATTATAAGTGTATAGTGTCAAAACAATTTCAATCATAATTATCAATCATAGAAGGCATAAGTGCCCCATACCACTATATCGCCATATATAGGTTTACAATTAAAACCGCAAAGTCACGTATCTGAAGTTGGATTTCCATCTGTGAACCAAGGCAAGGGATTGTCCTTACCGCTTCGAGACATTCTAGCCCATATCTCAGGATCAGAATGCATCGACCCTTGGATCTTCAGGGCCAGTCCACACGGAGTGGACTAAAATGCCTAAACAATGTGTTTCCCCGCCATATGGGGCATAAATGAGCCAATTGACTCCATCGGTCCCGGATCGACCGATATAACTGAGGCCCCTCACTATCCATTATCCACATAAGTAAAATGTCAGGGCTTGTAAAACGCTGACACAACTCCTAGCTAGATGAAACGCATGTCCTCCCTGCAGTCATTGTAACACCCCATAATTTGAACATAAAAATTCACAAATTAAAGTATACTTAATTAAGTGAAATGGGTTGCGCAGAGAAATATATATATATATATTGATATATATATATAATTGAAAATTAAATAAATAAATATGCAAAAATGTTCAAAACAGCGAATTGGTAGAGGGGAATAACCGAACCGGCCGATTTTTGAGGTCGACCCAAGCCCGCTGGGTCGACTAGGGGTTAATCCAGGGTGTTTGGCTGTCAACCCGTGGGTCGATTCGCTCAAATGCAGATTTTGCATTTGAATGGTTCTCATGGTTCAGCTTTAATCTAAAGGCCCTAGATGGTTCCTACACTTGACTTCTTCCCCAAGACATGCTTTGATGGCTTGGATTGAATCTAGGGTTAATCCTATGGCTAATACTATCCTAATCCTCTATAAAAAGACCCCTAAACCTAGCCTAAATCACCATTATTCAATCCTACAACTAAACTATGTCAAATTGATTCCTCTCATGGCCTCCACTCTCATGCTAAAATTCCTAAGTTTATTTCTATGAGAGATTGTGAGTTCATACAAGTGCTTTCAAACTTGTATGAGTGTTCTTAGTTTGCATTCAAGTCAAGTTGCAACATTTCTATTTCAAAACAAGGATTTTTATTTGATTTGGCGCAAGGGTTTTTCATTGGAGCATTCATATTGGGTCTTTTTTGTGATTGCATAAGGGCTTTGTCTCAATCTTTATAATAAATATATATTTGTGTCTTCATAGCATTGTAAGCCCTTTTCTACTTTCTTTCTTTGAACTCTAAAGTTAAATGAATGATGCAAGTTTGGGGTTGATCATTATTATATGCAAGTTTGGTTGATCATTATATGCAAGTTTGGTTGATCATTATATGCAAGTTTGGATGATCATTATGCAAGTTGGTTTAACCATTATGTATGACACATGTTGCTATGTTATGCAAGTTTGGGTTGATCATGTTATCATGTTATGCAAGTTATACTTGATGTTGTGAGCATAAAGCTCTAAGCTTTATATTAAAGGTTGCATTTTGGCAACATGAAAGTTATCATACCCCTTATGATAACTTGCATGTGACGCTAAATGCGAACTTCTAGCAACTTCTACATGTCATTTATCACCATGTATCACTCATATGCTAAGTTTGGTTTTATGCATGCTTTTGAAGCCTAGTGATGCAATATGCAAGTATATGAACATATGTACATCTCATATGCCACCATGATAAACTTGTGGCTTCAACACCTTTTTGTCATGAGTATGCCAAGTTCCCTATTTTACCCTTTATGCGTTGTTGCGATTATGTAAACGATGGGATTACGTTGGGGTTGGGTAACATTATGACAAAAACATGGTTTTTATAACATAACGTGATATGTTAACTTGTAATTATGTTTTGGAAACATAATGGACATGACACTTAGAAAATATGAGTGTGGCCAACTCGAGGTTGGGTTGAGTTTGTAGCATAAATCTACCCGGACCCGCCTGGCTTAACTAGTGGCTACAAACAATAGGACCCAATGTGAGAAGTTGGTCATGTTGTGCACGAACCCGAGGTTAGACCAGGTTGTGGTGTAAAGCTACCCGGACCCGCCCGGCTTAACTAGTAACCACATCAAGGTCTAATGTGAGAGGTTAAAGCACATTAAGTTAATGAATGCCTCCTGATTAGGGTTAAGTCATGGTCCACTTAATACTTAACTAATTTGGGCTTGATGGACTAATCGAGGTTAAGTCAGGAGCCTTGGGTACTCTTAACCAATTTAATCCACGTGTGGATCGGGTTAACCACATTTAACCCGTTAAGAAACCCTAGTTGCGTGGTCCTTTTCAGCAGTAACCTCCTTGGTGGTATCATAAGACCCTAGGACTAGGCTAGGGTGGGGCACGATTACTGGGCTGATTGTAAGAGACCAAAAGAGACAGCTGAATGATGCCTCGGTTGTTCAGGCGGACCATGGTCGTGCACATTAAGTCCGGAGTTGAACACGGGCACCGGTAGGTTTGGACTGTGCATCATGGTTTGGTGTCAGAGGGTTACACCATAGGGCCTGATACACCCTAGGGTGGACCCTACACAGTCAACTACATTACATGATTAAGCCGTATGACACCGACACTTGACGAGTTAGGCTTATAGGGAGCCGATCGACTAGACCGTGTAGTTGGACCTTAATTTAGGTCACCTCATGATGATGGGCCAAGCTTGGGCCAAGGGATCAATTCTTGTTTTTACTTGACATGTTAGAATGCTAGTACACCCGTGGTGCAAAACTTAACCTTAATTATGCGATGACACCTTTATCTATCTTGTTAGTTAATCATCATGCCAGTATGTTGTTATCCTTATGTTCATCTCAGCTTCTCATGCCAGTTAACTTTACTGGTTCATAGACAGATAGTAGTAGGGCTTACCAGTCTTTTTGACTGACCTGTTTTCTTTCGCCTCTTTTCTTCCGTTCCCACCCTCAGGTTCTCAGGGTGGGAACATTGGAGCTTAGCTTGGATCTTTACAGATTGCTTACTGGATTTGCTCATGTACGGTTTTGGACATTGAGCTAGCTATGGTTTATCACTTCATTTTGGGGATAGTACTTTATGTATTTCAGTTTTTCAGTTTATGCTTTTATCTAGACTTTGTTTTTGGAAAATAATACCAAGTACTTTGTTGTAACATGACTATGGTTTTGAAATGCTAAGTTTTATCCGCTGCTTTACTACTCTGTTTTACTTATATGTTTTGTCTTGTGATATCTGCATGCATGTTTACCTTATTTATCGCCTCTCCAAAGCTAATGTCCTTGCAAGAGTGGCATTGGCGGAGGTGGGGTGTTACATTTGGTATCAGAGCATAAGGTTTACAAGATTTGAGCAAAAGTGTTTTTGAAACTTACCTTTTGAAAAACTATTTTCAAAACCAATTAAGTATTTTCCAAGAAAAGTCTAGTTATTTTAAAAATGCTATTCCCCAAAAGCCATAGCACTATCCTTCGTTTCTTCGTTCTGAATCTATCTTTTTCCTTTTTCAGTATGGCCGATCTTAACCTTCCCGAGGGAGTGACCATTCCCGGATGGTTCCGGAGATACTTGGAAGCTAGGGCCAACGATGTGGGCCCAACAAATACCCCCAATATAACTGAGGTTCCTCCTCTTCCTCCTCCTCAGAACCCGCAAGCAGATTTCGCTAAGATTTGCAAAGATTTTAAGGCGATGGGTGGCAAGAACTTTATTGGGATGGAGACTTTTGTGGAGGCAAGAAATTGGTTGAAAGAAACTGAAGATCTCTTCGCCATCTTTGATGTGCAAGATCATAGAAGGGTTCTATTGGCAGCATGGTTATTGAAAGAAGAAGCTGCTTATTGGAGGGAGGTCACCAATGCTACGAGGCCTATAGAGACTTGGGCCGACTTTTGGACAAGATTTGGGCTTAAGTTTCTATCATCAGCTGAGGCGAATTTGCAATTGGAGAAGTTTATATCTTTGAAGCAAGGAGACATGACAGTGAGGGAGTACGTGAATGAGTTTAACAAGCTCGCCCGATTTGGTTTGGACATGATTAATACTCCCCAGAAGAAGGCTTTGCGCTTTGCACGAGGGTTGAATGAGCCACTACAAGGTTTAGCCCTATCTCATATACCTATGGGGGCCACTTTCGAAGGTCTAGTAGACATGGCATTGCTTCAAGGAGACGATAAGAATGGCAAGAAGGAAGTGAAGGCTAATGAGACCCAAGCCAAGAAGACAAACTCCAAGTGGGGAGTTAATCAGAGCAATCAGAACAACAAAAACAACAAGAACAACAAGGCCAAGGCAAAGGACCCAAGAAAATGCCACTACTGTGGGAATGTAGGGCACATAGCTAAAGACTGTAAGAAAAGAAAGAGGAAGTCGGGCGAATGCTTTCATTGTGGAGAGATCGGACATTTTAGCAAGGATTGCCCCAAGAAGAAAGGGCAGAATCAGCGTGCAGGACCTTCTGGAGGGCAAGTGAATGCTCTCAACGCCGCTCCAGTTCAGGATCGAGGTAGCATTTCTGTAGAAAGTCTTGTTTATATTTCTGATTATCCTGTTCGCACCTTATTTGATTCTGGCGCATCGCATAGTTTTATTTCTTCTGACATTGTTGAAAGTTTGCACCTAAGTACTAGCTTAGTTGAGGATCCCGTTTGTGTTTCAAATCCAATTGGGGGTTCCGCCCATCTATCTATGATTTGTGTGGATTTGAAGATTTCTATCTTGACTGTAGAATTCATTTGTAATGTTTAGGTTCTCGGGTTTATGGGATACGGGTTGATTTTGGAGGTGGATTGGTTGTCCAGTTATGGAGCCATTCTTGACTGTGAGCATAGGGTAGTGAGGCTCATGACTCGCCTCGGTAATCCCCTAGAAATTTATTGTAACCCTAGAGGTCCCGTCATGTTATGTTATCTTGAATCTCTCGACTCGTTTATCGATGATCTGCAATCTGTAAGGGTGGTCCGAGAATATCCCGATGTCTTTGAAGAAGTTAAGGGGTTACCCCCTAAACGAGAGATAGATTTCCGCAGTTATCTAGTTGATAATGCCAAGCCAGTATCATTGCCAGTTAGGCACATGGCTCCATGTGAGAGAGGGGAGCTCAGTAAGCAAATCAAGGAGTTGCTTGAGAAGAATTTTATTAGGCGAAGCATTTCTGAATGGGGTGCTCCGGTGGTATTCGCCACTAAAGCGGATGGTTTGCTTCGTCTATGTGTTGATTATCGAGAGTTGAGCAAGCTGACAAAGAAGAATAGGCACCCGTTACCGAGGATTGATGATCTCTTTGACCAGCTTGTAGGTGCTTCTGTTTTCTCTCAGCTCGATCTAGCCACCGGATTCCATCAGCTTAGAGTCGCTGAGGATAGCATTGATAAAACTGCGTTTAGGACTCCGGATGGATTCTTTGAATGGCTTGTCATGCCATTCGGATTGACTAATGCACCCGCCTACTTCGTAGACTTGATGAGTAGGGTGTTCAGGGAGTTCCTCAACAAGTTTGTTGTTGTCTTCGTGGATGATATTCTGATCTTCTCAAAGGACGAGGAAGAACATGTCAGACATCTCAAGGAAGTGATGGATACGCTTAGAGCGCATCAGTTGAAAGCCAAGTTCTCCAAATGTCATTTCTGGAGAAGGGAAGTTTGGTTTCTTGGACATATAGTTTCTAAGCAAGGCATAGCGGTGGATCCCGCGAAAGTGGTTGTGGTTCAAGATTGGAAGACTCCTAGGAATGCGACCGAAGTAAGAAGCTTTCTCGGTTTGGCGGGCTACTATAGGAAGTTCATCAGAGACTTCGCTAAGATTTCGGCCCCTCTCACTAAATTGACGAAGAAGAACTTAGTCTTTGCATGGGACTTGGAGTGTGAGCTTGCTTTTCAAAAGCTCAAAAGAGCCCTTACCTCAGCTCCAGTTTTGGCATTACCCGATAGTGGTAAGATGTTTACCGTGTACACAGATGCATGTGGCACGGGGTTAGGAGCTGTTCTGATGCAAGAGGGAAGAGTGATATGTTATGGGGGTAGGCAACTTAAAGTTCATGAGAAGAACTATCCCACTCATGATTTGGAGTTAGCGGCGATCGTCTTTTCACTCAAATCCTGGCGCCACTATCTTCTAGGCGAAAGGTTTGAGTTGTATACTGATCACAAGTCACTCAAATACCTCTTCTCGCAAAAAGATCTGAATCTAAGGCAGCAAAGGTGGATGGAATTTTTGGCATCTTATGACTTCGAGATAGCTTATACCCCTGGCAAGGGTAATGTTGTGGCGGATGCACTAAGCAGAAGGAGATTGACTTTAAGCCCCTTGTTCATTCACATGAAGAACTTGGAATTCTTGGCAACCTTTGATTTCACGACGGCTGTTGAGTTGATGATGGGTTCATTAGCATCCCTTGAGCTTAGACCCACACTTCTTGATCAAGTTGGGGCTTCGCAGAGGGAAGATCCACAGATAGTCGAAGTTATGGACAAGTTGATTCGGGGTGAGACGTCTAGTCACCTTGCCAGATATACTATTGATGATAAAGGATGGCTAAGGCGTGATGGGAGATTATGTGTTCCTCGGGTGGGAGATTTGGTCCATAGAGTTCTTGAAAAAGCGCATCACTCGAAGATGACTTTACATCCGGGAGGAGATAAGATGTATAGAGATATGAAGCGCAGTTTCTTTTGGGATGGAATGAAGAAAGATGTGGCAGAGTATGTTTCAAGGTGCATGGTGTGCCAACAAGTGAAGGCCGAGTCAAAGAAACCAGGTGGGCTATTACATCCATTGGAGGTCCCACAATGGAAGTGGGAGAGTATTTCTATGGATTTTGTGGATTGTTTGCCTAGGTCAAGGAGAGGGAACACAAGCATATGGGTCATAGTTGACAGACTTACGAAGAGTGCTCACTTCATCCCAATAAAGAGCAAGAGGACCGCATCATGGCTAACATCTGTTTATCTTCGAGAGATAGTATGGTTGCATGGAGTTTCTTCTAGCATAGTTAACGATCGTGACCCAATTTTCACTAGCCAGTTTTGGAACAGTTTGCAAGAAGCGATGGGTACACGATTGAATCTGAGTACAGCCTATCACCCCCAGACGGATGGCCAAACCGAAAGGGTGAATAGAGTGCTAGAAGATCTCTTGAGGCTTTGTGTTCTCGACTTCGGTGGTACTTGGGAAGACCACCTTCCTCTTGTAGAGTTTGCTTATAATAATAGCTATCA
Organism: Allium sativum; assembly: GCA_030737875.1. NCBI lineage: Eukaryota > Viridiplantae > Streptophyta > Magnoliopsida > Asparagales > Amaryllidaceae > Allium > Allium sativum. Next base: position 298,085,212 of record CM060922.1, read on the forward strand.
AGCCAGCATAGGGATGGCACCATTTGAAGCTTTGTATGGGAGGCCGTGTAGGTCACCATCTTGTTGGTGGGAGACAACAGATAGACTTATACTTAGGCCCGATATGATACGGGACACATCCGAGAAAGTTGAATTAGTGAGAAGAAGGATGAAAGCGGCCCAAGACAGACAGAAATCCTATGCTGACAGACGAAGGGCAGATTTGGAATTCGAAGTGGGAGACATGGTTTTCATAAAGGTTTCTCCTTTACGTAATGTGGTTCGTTTTGGAGCAGTGGGGAAGCTGGCACCAAGGTTCGTAGGACCTTTCCCTATCACAGAGAGAATTGGAAAGATGGCCTATAAGGTGGAATTGCCCGAAAAGCTAGCCGGAGTGCATAATGTCTTTCATGTCTCGCATCTCCGAAAGTGCCTTCATGAGTCCGCTGAGGTGGTTGAACCAAGCATTCTTGAAGACATTGAGGTAGAAAAAGAAGCAACCTTGAGAAAAGCTCCGATTCGTATCTTGGGAACAGAGATCAAGAAACTGAGGAATCGAGAAGTCAAATTGGTGAAAGTTCAGTGGGGTGAAGCCGACGAAGATGCAACTTGGGAAACCAAGGAGAAGATGCGTGGGCTTTATCCATTTCTTTTTGAGGGTACATTCTCGACCTCTTTCCTAATTAGCATATCTTTCTGTTTATCCGTGTTTATCCTGTTTATCTTGTCATCTCGTTAATCATGTTATGAGGACCTTAGGTAGAAACCCTTTGGATGAAACATGTATTTGAAACATGTTATGCTTGATGGTTGCAAGTGGTTGCAAGTGTTTGCACGTGGATACTCGTGGATGCATGGTGCACATTAGGCACTAAGATCGGCTCACACACTTTCATGTTGCATATGCATGAGTGCTTATACTTATTCATGGATGAAACTTGTTATGCTATCACGTGGATGTTGCATTTGGATGAATGTTATGTGCACTCATGTAGAGATTATAAATAATGTTAGGAATTTGCATACATATGGACTCATTTCACTAACATGCTTTGCATTAAGGAGGTTTACTGTATCAGTAACCGCCTGATTTTTGCATTAGATAAGTACATATACACACACTTTTGCATATGATCATACAACATTTAGAATCCTTTAAGGACAATGACTGCACGTGGATGATGTTTTGAGTAGATGGATGATGGATAGTAGGATACGTTCTTCCTAACTTGGAGATCTCGGGGACCAAATCCTTTAAGGAGGGGAGAATGTAACACCCCGTAATTTGAACATAAAAATTCACAAATTAAAGTATACTTAATTAAGTGAAATGGGTTGCGCAGAGAAATATATATATTGATATATATATATAATTGAAAATTAAATAAATAAATATGGAAAAATGTTCAAAACAGCGAATTGGGAGAGGGGAATAACCGAACCGGCCGATTTTTGAGGTCGACCCAAGCCCGCTGGGTCGACTAGGGGTTAATCCAGGGTGTTTGGCTGTCAACCCGTGGGCCGATTCGCTCAAATGCAGATTTTGCATTTGAATGGTTCTCATGGTTCAGCTTTAATCTAAAGGACCTAGATGGTTCCTACACTTGACTTCTTCCCCAAGACATGCTTTGATGGCTTGGATTGAATCTAGGGTTAATCCTATGGCTAATACTATCCTAATCCTCTATAAAAAGACCCCTAAACCTAGCCTAAATCACCATTATTCAATCCTACAACTGAACTATGTCAAATTGATTCCTCTCATGGCCTCCACTCTCATGCTAAAATTCCTAAGTTTATTTCTATGAGAGATTGTGAGTTCATACAAGTGCTTTCAAACTTGTATGAGTGTTCTTAGTTTGCATTCAAGTCAAGTTGCAACATTTCTATTTCAAAACAAGGATTTTTATTTGATTTGGCGCAAGGGTTTTTCATTGGAGCATTCATATTGGGTCTTTTTGGTGATTGCATAAGGGCTTCGTCTCAATCTTTATAATAAATATATATTTGTGTCTTCATAGCATTGTAAGCCCTTTTCTACTTTCTTTCTTTGAACTCTAAAGTTAAATGAATGATGCAAGTTTGGGGTTGATCATTATGATATGCAAGTTTGGTTGAACATTATATGCAAGTTTGGTTGATCATTATATGCAAGTTTGGTTGATCATTATATGCAAGTTTGGATGATCATTATGCAAGTTGGTTTAACCATTATGTATGACACATGTTGCTATGTTATGCAAGTTTGGGTTGATCATGTTATCATGTTATGCAAGTTAAACTTGATGTTGTGAGCATAAAGCTCTAAGCTTTATATTAAAGGTTGCATTTTGGCAACATGAAAGTTATCATACCCCTTATGATAACTTGCATGTGACGCTAAATGCGAACTTCTAGCAACTTCTACATGTCATTTATCACCATGTATCACTCATATGCTAAGTTTGGTTTTATGCATGCTTTTGAAGCCTAGTGATGCAATATGCAAGTATATGAACATATGTACATCTCATATGCCACCATGATAAACTTGTGGCTTCAACACCTTTTGTCATGAGTATGCCAAGTTCCCTATTTTACCCTTTATGCGTTGTTGCGATTATGTAAACGATGGGATTACGTTGGGGTTGGGTAACATTATGACAAAAACATGGTTTTTATAACATAACGTGATATGTTAACTTGTAATTATGTTTTGGAAACATAATGGACATGACACTTAGAAAATATGAGTGTGGCCAACTCGAGATTGGGTTGAGTTTGTAGCATAAATCTACCCGGACCAGCCCGGCTTAACTAGTGGCTACAAACAATAGGACCCAATGTGAGAAGTTGGTCATGTTGTGCACGAACCCGAGGTTAGACCAGGTTGTGGTGTAAAGCTACCCGGACCCGCCCGGCTTAACTAGTAACCACAACAAGGTCTAATGTGAGAGGTTAAAGCACATTAAGTTAATGAATGCCTCCTGATTAGGGTTAAGTCATGCTCCACTTAATACTTAACTAATTTGGGCTTGATGGATTAATCGAGGTTAAGTCAGGAGCCGTGGGTACTCTTAACGAATTTAATCCACGTGTGGATCGGGTTAACAACATTTAACCCGTTAAGAAACCCTAGTTGCGTGGTCCTTTTCAGCAGTAACCTCCTTGGTAGTATCATAAGACCCTAGGACTAGGCTAGGGTGGGGCACGATTACTGGGCTGATTGTAAGAGACCAAAAGAGACGGCTGAATGATGCCCCGGTTGTTCAGGCGGACCATGGTCGTGCACATTAAGTCCGGAGTTGAACACGGGCACCGGTAGGTTTGGACTGTGCATCATGGTATGGTGTCAGAGGGTTACACCATAGGGCCTGATATACCCTAGGGTGGACCCTGCACAGTCAACTACATTACATGATTCAGCCGTATGACACCGACACTTGACGAGTTAGGCTTATAGGGAGCCGATCGACTAGACCGTGTAGTTGGACCTTAATTTAGGTCACCTCATGATGATGGGCCAAGCTTGGGCCAAGGGATCAATTTTTGTTTTTACTTGACATGTTAGAATGCTAGTACACCCGTGGTGCAAAACTTAACCTTAATTATGCGATGACACATTTATCTATCTTGTTAGTTAATCATCATGCCAGTATGTTGTTATCCTTATGTTCATCTCAGCTTCTCATGCCAGTTAACTTTACTAGTCCATAGACAGATAGTAGTAGGGCTTACCAGTCTTTTTGACTGACCTGTTTTCTTTCGCCTCTTTTCTTCCGTTCCCCCCCCCCCCCCCCTCATCAGGTTCTCAGGGTGGGAACATTGGAGCTTAGCTTGGATCTTTACAGCTTGCTTACTGGATTTGCTCATGTACGGTTTTGGACATTGAGCTAGCTATGGTTTATCACTTCATTTTGGGGATAGTACTTTATGTATTTCAGTTTTTCAGTTTATGCTTTTATCTAGACTTTGTTTTTGGAAAATAATGACCAAGTACTTTGTTGTAACATGACTATGGTTTTGAAATGCTAAGTTTTGTCCGCTGCTTTACTACTCTGTTTTACTTATATGTTCTGTCTTGTGATATCTGCATGCATGTTTACCTTGTTTAACGCCCCTCCAAAGCTAATGTCCTTGCAAGAGTGGCATTGGCGGAGGTGGGGTGTTACAGTCGTCTCCCGTTTCTGGCTCACACCGGGCTATGAGGCTCGCGAATTAATGCTACACAAAGCTACGCTATATTAAAGTCGTGCTTTGATCATCAACCACAAGACTCTTCTTTTCAACAGAAGCCTTGACCATTTGCATCTCAGCATGCCACACAGGCAATTCACGCTATGCAACCGATGTATATCAATCACACAGAATGAAATTCGATGTCAGACACACATCCATTTACAAGTTCGTTCTAGGTCTGAACGAAATCGGAGGCACCTTATTCCTCCCCCATATGTCCAATACAGGGGAGAGGCCCTCGCATATCCGTTGATCTCCAAGTACGTCTGGATGATCACCACTTATTACCTCTCCTTGGGTGTACAGCCCAATCAACACATCAGTAATCATCCAAATGATGTGAAGACCTCCGGTCTTCAACCACCGTCTCCATTCTCGACATATCGTCGAATCAGTTATTCAGAATGGGATAAACCCGGTCTTTCCGAATAAGCCACGTATATAATAAACAAGTGCTACAAAAACACAACATACGCCTTATTCCAATCCAAAATATTCCTTTATCCAAATATTCTTATACTTTGGGAAAGGTTCCCATTAATTTTATCAAAGATAAATTCTTTAAATTTATTCTTTAATCTTCCTTTGGATATTATTTCAATCTAATTAAAGATGCATTAAAAATTCCACTTGGTTTTAATCTTCCCAAAAATCAATATTAACGATTGTTTAACTTGGGAAACCATATCCTGTCTTTAACTGGGTTAAAGAACCAATGTCATTTAAAACACAGTTCACGATAAACCCAATTCACATTCCATTAGTCTCTAACCATAAATTAGTAAGAGAACAATTCCCTAAGTATTAACCCCGAAGGCCGATACCAACATCAAATCAATACCTAAAAAACCATTCAACTTAACTAATCTCCAGTCAGTTTCTAATTTTCTTAACTCCATTGGGTTTAAGAACAGTATTATTAAAGATACCATTTACGACAACCCAAAATCCAATTTTATATTAAATACAAGGCTCTAAATAGAAAATATATCGACTTATATTCAATATCATATGCCACAACCAACCAATATCGTATTGGAAATAACGATATAAATATATCTTTCAAATTCCTCCATAATATTCGTATAATCACGAAATCCAACATCGAAATATTCCGAGGATAATTTCGATTCAAATCCATTCCAATTCATATATTGGAAATTCTGGTTATTTTTAAAACCATTTCAAACCCAATTTATTTATTTTAAAAAATGTTGGATTTATTATTCTATTTTAAAACTAGTTCATTTCGATACAAATATATTTTTATCTTTTCAAATATGGAAATTTTCATACCAATTCTTTCCAAATCATTTATTATGATTTTACACAAATTACTGATATTTTTAATAATTTTATCAAGGCTCGTACAGTCGATTTCCATAAATGGCCATCGAACTGCACTTACATCGACCTTTTCCAAATTTGATTTGAACATAATTCCAAATCCAACCGTTAGATTTCTAATTTCTTGTATTTGTTAGAAAGCTCTTTTCGATATGAACGCAACGGTTCTAGTTTTAGGAGAATCCGACGGTCGGATCTCCTGTAATGTCCGTTCGAAGTCAATGGTCGAAATTCGCGAACTGCCGCAGCGCTGCGTGTTTTATTCATGCCATTATATTATATATATAATATATATTTCATCGATTTCCATTTAAAATGTATTTTATAAATCGTTTTCAAAATGATTTCAACTTCATATTCAATTTCTAATCAAAATTGAATATTCCATATCATCGATATATAAATGATAGTATTTTCAAAACATTAGATTTTGAAATCCATTCCTTTTCAATATTCATTGTAAAAATGAATAAAATCGATATAAATATCGTTCACGTCAAAATGACGTTAATCTAATCAACACGACTTTATATATTTAAATATTTTCGTGTCCATCCCAAATCGGACATCAAAAATCAGATTTTGATCTTTTACTGGATATTATTTGAAAATATTCCTTATTTTAAAATAATCGTTATTTTAAAATATCATTCTTTCTGAACTGGAATCAGACACAGTCAATTACCATATAATGTGATTTATATAGATTTCATACACACATGTACACAACAGAAATCAAACACAGTCAACCATCATCCAAAGTGCATTCTACACTGCATAAGCATTAAATATAAATATTCAACGCTTACAACAGCTTGTCATTCAATCGATCGACATACAACTAATTATTAAGATTAGTGTATGTCCAACATCATCCCAATACCCGCGTGGGGTTTCAATCAACAAATAATGAATTTTATTTGTGCAGTTGGGCGATGTGCAAAATTTATCATCCCAATCAATATCAGTCAAATGTGTACATAAACAAATCGTTCGATTTATTTATAAATATTTATTTTATTCATATACACGTTAAAATTATATTTTTAACTGTAAAATATTTTTAACTATAAAATATTTTATTCCATTCCATATCACTCGATCCATTTTCACAACATAACCAAACAAACAAACAAGTCGTCCATGGTCTGTGGACAATGGGTGTCGGGTGCTGCTAAGCACCGTCTGCATCCTACTATATATTTTAACTAGAAAATAAAATAAAAGTGAGGAGTTCTCACCTTTGGGTTCCACCCCTCCATTGTCTATTTCTGAATGGTTCGGATATGCCCAAAATTTCAATGTGATCTTTTCCGCTGTTCATATATAAAAAATCATATTTTTATCGCTTCATTCCAATAAATAAAAATCATATTTTTATTTCTACTTCGTATAGATAAATATCAAATCTTTCTATCGCTATTGAATATATAAAAATCACGTTTTTACATTGCCATTCAAAATGATAGAAATCGCATTTTTACTTCGCTAATCTTCATAATAAAAATCGTATTTTTATTTTCCTTTCATACATATGAAAATCCTTTTTTTTCTTCGCTTCCTAGATTTTTAAAACATTTGCTTTTTATTCTTTTATCAAGGCTATTTTATTTAGAAGTCACACAAAAAAACAATGTTGTTCATATATATTTTTTTCTGTACCTATGCTACTTACTTTTTCAAAAACAAATGTTATTTATACTTTTTTTTAAAACTAATGTTAATTTTATTTTAAAACCAATTTTAGACTATGTTTTTCATTTAAATTAGTTAAACTAAGATAAATAAATAATAAAAACTCACGGTATAATTATCTGGACGTTTTCAAACGAAGTTGCCGATTAGGGTTTCGCCATTGCTCGCGATCCACAGCGACGGAGGAAGATCAGCAAGTGCCACCTGAAAGCCCTTCGAAAACCGTGCCTCCCCCACCAACCGTTCCCTGATTGACGTCCCCTAGTGCCTTAGAAACTCGCTCGAAGTCGGAAGGTTCACGCTCGAAATTCTCTCTCCTCGCGCAACGATGGTTCACGAAAGAGGGATGGATTTGTAGTCGATGAGGAGCACTACAAAAAATTTAACTGGACCATGGGATTTTGCTAAGTGGTTTGGGCGTTAAAGAGGGGAGAAGCATTGAGCTTCAGCCACCGTCGTATGTAGGGGGTTATCGGGTTCTTCGGGGTAGAGAGAATACTGAGGGAATTTTCCTATTAGTTAGCCATTTTTTTATTTTTAATTTATTTATTTCCAAAAATACTCCTCACTTCATATGAACACCAAATTTAACCCAACGACTATCGCCCCTAGCTAAATACCCCCATTCCAAACACAATGGAATATGTTTCATAAGCTCATTCGACGGTTTCATTCAGTTTCTACCAAAATCAAAATACAAATCTATATATTCAATTTCAAACGTTCATTTCAATTTACTGGGGCCATATACTGACTCTGAAAATTCCAGAAAAATTATTTCTAGCTTAGTATTGACGATACGGTCCTAACAAAACTGATTTCGTGAAATTTGAAGACCGTTTGAAAAATGGTCATTTTTTGGTCGATCCAAATTGACTAAAACTGTCGAAACACGTTTTCCTTTGCCGCGCTCACATATCGATTCAGAAAATTACGAATTTTAGAATCTAGCAATAACTTGACATCCCAGATCCAACAAAAGTGGTTTCATTGAAAACGAAGGTCGTTTGTAAAATGGCTATCTTTAAGGGCTTTAAATATATATAAATTCCACAGCGACTTTTCTGAATTTTAAACTTCATATATCTCTCATCTTATAAAACGAAATCTCGGTTTCTTGACTTTGTTAGAAAGATATCATCAAACAGATTCAAATATTTCTTGTTTCGTTCAATTCTGACTTATATTGAATTATGTATATTCATTTGAAATTAGAAATCGAATTTTTGAATTGCCGCGCCATTTGAGGCTCGTTATATAATTAAAATAAATATTTATATTCTAACGATGATTCAAATAAATATATACGTTCTAATTCTATTCAAAATAAATTTCTTGTCGTTATTATTTAAAATAAACCATTTTAAATATTCGAAATTCAATAAATTGCCAAAATAAAATTTTTAAATTAGTTCAAATTTTCCGGGTTGTTACATAGATTTTAATTATCCCTCACTAAGGGTTTTATGAAACCCATCTAATTAGAATTCCAAATAAGAATCCAATAAATCCGCTTAAGATTACTTTAACTACAATGAGTTCTTATACTTCATAATTTCACTAAATGAATTCTAATTACTCGATTATCGTTCTGATTATTATTAACTAAATAATAATAATTCATTTCCACGTTTTTATCTAAATAGAAATACTTCATTATTTACTATATTTAACCTTCTTTCAAAATAATAATCCACCTTCTTATACCATTAAAAACTCTATATTCATCTTTACTTTTATTTCTACTTATAAATTATGTTTCTAAATAAATATCTAAACTTTCCTTTAAACATTTGACATTTCAAATTCTATTTTAAAAATCCATATATTATCTTGGGCATTCAAAAATACCAAAATCTAGGGTCGGGGTTACTTACACGTCCAAAATATATCATAAACGATCACAGGTGTCAATCACGTCATATAACAGCATATATGTGAAAACAATATAAATAAATGTTGAGGAATCACGTCATATAACAACCTATTTTCCCTGCATCCACAGATGTTAATCAAACAATAATAATACATGTCCTGCTTCAAGGCAGGATATCGTGGTATAAAAGTCATCCACTATATATATTGTGGGGGTGTATAGGGAAATCATCCGCTAATGGTACTGCAGGCATCCACTAATGATACTACGGGCATATACAATCACCATTATTATTATTATTATCATATTATATATATATATATATATATATATATATATATATATATATATATATATAATAACTTTAAATCGATCAATTATCATCCAACAAGCAATAAATGAAATTTGGACTATAAAAAACAGTCCCTAATAATTTAACTGAGTGAGTTTAACTCACCTCGATTTTCCTTTGCTGAATATTCCATTTTAGATTCCCATATCGTTGGGTCTATAAATCGTCTTGACTGAATTATTCACCTATGATTTATTTAATTTTAATTAATGATAAATCGATTATTAATTAAAATTAACTAACCAAATGAACTAATTAATTTCCTATGCATTTTTAAATTTAAAAAAAATGTTAACCTTATTTCGTTGACCGACCATGAAACCACATCGACAATAATCGATCCACGTCTACTGAGAACTGCTCCAAAAACCGATTTTTACCATTTTACCAAACATCTTGCATTCAACTGCTATTTCCTTTGAGCCAAACTCATGTAACCTGATCATCACTGTCATGCTACAACATTTGCTTCCAACAGTCAGCTATCACTGACAAATCACTCTCCCTTCGGTGATCTTCATTACTCATTCGGACTACTCATATAGTCCCCATTTGCATCAATTTCAACCATGCGAATCAACACATTTCCATTTCATCAATACTGACCAGAACTTCCCCATTAGCCAAATTAATACGTCTGTTCATCAGTGCCTTATTCCAAAAACAATGCAGACTGCACTCAACTTTCACCTACTGCTGAACAAATATTCACCATTTCTGATTGCAATTGTGCTCCAAATCCCCCCAAAACCCCATTGTCGATCCCCTCATTTCAAATAGAAACGTCCACTTTCAGACCCGTACTCCCCATCGAACACTGTCTTCTCCATCCTCCTTCAATATCGCACTGACCACTTCCACCTCCTCGTACTGGCCTTCTTGAAATCCGGGTCCCCTCTTCTCACTGATGGAAACGCCATCATCGTACACCCCTTCGTTCATCGCACCATTTCACTTGCATCTAATTAACGTCGGCCTTCCACACATAGGCTCCTTCCAAAACGCATCAGCATAATGTCGAGTTACCGGAAATCCGAATACCCTAATTCGCCAGCGTTCTATCAGTTGTCGAGCTTCGGATTTTGATCTCGATTCGATTCCCTCGCTTACGAGTCCATCCGATCGTGTATCGAACTTCAAGAAGCTTCACTTGCGATTCTTGATTTTCAAACTCAGGCTATCCTTTCGATTACATTTTTTTTCAATGGTGAACTCGATTTGATTTCGCAATTTGAAAAGAAAAATGGAAAAAGATTTGAAATGGCTTGAGGACCGTCTGAGGAAAAGAACAAAGAAAATGGATTAATTATTCCTTTGAGTCTGTGATGTGAGAAGCGTTCGCAGGAGCTTAATTCATAGGTGAACAATCTGACGATAAGAACGACATCCATTCCCAAAGGTACAAATAGATTAGGCGTTGACACTAGGTAGGGGAAGACCTCGCAGCTTTGGAAAAGAAAATGACTGATTAGAAAAGAAAGGCAGCTGAAACTAGTGTAGGCTTTCAGGCATCAACCTGTGAAGTCCCTTCATTCTGAACCTATAAGGCCAAATCATAATGAAGTGAAAGAACAAGCTGTAGGCTATGGGTAGAATAGAGTTGCAGTGAATTGGCAATTTCGAAGAAGAGATTACGCAACCATGCTGAAATGAAAGAAAAGAGAAGACCATACTGAAATGCTGAAATCACGGAGTAGCTGTGTTATATAATTTGGACGTATCCTATATAATATATATTTTTATTTAAATTAACCGGTGTACCTTAAATTAAAATATCATGCGCTATCGAACCCCTATGTGAACGCACCGAATGGATTTTCCAGGGTTCTACTGCCATTCTGAACACACTGGAACAGTTTCCATAGTCTAATTTGACCATATATAGAAGATATTAAATTAAATTGATTTAACATTAAATTTGACTTAATATAGAATAACAAATAAATTTCTATTATCATTTATATACACAAACTGAATTCATATAAATTCCAGAATAAATTAACTTGAATATTAAATTCGATATAAGTTAAACCAATACTAAATTTATTTATAATCGAATTATTTTAATTAAATAAATCGTTATGGTTTTAAAAATAATTCCACAACAACTGTTTGAAAATTGGATTTGGCCATAACTTTCAATATAAAATACGAAATTATGATTTTTCTCTTTTATTAGAAAATTATGGTTCAACAGATTTGAACGTTTCTTGTTTCGGCGAATTCCAACCTATAACGGATCTTGTACATTCAACTGAAGTTCAAAACTCCATATTACGAATTACCACGCCATTTCGAGCACGTTTAAATTATATACACACACACACACACTCAACTTCATTTTAATTAATATAAAATTCCATTTATATTAACATTTCAATATTTAAACTAAATTAAATATTTGAAACTGAAACGATCAAAATACAGGACGTTACAGGGCTGTACACCCAAGACAAGGTAATAAGTGGTGATCGTCCGGACGTACTTGGAGATCGACCGGATATGCGAGGACATCTCTCCTGTATTGAACATACGGGACAAGGAATAAGGTGCCTCCGGTTTCGTTCAGACCCAGAACGAACTTGTAAATGGATGTGTGTCTGACATTGGATTTCATTCTGTGTGATTGATATACAGCGGTTGCATAGCGTGAATTGCCTGTGTGGCATGCTAAGATGCAAATGATCAAGGCTTCTGTTGAAAAGCAGGGTCTTGTGGTTTTGTGTAGTGTTAATTCGCAAGCCTCGCACCCTGGTATGAACTAGAAACCGGAGAGGACTGCAGGGAGGACATGCATTTCTTTCTAGCTAGGAGTGGTGTCTGGGTTTTGCACGCCCAGGCGTTTTACTTATGTGGATGATGGATAGCGAGGCGCCTCGGATATATCGGCACTGCGGGGCCGATGGGTGATATGGTCTTTATACAGACCAGACTTACGCCCCATAGGGCGGGGAATCGCATGGTTCAGGCATTTTAATCCGCATCAAGTGGACCGACCCTGAAGATCCAAGGTGCAGTTACGGCGGTTCCTGAGACATGGGCTAGATTGGTCGAAGCGGTAAGGACGATCCCTTGCCTTGGTTCACCGATGGAAACCCAACTCCCAATACGTGATTTTGCGGTTTTAATTGTAGAGCCTAGTATGGCGACATAGTGGGATGGGGCACTATGCCTTCTATGATTGATACATTTATATTTGAAGTTGATTTCTTCACTTATAGTAATAATAAAAGATGAAATTTCACGTACCAAGCATATATGGCTATTATAAGGTAAAACTCTATCCTCCGGCTTGCGTTGCATTGTTTGATTGGACCTGAGTCTTATAATAGCTTCATTGTTCTTTATTTAGCATTACGCTGTTTGTTTTATGCACTGGTATTCTTGGGGGTAAACACGTTCCATGCTATACGGCGTGGTCCCTTGATTTACCTAACTTTAAAATCAAAATAATAACTATTTTAGTTCTCACACCAGTCACATGACTGACCTGGAGTTTATTGTTTTAACCTAAACTCTTGGTGCCCCTATTTTCCACATGGGTAGCTAGTAGTTTTGGTTTTGTGGATTTATATTCGTAGGATCCTGGTTTACATCGGGAACGATATTCGGAAAGCTCTATATCTGTTTATCTCTATTAGTTGTGTTTTGTATTATTTTCTGTTGCGATGTAACGCAATTTAAATCTCTGATATTTTTCTTCTGTATATTATTCATGTATACTCTAGAATATTCTTGTATTCTGATGAAATTGTTGTAATAAGCAATGAAACGTTCTTTCATTTGTATTCTGATTTTCGTATTCTCAACTCAATCCGTGCTTTCCTTCACGGGGAAGTTCGGGTCGTTACAAAAGGAGTTACCCTACTTCTAGTCTTACACAAAAATTTTGCGGATTTATTTTCCACTATTAAATAAAAATACAATCTCGCTTATAAGGGTACGAGACACACATTCCATAATTTCGAACTTTGGTTCGAGCCAATTAGTTTACGAGCTACTAAGCATACCTAATTGATTTCACGCCACAATCACACTCAGAGGATTTTCGAGACTACCACCGCACCCTTGTAATTAGTATGTTTTATTTGAAAGAGCTTACAAACTCGAATATTTTGATCATTGATTACTATTTATCCTATAACTTTGATTTGCACTTTGTTCTTGATAGATTATTGAGAAAATGGTTAGGAATCAAATTAGAAACGATAGGATTTGATCCTGGTTGAGATTCGACAGACTATGACTAAGATTTTATTAAAAAATAAAAGAGGAGAGAAAGAGAGGTTTAGAGTGAAGAAGATAATGATTTAATTTCTTTTCAAAGCCCAGATATTACAAAAATCAATAGACATTCCTATTCATGAAGAGATATGTCGAATAGATACTTCTTTTGAAATTTAAATTTTGAAAAACTAGTTAGTATATATGTTTACATACTATGGATGGATATATCGACAAAACTTATCAAAACTTCTCCAAAATAACTCTTGAAATATTTATTATAAAATATTAAATATAACATATATAAAATATAAGGAAATTGCCATAGTTATAAGCACACAAAAATTTATAAAATCAAAGTATAAACAACATAAAAGGTTTGAAATCAAAAAGTATGTTTTAAAAAACTTATCATTTGAAATCAAATATTATTTCAAAAACTATTCTGAAAATCATTTGGAAAATTATTTGAAAAAGAGTTCAAGAGTTATTAGAATTTTAGTATTTGTTCTAAGACTCTATAGTCTATACTTATATGGTATATCTTAAAATCATGCACTCTTTAATACTCATGAGTATTCAGTCTCTTACTCTTCAATGTTCATATCAAAATCATCATCTTGAATCTACATTTGATGTTGTATTGTCTTTATCAATAATGCTTTTCAATAACCTACATTACATATACAATATATATCTAGATAAACATCAGTAACTTTCGTATTTAGATTTTTTATAATTCCTTAGTTTTTGATTGTCAAAACCATTACCCATAGTACTAGCAAGGTTTTTGGATTTGCTTTTTATTATCTTGGATATTTTTATATGAGTAGACTAGATAGCATGTGTAAGTACTTTTTGGAGCTATATGGGTGGATTAACATAAGGCAACGCCTTCTCATATGAATACTTATATTATTATTGTTTATTCCTCCATACAACATTATGGAGCCTTCAAAATGTCAACTATTTATTATTAGAGACAGTTTCTATTTAAATTTATTTATCTTTTATATAAACTCTATTATTGTTCTGTATAACTATATAACCATATGTACTTTGATTATGTAGTTTATATGATTATTACTGCCTCACACGTTTTATACCTATGATTATTACGATACTTGATATTATGTGCTGAGAGATACATAATAGATTTCATTATTGTATTTTATGTTTCTTTTTTCCTCTTCTATTTAACTTTTTCTCTTTTTTTCTTCTATTTCTTTTCCCTATAACGATTCTGCATTGATTAGGTGCTTTTACAGACACTTTTTTTAGTTATTTGAGCATCGATGGTGTAGGGCGATCACCATATTTGGTTTCAAAGGTTATATTGCGTTGTTTACCTAAGAAATAACGAGATTGAGGCTAATTATATATGAGAGTATATATTTGTTGTATATTTTTGTTTTCTAAACTATACAATATATGTTGTCTTGTACAGAGTACCATTAATGCAATTTTTCTTTATGAGCGATTTACTGTCCTTATCATCAATCCGAGATAATCTGGCAAACAAGAAATAATGTTAATTATTCTATCTTCGAAGTTGGAAATTGAAAAGGATAGAAGACCATGAGCCTTGATTCTTAGAATACGTTCTAAGTGCTGGTGTGAATCACTACCTATGATGCCCTAATCTCTCTAAATTATTATAGTACACGAGTATAGAAAATCGACTGGTTGAGCTGTATGAGGATTATAAGTGCCTATAAGGCAGACCATTCCTTGCAGCGGAATCGATCGTGGTATTGTAAGAACTGTTAGGTTTCTTACAATGAGTTCTTCAATGACATTAAGCTGGATGGTGTAGCGAGGTAAAATTTTATATTTATAAATTCCAAGGATGAACTTGAATTGATCGATAGTCCTTATAGCCTCGATTTCACAAAGATGGATTTGCTCAATTGCTCGAGATTGGCAAACTATTCACTTCGAAGGAATTTGTCTTGATGGAGTTGATATCGAGTGAGGAGTTTACCTATTTAACTAAGGCGATGCAACTGTTTTGGAGTATGTGACCGAATTCCATGTGTTATCGAATTACAATTTATTTTCACTATGGGTACTTCGCATGGGAAAGATGAAAATGATTGATTTTATTTGGTTAGAGGATATTGGCTTTGAGGTGTTGATCGAAGAAGATCATGATGTTTGAGCTTGTACCTAGTGTGGAAGGTTATCCTGTTGTGTAAGGATAAATTAGGGAGGCATGTGCATTGATCATCATCCCTATTTCATTGAGTGCTCCCTCGATGAATGAAATGGTAAATAATGACATCGCTTGTGATATGATTTCCATTAATGACATTTCCATATATAATTTATTTTGATGTTAATGTTTCATTGTTTCATCTGATCTTGTGACTTGATGGATGGCATGAGGATTGAAACTCAAAATAATCAATTATTCTTTCTTACTTGTGACATACCTAGTAGTGGGCTTAGCTCAATTATACATTTGCGACATCCTCTATTTTATTGCTGGATATTTAATATAAATGGCTGTAGTATCTTTTTCGATAAGTTTCAGACCTCAGAGTGAGGAATGTTACAACATTACTTGTCTACAATTAACAGCGTAGATGATTCGCTAAAACTTTATCTTATCGAGCCACATTTTCTTATTTATTGGTTGTTTGCTATTAACTGCTTTGGATTTAATTAGATTTGATATATATTAGAGTTTAGGATTTTATTGGTTGGAGGGGTACATAATAGTGGTGGTTGGCAAGAAGTCGTTAGCAACAACGTGGACTAGTGATGAATAGAGGGTGAAGTTGGGTTGCACACCATACGATGGAGTGGTGTCTAGCTTTCTATATTCACTTAATATCCTACATGATGAGTCATCATTTGAGCCTATAGTTTTAGCATGTTTGGACACATTTGACAGAGTAACCAGATTACTTCCAAACTAGAGCTGAGTCTAGTCCTTTCAATAAGTTTATAGATGTTAGATTAGTCGTTATGCCTATGGGAATATGATGCTCACGGAGAGAAGGACGAGCAAGTATCCCTTCTTGTTTCTGGATGGCTTGTCCAATCAACTCTAGAGTGCAAGGGTGTTCTCTTCATTGGATTCTTCCTGAAATTTTACCAACTAGGAAAAAGTAGAGGGTTTGTGCACATTATAACATTTAACATGCTACTTTAATTTTTATTGGTTGGTTATGTCATTAGAGCTACCCATTGAGTCGACATATTTTATTGATTTCTTGAGCCGAGTTCCAAGACATCCATATGCTATGTTATTAGTATCCTCGTCTTCCAAAGGGACAAAACTAAGCACAAGGCTCGGTTAGCGACAATTTTGTAGGCGTTGAGAAAACAACAGTTGATGCTAGCTTTACAAAGCGTCACTTCGAGATGAGGGAAGTGAGAAGCTTAGGTCATATTGTTTTGAAGTAAGATGTCTCTTTAGATCCTGCAAATGTTATGATAGTTTGAAGTTGACCCAAAGGTGCTACAAATTAGAAGTTTTCTTCAGATTGACATGATGTTATATATGTTCTACTAAGGACTACATCGAGGTAGTAACATCGTTGACTAACACGGCATTAACAGTAGAGTCAAAATTGTATTTATGATATGAGGTATGGACACGCGTTAGCGAGTCTGATCGGGAGATTGAAGAGTTCATCATCACTTTCTCTAAGTAGGAGTAAGGAATTGATAATACACACGTGCTTGTGGTACTTAACTTGGTACAATGCTGAACCAAAAGAAAAGGTTGTTGCATGTTTGTCGACAACAAAAATCAAATGAGAGGGAGTATCTGACCCTCGATTCAGGGTCGGTTGTGATAAAATTCTCTTTTAAGATTTGGATGCACTACCTATCAGGAAAGGGGTTAAAGTTGTATGGTGGTCCTACATCATTGAGTTATCTCTTGTCCAAGAAGAATTTCTACCTCTGCTAGTAGCGATGGTTGGAATTCTTGACCTCATTACAAGAAAAACCGCATATAGCAGCGACAGTATCCGCTTCTAATCCGTCGTTAAACAGGCCTTATCAATAGGTTTCCTACATAATGGTGTGGTCGTTAAAAACCATAACGATATCTGTGTCAGATTTTTACAATGGAATTTAGCATGAGTTTTCCGACAGTTTTCCGTCATTTTACTAATTATATAGGAAAAATAATATTTTATTTGTTAATTTAATTTTAATTTATATACCAACTATTTACCGATGGATAATTAATTTATAATAAAATATATTTTATAAAAGGCGTTGGTAAACCCTTGTTAATTGCCAAAGGATTAGCGACAAAAAGTTTTGGCCATAAAAACTGTTTTATGTATTTTGTCGGAAAACCATCAGTATATCCTTACAAATTAGCAAGGGAACAGTGACAACTATTATTTTTAATGCATATTTAATACAATGATATTTACAGGCAATCCGTCGGTACACTACAACAAAATACGCAGTTAATTGCCAGTTACAACTTATGAAATATTATATATTAAATGTGGTCATTGCAATGCTATTGTATATCATAAAATGAAATAAAAAAATGTTTCTAAACAAAAATAAATAGTACAAACAATTGCAAATAAGTTCCAACAATATTTATACGTCATTCATATACAACATTTTCTACTTTTATACAACCTATATTTCAAACACAGTAATTTTTGGGTTAGACTTATGCTTTCTCATACAACCCAAATTGACCATTATACCAATATGCAGTTCGCTCCACTCACAAAACTTCCTCACAAGCAAGCACTTCTTCACAACAAACGCTAAACACCTCAACATGTACTACCACAACATTTTTATATATACTGCATAAAATAGTAAGATTGATAGCATAATAGCGTCCCAGCAAAAAGTAACTCCTTCAGAGGTAGCAGGATATAAAGACTTCCCCACGTAAGGTTTACTTAAACCTTTTCCAGAAATCCTCAAGTTGATTGCCAAATTAACTCCAACAAATTCATATATTTGAGTATAAGAGAACATTTAAATCAAGTATTGCTGACCTGACCATAAAAATGCTTGATCAGAAGGCAAGATCCATTTCCTGCATTTACGTTTGGATCCCTTAACCATGCAAACATATTGAAAGTTGAAACCCACTCAATGATCACACAGGAGATAAATAATATAATTCTAATTATACCTTCATAATTCAATCAACCAAGTGTTGACATGCACTGCCATTACATAATTATTTAATAAGTCAAAATCGGTTACCTTGCTAATTGAAGCAGTTGAGAACAGAAATGTTAAGAAAAAACTCAAGGACTTGGACTAGGAAGATGTGTTCTTGCTTACAAATGTTGGTGAATGGTCATCTAACCCTCTTGCATTTGAGTAAGAATTTCACCATTATCATACCATTTCAAAATTTATCATATACCACAAAACAATTTTGTAAATCAGAAATTACTTGACTAATATTAAGATGCTTTAAAGTGTAAGATCTAAACCACACAACTTTGCCCTTAAACAACCTACCTTGCATTTCAACATTTTAATTTTAAGTACCATCGTCGACATCATGGAAGAATACATTTTAAAGCTGCATATACATAATTATGGTACAACTTTTGAAGATGAAGGCAACATTAATGAATTTGGTTCAGACAGTAAGCATGTTGCAGGTTTACACGGCATGTCCTCTATCATAAATATATAGTTCACTTTATACCATTAGCCCTTCCGATTATTTAGTCAAATTTCCTATCAACTTCATACATATACAGTACAAACCTGAAGACCTATTTTACCAACCTAGAGAGAGTAACATGAATCATATCGCCTCTATTTCTTCTCCATTGCTCACGTATGCCAAATATTTGTCAAAGCCTTACAAACTATCAATAATTTCTGCATTTTGTTGTCCTAGGGACCAACTGCAATAAAAAAACACAGTGAATAGATGCTTTTATTTCCGTATTGCATCTAT
Source organism: Allium sativum (assembly GCA_030737875.1). Lineage (NCBI taxonomy): Eukaryota > Viridiplantae > Streptophyta > Magnoliopsida > Asparagales > Amaryllidaceae > Allium > Allium sativum. Next base: position 298,104,829 of record CM060922.1, read on the forward strand.
TGGATTTTGAACATTTGCATATAAATTTCAAGGTTGGAAAGAAAGTCAGAAAAACACGAGAATAGCTCTGCCATCTCTAATAATAACATACGTACATGCATCCTAAAAATAACATGTTTTACTTGCATAATAAGATAGTTTCCTTAAATACAGCAAATAAACAAAACGTAAAAGTTAGATATTTAACAATATGTTGCTAGTTATGCAAATACATATTTCTCTATTAAATGATCTTGCAATTACTAATTTTTTGAAGTAATGATTTGTTCAAAGGACTTCATGTGAATAAGAATAATGGACTCTAAAGATGTATTCTTGGGAACAACAACCTTGTGTTTATTCTCTAAATCCGTTACAACTTTTATGCAAAGTATAGGAAAATTGGTCATTAAAAAGCATAAAATCAATTGTACCTTTACCGACATAAAGCAAAAGAACATTTCCACTGTCATTTGTATCTAGTTAACAAATTAAGAGGCATGGCCCATGACTCCCTTTTAAATTTGAGAAAATTAGCAAGGATTTTTAAGAAATTATTAAAAATATAACGCAATACAACATTTGAGGCAAACATCAATGATAGTTGAGTAAATATGTGAACATCTATTTACGATGGTTCATTTTTAACTCTTATATGTAAATATGTAAACACACAGTACAACTCTTATATGGCATCCAACAAAATCATGTTAATTTTCGACATTGAAAAACCAAATTATCTCATGTAAACTAAATTATCATGCCTAAGTCAGAACAACAATCCACAATAGCCAACCAAAAGCAAATTGGTAAAAGACACATGACAATATTTGAGAACAATGCTTGAATACGATGGCATTTACTTATAAAAGAAAGTCATGAATACATCAAAATAGGAATGAAATTTTGTAGAACTTAAACAACTTACATTAAAAAAGCTACAAAACAAACATATTCTTTGTAGAATTATGTGATTGTACTTTCAAAATATTGGAAAAATGATAATCCCCTCAACGAATCATGTAAATTCCATCTTTTACCACTCCATAAATTTATATGTTCTTTGTTTTTTTTTTGATTTGGTTTCCTGAAAACTCGATTATATCCACTGAAACATTTTGACAAATGGTTAACATGAAGCTTCCTAGCTGTCTAAGCGAACAATATAATTAACACTCAACTAGCTTTAACAAATAAATGTTTCATCCATTGACATCCATCTAGAGCCGGTAAACAAAAGCAAAAAAATGAGCATAAAAGACTGCCGACCTTTGAATAGGAAGCAACTCATTGGTAAATTACTTAATGCAAACTGTATGCTAATTAGTTGGTGTGAAAGATATAATTGAATTGGCAATGAAAGCAGGAATAGATTTTCTACGCTTGATTTTCGTGTTTAAAAAGGGGAAAACATAGAAATATAGTATTTTGAAATGGTAAACAATATATATATATATATAGCACACATATCATCAACAGAAAGACTACTTATTTTTACAATGGCGCGATTGACAATTTGTACATCAGTTCTTCCAAACACGGATACTTGATAATTAAAATAACCTAAATTAAAACCGAAATTCAATGAGTCGCATAAAAAAGGAAAACAAAAAATCGATTGTTATGTCTATAGTTAGAAACCAATATATGTTGCACGGTTATAAAGACTGACCTTCGAGGTTAGCGATTCTTAGAGAAGAAGAAGGGTCTGTATAATAGAGTTACTTGACAGGAAGCAGGAAGCGTAGAAATGGAAGACAGATGGACCGCTCGGTAATGGGTCGACCTACTGAAGGGTTGTTGAACAAACGACAGTTGAAATATCCAACACAGGAGGGAGCAGACGGAAGAGAAGGCAGTCGGTGTGGAAGATGGTGAAAGCAAAAAGTGACACAAAATCCCTAATTTGAAATTGAAATTAGAAGAACAAACTCTTCAAAAACCAAAAAAGGAAAGCGAGAAAGATGTTACCGAAAGTAATAAAGAAGACGGAAATCAAATCATCTCCAACGATCAGGTTGAGAAGATCTGAGCAAAATCTTTTTCGCGTATGGAGAAATAGGGAAAGAGGGAGATTCAGGAGATCCGAGTAAACAAGATTTAGATGGTGAGAAAGAGCGTAGGGTTAAGATCTGAAGCGTTGGTTTGATGACTTATCTAACGGTTAAGAAATTAAGGCATCAGGGACGTGGATTGGTAAAGATTCAGACGGTGAGAAAAACAAAGGGTTAAAATCTGAAGCGTTAGTTTGATGACTTACCCAACGGTTGAGAAATTAAGGCATCAGGGATATGGATTGGTAATGGTTGCAAGGAGCTACTGTTTTGCATTTAACATTTCAATATAAATATTAGATAAACAATCAAATAAGATTAATTGGAAAAAAATTGCATTCTTTGTAAATCATCAAGCTTAAATAGTTTTGAGCTATAAATAATATAAGATATAATAAAATTTCTAAATAATCATTAAACCAATATTCGTAACGCCTCATAAATAGTGTTTAATAAAATAATTTTACAACACTAAGAAGATTGGAAGATGTTAAAATTCAGTGATTTCTCTTAAATATTATGAAGACACAAAATATGATGCAATGCAAAAAAAAAAAATCATTTCAAAATATTTTTTAACAACTATTAAAACAATAATGTTGAATTTAGTACGATTACAACGGTTATTTAGAAAACGTTGTCTAGAAATATTGGTTACAATGTTTTTTCCAAATTAAGTTGTTAAAACTCTTTCTATTTTGCAACACTTTACATAACCATTGTAAATTCCAAATTGTAAAATGATATTTTTATTGTAGTGACGATTTTGTTTACTTTTTAAAATAAAAGCAAGGCCAGACATGAAATTTAATATATTATTTGATACGATAAATTTCGTAACATTATAGGTATTATAACCATTGTAAAATTAGGACCTTTTATAATGGTCGTTTTATGATTGTTATAAAATTAACATCTTTTACAATGAGCATTGCATGAACGTTGTTATATATTAGTTCTTATTTATTGATTATTAACTATCAGTTCTTAATTATTAACTATTAGTTCTTATTTATTACTTATTAAATATAAGTTCTTATTTATTAATTATTAATATTAATTATTTAAAACTAATCCTTACTTTTTGTTTAATAATTATTATTTATCTTTATTTTTTAACTACTAATATATTAGTTACTAAAAATCATTATTAATAGTAACTATTTCATGTCCCGATCGCAAGTTCAATTAACAATTATTGTTTATTAGTCTTAATTATTATTCCTAATTTTTTAATATTAATTATTTAATATAAATTATTGAATATTTGATATTACTCCTATTTATTAATTATTGTTATTTCCTCTTAATTGAATATTAATTATTATGCATTTATTGAATAATAATAATAATAATAATAATTGTTAATTGATACATATTTAATATAAATTATTTAATCTTTATTATTAATTTTTAATTATTTATTTTTATTTTTAATTGTTAATATTAATTATTAGAAATTAATTTTCATTCATAGGTAATAATCGTTATTCATTATTATATTAATTAATGAATAATAATAATTATTAATTATTATATTAATTATTGAACATTAATTATTTCATATTTCAAATCAAAATTATGTCTAATTATAGATGGGGGTTGTTATTGACACTCCAAATGTTGTTAAGGGGGGTTCAATTTTTTTTTTAAAATAAGAATTTGTTTCGGGAAGTACCAATGTAGAGAGCACCCCCTTAACAAATAAAGTTTAATTTACCAAATTTGCCTTTTTTACAATAATCTTTTATTTAGTTGTTAATAAAAAAATACTATATATTAGTCGAACTACATCAAATTTTTATACCGAATTATAAATAATCTCATTTGTCGATATGCATCAGATCAGATTAAAGTATATCCTTCATAGGAAATTGATATATATATATATATCAAACAAAAAAAATTATACGGCATCCCACCGCCGAATTTGTGATACACTCCATCTCCCTCACTTCAGCAACCCGGCAACGAATACAAATTTCAAAAATAATGAACAATGTCGAACAAAAATATATAATACGGCAGACCTACGTCGTGAATGTAGATCAAAAATAATAAAATTTCCCTCCAAATGATCTTTTTTTCTTGGTTTGCAAATGATGCAAAGATTTTTTTTTACGTTTGAAATTGAATGGGATTTGGGATGGTGACTGATGTTTTTATCAGGGTAAAAAGGGAACGTAAAAAATTAAGTACGTGACCCCCCTTAATATATTTTTTATGATTGGAGTGTTTTTAAAATTTGACCTCCCCTTAACAAAATATGGAGTGCCAATAACAATGCCTTTATAGATTACTAATAACTAATTATTAGTAGGTGATATTAATTACTAAATATATTCAAGAAAAAATTGTTTTTAAAAAATACACAATGTTCAATGTGTAATTAATAACTAATTCAACACAATTGAAAACATATTCAACACGTAATATTGGTGAGAGACGATAGTTACACGTGAAAGCCAACAAATGGGCATGGTAACAACAACTTGTATAGTAATGTTTATATTCTTTGAATTTCGAAATTCTTTAATATGTAGCATTTCTTATTTTTAAAGTATGATATTTTTACAAAATTTTATATTTATTTCTAGATTATGAGAACTTCAAAAGTTTACATTTAAACTTTTTATTTATTTTAGAAAATACAAAAATTTTAATTTTTGAATTAATACGTACAAAACATATCAATTGTAATTATTAAATTTTAGATACTATATAATAAATTTTACTTCTTAATTATTAGAAATTACTTATTAATCATTAGTTATTAAAGATTACTCATCTATATTATTCATTATTATTACGTTTTAATTATTTAGTAATTATTAATTAATCAATACCAACTATTGAATTTTATTTACTATTAATAATAGTTTGTTTTTTGTTATTAGTATATTATTATTAACATTAAGTATTTACAATTTATTTTTAATTATCAATTACTTAGTAAAAACATAACAATAAAATATATTATGATGAATAAGCATACGAATCCCTTGCAAATCCTATGAAAATCTGCTGCAAAATAGCTTCAAAAAATACATGACGGTAAACTGTCTCAAATTGCGATGGAATGCGGCGACAAAAGAATGATGACGCTAAAGCGTTCGAATTTCTATGGTTTAGCGATGGAAATCAAAACTGGATGGTAATATTTTAAAATAAGATGAAATAAAAAAATCCAAGATAATATCCCTTACAGATCCCATGAAAACCCATCGCTAATTTACAATGGAATTTTCCGCTGCTAAAATCTACAGCTATTTGCGCTTTTTCTTGTAGTGCTTCCTACGACTTTAATGTTTCCAATATGCACATATGGGAAATGCAACAGTTTGTGCCTTTAGTTGGAGACATACCAGATCAGGAGCGATATATATCCCACTAATGGACGTTACTTGCATTCATTATTGGTTATGACTCCACAGCTTGAGGTGATGTGATGCGGACCCAAGCTGGGCGGTTGACTCCATATGTAAACAGTGTTGTTTGTTCCCCTTATCGTTGAGTGAGGAGGTTGGGCATTCATTTCAAGACAAATGAATTATCAATTAATGATGAATGAGAAGCGTTGAGTAGTCCCCTATAAATGCTTGAGATTCCAATATGGATGCGACAACGGTTATCGATGATTTCCATGTGCAGGTTGCCAAGGATTCAGGCACGACAAGATAGCATGAAATTATATCTGATTCGTTAACGAAAAATTCTATATTTATATTCCTTTATTCCAGAAGAATGACACCAAATTAGTTGAATTATATATTTTTCTTTGGTTTTCCTTATGGATGTAATTTTTTATGGTTGCTCTTTTCTTACCCATTAACTTTAGATTGTTAACATTTGACATGATTATTTTTGCACATATAGTTGTTTGGCATCCAAAACAATTATGTATTAGTATAGCATATTTACTTACGATAAAGTACATTTATGGTTTGATGTGTTTATGTTATAAAAACCTATTTATTTAACATGCTCATTCTTTTGTTATTACTATTATGCTTCACATCTTTGTTAAGTGCATGTTGAGCACAAGAAAGCAAGACTTATTATTTAGGTGTGTTATTTATATCCACCTTGCTTCCAGAAAGTGTTAAAATCAAGCAAGATGCTTTGTATCTTCGAAGAAGGAAGCTCATAGCTCAAGTGAATCGCTTTGAACAAGAGTGGACCTTTAAAGTATATGAATCTGTTTCGCTTCGACCAGTTCAAACCAAGGAACCAATACTTCTGTCAGGGCAAAGCATTGGGAAAGTATTTTATTATGGAAACCGATCTCAAAATAAGTTTCTATAGATCTATCAATACTAGGAATATTCATCATGACAAGATTGTTTTATGCATTAGACAATCGAAGAGGCCCTCTTTGCTCGTTATTGACGTGGGGAATTGTCGTCGATTCAACGCACGCCAACCATCGAGTGCATGTTTCATAAAAACACAGTAATCCAAATCTAAAATAAGTAAATGCAGGGAGAACACAACTTTTTATAGTAGTTCGACAATAACGCCTATGTCCACTTTATAGTAACCATTCATCACATAATTGCTGATTACAATTGTTGTACAAGTTCGAACAATATTTGTGTACAAAGCGTTGCAATAGAATAACAAAATGTTTGTTAATTCTAAACTTTGACCATAATGTCATTCTTTTTTTTCGTTGGGTGAAAAATATGTTAACTTGGTCAATAATGTCCAAAAAGTAGCTTCAATGTCCAAGAAATCCAAAATAGTGTAAATGTCCATGAAAATGTCTAAGAAATCGAAAAATATCCAAAACATTCCGAAATCTAGTGAAAAAGTCCTTGTGAATGTCCAAAAGTTGAAGGAAAACGTTTGTCCAACGTTTTGGAGGTCTATGCCATGTCCAATGGTCATGGAGAAGAAGGTGACTACTATTAATGATGCTTGAGAGCTCCAAGAAATTGAAAATACCAAAAGAGAACCAACCCCTTTGAATGCCAAGCTTAGGGGTATTTATAGGTGAGTTTTAGGTACGTTAGACCAAATTTCATATCCTTAAAGGATATGAAATTCGCATTCGGAAATAGGAATCGAAAAATCAAAGTTATGTTGAAAAATTGTGAAAACTGGAAAATCTAGTGAAAAAGCATGTCGGCCTGGCAAAAACAGGTGATCGACACCGTAAAAACTCAAAAAAACATGATCTGCCACTTTCTTAGCATGTTTGCCACTTGGCCAATTTTGAATCCCTAAAAAATCATGGAAAACGCATGTCTAGCAAGCTCAAACAGGTGATCCACGCATGTTTTCCATCACTCAAAGGTGATCTGACAAAATCCGAGAATTTCGAATCCCTCTGATTTGGCAAATTTTGAATCCCTTGCGGACCGAAGGGAAAAGCTTGCCCGGACAAGGTGCGACGTGGTGATTTCGAATCCCTCGATGGATTTGAAATTTCTGGAGTGATTTGCCAAACCCAATTTTTGAGAAAATTTTCGAAGGTGATCGGGTTGTGTTTGGCATGCGTATTTGGGTGATTTGACCGTGTTTTCCACTACTTTTTGAATGTGCCAAACGTGCCAAGTTAACCAGGTTTAACAAATTTTCTAGATGATCAGCCAGGGTCTTACATTTGCTTTTTGACGTTTTCTCATGCCAATTAGGCATTTTTGACATGCCAAATCATTTTTTGCCAATTTAGCAGATTTCAATGCTGTGAGTTGCGAAAGCAATTTTTGGTGATTGTGTCATGTCGATCAGTTGTTTTTGAATGTGCGATACTATTTTTTGCTAAATGCCAGATTTTGATGTCATGAGTCGTGCAAGCCATTTTTCTTGATCGTGCCATGTCGATCAGCTATATTTGAGTGTGCGACGCTGTTTCTGCCAAACGCCATATTTTGGTGCTATGACTCATGCAGACTATTTTTCGTGATCGTGCCATGCCGATCAGTTGTTTTTGAGTGCACGACACTGTTTTTTGCAAAATGCCAGACTTTGATGCAGTGATTCGCGCAAGCCGCTTTTCATTATGGTGCCATGCCGATCAACTATTTTTGAGTGTGGGACACTTTTTTCGGCAAATGTTGATTACACCAAGTTTGATTGCGCCGTGAGTCGCACAAGCCATTTTTCGTGATCGTGCTATGCCGATCAGCTATTTCTAGATGCACGAAACATGATTTTGCCAAAATTCATATATTTTTCCGTGACAAGTTTTGCCATATGATCGGACCGACGTGCTTAAGTATTTTGAGCTGATCGGACCGAGTCGATTACGTATTTTGTAATAACCCGAAAATCCGAGCCAATTTAAAAATTTTATTTTGGCAATTTTAATGAATTTTGAATATTTAAAATAGATTATTTTAAATAATAACGACGAGAAATTTATTTTGAATAGAATTCGAGCGAATATAATTATATAGTTTGTCGTTAGAATATAAATATATATTTTAAATTATAAAAGGAATTGAAAATGGCGCGGTAGTTCGATAATTCGATTTCAAACTTCAAATGAATGTACATGATTCAAAATAAACTGGAATTTAGCGAAACCAAAAATAATAGAATCTAATTGAGAATATCTTTCCAACGAGTCCGAAAAATCAAAATTTCATAGCGGAAATCAAAAGTTATGTCCAGTTGAAATTTCAGAATAGTCGCTATGGAATTCTGGCCGTTAAAAATGGGAATTTTGCAAATGACCTCGGATTTCGACGAAACCACTTTTGTTGGATCCGTGATGTCAAGTTATTGCTAGGTTTCAATTTTCGTAATTTTCGAATCAATATGCGAGCGTGGCAAAGGAAAACGCGTTTGACCAGTTTTAGTTGATTTTAATCGACTGGAAAATGGCCATTTTTCAAACGGTCTCAGAATTCGATGATACTAGTTTTGTTTGGACTGTATCGTCAATACGAAGCCAGAAAATAATTTTTCTGGAATTTTTAGAGTTTGTATGTGACCCCGGTAATTTGAAATGTACGTTAAACTTGAATATACACTGATTTATAATTTGATTTTGAGAAAAACTGATTGTAACAGCCGAATTGGCTTACGGTACATATCCCATTGTGTTCGGAATGGGGGTTATTAGCTAGGGGCGACAGTCGTTTGGTGTTGTTTGGAGATCGTATGAAAAGTCAACTTTTTTTTTAGAAAATAAAATAATGTAAAATAAATATAAATATATAAATTCTTCTCCCTAGACCTAGTGCCCCCCCACCCCCAAATCAAATTAGCCCGACCCTCTTCGTTCAGAGCAAAAACGCGATGCCCCTTCCCAAGCCGCCACCGCCCGTCGATGGCGATCCCTTTCCCCCCTCCAGCCATCGCGCCACCCCATCTCCCTCCTCTCGATTCTCTCTCCCCTCCATCTCCTGTGCGAATCCGACACCTCCGACGCTCCATGCACCCGAATTCGCACCTACGACCACCACCAGACCCCTGTCTGCCTCCGCCGTGTCAGCCGCCGCCCGCCGACCTAGTTGCACCCCCACTCCTTCGAGCGCAGCTCCTCTCTCCTCTTTTTAATGCGCAACTCTGCTTCCAGACCCTCTACCGCAAATCCTCTTCTCCCTCCAGAAGCCCGTGTCCAAACCCCCCTCTTCCTCAGAGAAAACAGTGAGTCTTTATATTTCCTTTATATATATTAAAGTATTGTTTTTAATCCGATTTCTATTTATTTAACGCTATGAAGTTAGGATTTTTATCGTGAATAAATTAGGATTGTTGTCATGAAGAAGTTATGATTTTTGTTATGTAAAAGAAACGATTTTCCAGAGTAAAAAGGAATGATTTTGATAGACAAAAGATTAGATTTTTAAATAATCAAAGTTTTGATTTTTTTTATTTATTTAAACAAAGTTGTGATTTTTAATTAACAAAAGAGAAAGGTAAAAAATATAATTTTTATAATATAGAAAAGTTAAAAATATAATTTTTATACTAGTGGCATATTAAAAATTTGATTTTTATATTATAGAAGGAGTAAAAATAAAATCTTTATATAGAGAATGGCGACAGAAAAATATGATTTTCACTTATTGGAATGAAGTGATAAAAATATAATTTTTATTATGAACAGTGGGACAAGGACTGCATTGGAATTTCAATCAAATCCAGACGATTCAGCAGTTCAAAAGCAAAGCACGGCGGAGTGGAACCCTCCGTGAGAACTTCTCACCGTTTAATTTTATTTTCTAGTTAAAATATATACTAGGATGCAGACGGTGTTTAGTAGCACCCGACACCCGTCGTCCACAGACCATGGACGGCTTGTATGCTTGTTTGTTTGATTTTGATGTGTAGTTGATTATGTGATGTGATGTGAAACGAAATAAAATATTTTATAGTGGAAAATATTATATAGAAAAAAAATAGAATTTTTAATGTGTATATGAAATGAAATAAATTAATATAAACAAATCGGAGATTTGTTTATATACACTGATTTGATTGATATTGATTGGGACGATAAATTTTACACATCGCCCAACTGCACAAATAAAATCTGTGTTTGATTGCTTGAAACCCCACACGGGTACTGGGATGATATATGACATACACTAATCCCAATAATTAGTTGTATGTCGATCGATTGATTGACAGACTGTTATAAGCGTTAAATATTTATATTTGATGCTTATACAGTGTAGAATGCACTTTGGATGATGGTTGATTATTTGTCATTGTCGATGTATACATGCGTTGTACATAAATCCATATAAGTAAAATCTATGGTAATTGATTGGGCCTCATTCCAGTTTTGAAAAGGAAATATTTGAATAGAAATATTTGAAAAAGAAATATTTGAAATCGAATATTTGAAAATAGAAATATGTGAAGCCGTGTTGATTAGATTGACGCCATTTTGACGTGAACGATATTTATATCGATTTTATTCATTTTATAATGAATATCGAAAGTGATTTCAAAATCTGATATTTTGAAAAGAATTAGAATTCGAATTGAAATTGAAAAGAATTAGAATTCGAATTGAAATTGAAAAGAATTAGAATTCGAATTGAAATTAAATAGAAATGAATTCGAATTGAGATTAAATAGAAATGAATTCGAATTGAAATTGAATATAAATGAATTCGAATTGAAATTGAATGAAAATGAATTCGAATTGAAATTGAAATTGAATTGAAAACGAACTGAAATTGAATTAGAAATCAATTTGAATTGAAATCAATTTGAAAGGAATTTGAAAGGAATTTATATGGAAAAATTCAATTTTGATTTGAATTTGAAAAGAAGTTGAAATCGTTTTGAAAATGAATTTAAAATGATTTATATAATATGTTTTAAAAGGAAATCGACGAAGTATATATATTATATATATTATATATATAATATAATGGCCTGAATAGAACGCGCCGCGCCGCGGCAGTTCGCGAATTTCGACTATTAAGTTCGAATGGACATTGCGGGAGATCTGACCGTCGGATTCTCCTAAATCCAGAACCGTTGGGTTCGTATCGAAAAGAGCTTTCTAACGAATACTAGAAATTTGAAATCTAACGGTTGGATTTGGAATTATGTCCAAATCAAATTTGAAAAAGGTCGTTTTAAGTGTAGTTCGATGGCCGTTGATGGAAATCGACTGTACAGGCCTTGATAAAATTATTAAAAATATCAATAATTTGTGTAAAATCACAAGAAATGATTTGTGAAGAATTGGGATGAAAAACTCCATATTTGAAAAGATAAAAATAGATTTTTATCGAAACGACCTAGTTTTGAACTAGAATAATAATTTATTTATTTTTAAAATAAATAAATTGGATTTGAAATGGTTTTGAAAATAACCAAAATTTCCAATAATTGCATTGGATTGGATTTGAATCGAAATTGTCTTCGGAATATTTCGATGTTGGATTTCGTGATTATACAGATATTATTATGGAAATTTGAAAGATATATATATATCGTTATTTCCAATACGATATTTGTTGGTCGTAGAATTTGATATTGAATATAAGCCGGTATATTTTCTATTCAGAGCCTTGTATTTAATATTAAATGTGATTTGGGTTTGTCGTGAATGGTGTCTTCATTAACACTGCTCTTAAGCCCAGTCGAGAAAAAGATTAAATCTTTTTATTTCGATTTAATGAAGTGTGCTAATTAAATAATAGTTAATTGGAATTGAATTGGTATTGATTTTTGGGTTTATCGTGAACAGTGTTTTAAATAACACTTGTTCTTTAACCCGATAATTAATGGAAAGTGATTTTGGGTTGTCGTGAACGGTATCTTCAATAATACTGTTCTTAGACCCAAAGGAGTTAATAAAATCAGAAACTAACTGGAGGTTAGTTAAGTTAAATGGTTTCTGGGGTATTGATCTGATGTTGGTTTCGGCCTTCGGGGTTAATACTTAGGGAATTACTCACTTGCTAATTACGATTAGGGACTGATTGAAATGTGATGTGATTTTGGGGTTTATCGTGAACCGTGTTTTAAATGACACTAATTCTTTAACCCAATTGAAGATTAGAACTAAGTGGAGTTTTAATGAATCTTTAATTAGATTGAAAAGATCGAGAAGGGAGTATCACCAGTTTTGCTCCAGGCGATAGTTAAATCTTTAATTAGATTTGAACGTGAAATGGTAATTGAATTTACTGATAACACTGTGGTGTTAGATATGAAGTATGACCAGTTTTACTTCATGGGATGAATAGGTGGGGATTGGGAAATAAAATAATGATTAACCCGGTGTGGTTCGCTAATCCCGACTAGTTTGAATTGATATTCAAAGAAGATTAAAGAATAAATTTAAAGAATTTATCTTTGATAAAATTAATGGGAACCTTTCCCAAAGTAGAAGAATATTTGAATAAACAAATATTCTGAATTGGAATGAGGCATATGTTGTGTTTGTGTAACACTTGTTTATTATATACGCGAGTTATTCAGAAAGACCGGGTTTATCCCATTCTAAATAACTGATTCGACGTGGTGTCGAAGATGAAGACGGTGGTTGAAGACCGGAGGTCTTCACATCATTTGGGTGATTGCTGATGATCTTGATTGGGCCATACACCCAAGAGGAGGGAATCAGTTAGTGGTCGTCCAGACGTACTTGGAGATCGATGAATATGAGGGGTACTAGGTGCCTCCGGTTTCGTTCAGACCCAGAACGAACTTGTAAATGGATTGTGTGTCTGACATTGGATTTTAGTCTGTGTGATTGATTTCTATTAAATATATATCCATTTGGCGACGGAGAATTTATTCTCTTGCTTAACGCCCTTCTCTGAGACGTACGAGCTCAGGGGTTATATATTGATGGATATCAAATGCATGGAGTGAATTTCCTGTGTGGCATGCCTAAGTGGCAATAGATCGAGGCTTCTGTTGAAAAGAAAAGTCTTGTGGTTGATGATCAAAGCACCGCCTTTGTGGCATAGCTTTGTGTAACTTGAATTCGCGAGCCTCACACCCCGGTTGTGAACCAGAAATGGGAGAGGACCTCAGGGAGGGCATGCGTTTCCTTCTAGCTAGAAGTGGCGTCAGTGGTTTTACACGCCCTGGCGAGTTTGACTTATGTGGTTGTTGCTGTTACGAGGCGCCTCGGTTTGATCGGACGATCCGGGTCCGATGGAGTCATTCTTTGGCTCATTTATGCCCCATAGGGCGGGGAAACGTAGTGTTCAGGCATTTTAATCCACATCGGTGGACCGGCCATGTCGCTTGTAAAAACCCGTAACTTCCCCGTAAAGGAAAGCGGCGGATAGTTCGAGAACAAGCCACAACAGAATGCATACAGAAGAACATTTCATTGTATTTACAACAATGCATCAGAATACAAGAATATACAGAGTATAAATGAATATTACACAGAAATATCAGAGATTTAAATTACATTCAAATACATAGCAGCGGAAAATAATACAATACACAACTAGAAGAGATATACGGATACAAAGCTTTTCGGATATCGTTCCAGCTGTAAACCAGGATCCTGTGAATATAAATTTGCAAAACCAAAACTACTAGCTGCCCGTGTCAAAATAGGGGCACCCAGAGTTTAGGTTAAAACAATAAACTCCAGGTCAGTCATGGGACTGGTGTGAGAACTAAAACAGTTATTAATCTTTATTTTTAAAGTTAGGTAAATCAAGGGACCACGCCGTATAACACGGAACGGGTTTCCTCCCAAGAATACCAGTGCATAAATCAAACAGCGCAATGCTAAATAAAGAAAAATGAAGCTCTTATAAGACCCAGGTCCTATCACACAATGCAACACGAGCCGGGGGATAGGGTTTTCCCTTATAACAGCCAAAGAATGCTTGATACGTTTAAAACAAATCATTTGATACTAGTATAAGTGTATAGTGTATAAAACAACTTCAAATCATAAGTATCTATCATAGGCGGCATGGGTACCATATATCATGTCGCCATACTAGGCTCTACAAATAAAACCGCAAATGTCACGTATTTGGAAATTGGGTTTCCATCTATGAACCGAGGCAAAAGATAGTCCTCAACCGATTCGAGACTCTCTAGCCCGAGCCTCAAGACCCAGACTCAGGTGGGCCTTTGGATCGTCAGGGCCAGTCCACCGATGTGGATTAAACTTAAACCCTGAACATGCGTTCCCCCGCCCTATGGGGCGTAAATGAGCCAACGAATGACTCCATCGGACCCGGATCGTCCGATCAAACCGAGGCGCCTCGCAACAACAACAACCACATAAGTCAAACTCGTCAGGGCGTGTAAAACCACTGACGCCACTTCTAACTAGAAAGAAACGCATGCCCTCCCTGAGGTCCGTTTCCCGTTTTTGGTTCATACCGGGTGTGAAATTCGCGAATTCACGTTACACAAAGCTATGCCACACAGGCTGTGCTTTGATCATCACCACAAGACTTTGCTTTTCAACAGAAGCCTCGATCAATTGCCACTTAGGCATGCCACACAGGCAATTCACTCCGTGCGTTTGATACCCATCAATATATAACCCCTGAGCTCGTACGTCTCAGAGAAGGGCGTTAAGCAAGAGAATAAATTATCCTCCGCCAAACAGATATATATTTAATAGAGATCAATCACACGGACTAAAATCCAATGTCAGACACACAGTCCATTTACAAGTCTGTTCTGGGTCTGAACGAAACCGGAGGCACCTAGTACCCCGCATATCCATCGATCTCCAAGTACGTCTGGACGATCACCAACTGTTTCCATCTTCTTGGGTGTACAGCCCAATCAAGATCATCAGTAATCACCCAAATGACGTGAAGACCTCCGGTCTTCGACCATCGTCTTCATCTTCGACTTATCGTCGAATCAGTTATTCAGAATGGGATAAACCCAATCTTCCCGAATAACTCGCGTATATTTTAAATAAGTGTTACACAAACACAACATACGCCTCATTCCAATTCATCAGTCACTAACCGTAAATTAATCAAGAGAATAATTCCCCAAATATTAACCCCGAAGGCCGAAACCAACATCAGATCAAAATCCAGGAAACCATTCTGCTTAGCTAACCGACAGTTAGTTTCTAAATTTCACATTCATAGGGAAAGGTTCCCATTAATTTTATCCAAGATAAATCATTAAAATTTATTCTCAAATCTTCTTTTGAATTTCGATTCAACTAGTCGGGATTAACGAACCTTACCGAAGTAATCATTTGTTTTAATTTCCCAACCCCAACCTATTAATCCCATGAAGTAAAACTGGTCCTACTTCATATCTAACACCACGGTGTTATCGGTAAATTCAATTACCATTTCGCGTTCAAATCTAATTAAAGATTTAACTATCGCCTGGAGCAAAACTGGTGATACTCCATTCTCGATCTTTTCAATCTAACTAAAGATTCATTAAAACTCCACTTAGTTTTAATCGTTAACTGGGTTAAAGAATCAGTGTCATTTAAAACACGGTTCACGATAAACCCAAAATCACATTCCATTAATTATCGGGTTAAAGAACGAGTGTTATTTAAAACACTGTTCACGATAAACCCAAAAATAAATATCAATTCAATTCCAATTAAATATTATTTAATTGGTACACTTCATTAAATTTAAGTAAAAAGATTTAATCTTTTCTGAACTGGGTTCAAGAACAGTGTTAATGAAGACACCATTCACGACAAACCCAAATCACATTTGATATTCAATACAAGGCTCTGAATAGAAAATATATCGGCTTATATTCAATATCAAATTTTACGATTAACAAATGTCGTATTGGAAATAACGATATAAATATATATCTTTCAAATTTCCATAACAACACCTGTATAATCACGAATTCCAACATCGAGATATTCCGAAGACAATTTCGATTCAAATCCACTCCAATACAATCATTGGAAATTCTGGTTATTTTTAAAACCCTTTTTAAATTCAATTTATTTATTTAAAAATAAATAGAATTATAATTCTAGTTCAAAACTAGTTCAGTTCGATAAAATCTATTTTTATCTTTTCAAATATGGAGTTTTTCATCCCAATTTTTTCTAAATCATTTCTTATGATTTTACACAAATTATTACTATTTTTAATAATTTTATCAAGGCCCGTACAGTCGATTTCCATCAATGGCCATCGAACTGCACTTACAACGACCTTTTTCAAATTTGATTTGGACGTATCCCCAAATCCAACCGTTAGATTTCAAATTTCTAATATTAGTTAGAAAGCTCTTTTCGATACGAACCCAACGGTTCCGGTTTTAGGAGAATCCGACGGTCGGATCTCCCGTAATGTCCGTTTGAAATAAATGGTCGAAATTCGCGAACTGCCGCGGCGCGGCGCTTTCTATTCAGGCCATTATATTATATATATAATATATATTTCGTCGATTTCTATTTAAAACGAATTATATAAATAGTTTTAAATTCATTTTCAAAAGCAATTTCAACTTCCATTTCAATTCAAATCAAAATTGAATTCTTCTTTATAAATTCGTTTTAAAATTCATTTCTATTCAATTCAAATAACAATTCAATCTGAATTCATTTCAATTTGCTTTCAATTCAATTTGAATTCGTTTTCAATTTAATTCAATTTTAAAGTCGTTTTCTATTCGATTCAATTCAAATTGGTTTTCTATTCGATTCATTTCGTTGTATATTCCATTGAAATCAAATTCGTTATATATTCAAAACAAATTCGATTCGAATTCGTTTTCTATTCAATTTGATTCAAATTTCATTTCAAAATATTCGATTTCGAAATCACTTTTCAATATTCATTTTAAAATGAATAAAATAGATATAAATATCATTCACGTCAAAATGGCGTCAATCTAATCAACACGGCTTCATATATTTCTATTTTCAAATATTCTATTTCAAATATTTCTATTATTAAAATATTTCGTTCAACACATGACCAATCTCAATGGATGAGTACTGTCAACACATGAACCTTTATTTTATATTGATAAAGATGTAAATTTTATTACTAAAATATTTCGTTCAACACATGACCAATCTCAATGGATGAGTACTGTCAACACATGAACCTTTATTTTATATTGATAAAGATGTAAATTTTATTACTAAAATATTTCGTTCAACACATGACCAATCTCAATGGATGAGTACTGTCAACACATGAACCTTTATTTTATATTATTCTTTATTTTCTAAATTGGAATGAGGCCCAATCAATCACCATATAATGTTAATTATATGGATTTTCATACATTACACACATATAATAGCATTGAAAAATAATCAACCATCAACCAAAGTGCGCTACACTGTATAAGCATCAAATATAGATATCTAACGCTTATGACAGCCTGTCAATCAATCGATCGACATATTTAATCAATCAGGATGAGTGAACTTCAAATTTCATCCCAACACCCGTGTGGGGTTTCAAACAATCAAACACAGATTTTATTTGTGCAGTTGGGCGATGTGTAAAATTTATCGTCCCAATCAATGTCATTCAAATAGGTGTACATAAACAAACCGTCCGGTTTGTAAATGAATATTTTATTTTATATTCACTTCACATTAAAAATTATATTTTTAACGATAAAACATTTTATTTTAACATATGAATTTCTATTCAGTTCATTCTTTAAATAAAATGATATTTTTATTTTTCTAACATATTTTAGAAAATTTCGGCGGCATAACGGCACGATACTAGAAACGGGACAAGGCCTAGCCTTATCCCCGGTCTAGTGAAGGCCCACGCCATTCACACATCAATCAAATTCACCAAACATCCAATTCAAATCAAGTCATCAAATTAATTTATGCAACCAAACAAACAAGTCCATGGTCTGTGGACGATTGTGTCGGGTGCTACTAAGCACCGTCTGCATCCTAGTATATATAACTAGAAAAAGAAATTGAAGAGTGAGAAGTTCTCACCAATAGCTATCCAACCATCTCGACTCTTCTTTTGCAGAAGTCTTCATCGTTCTCGCCTTTTTGTCTCCTTCGTTGACCGTAGCCACTACATATATAAAAATTGAATTTTTACTTCGCTATTCAATATATAAAAATTGAATTTTTACTTCGCTATTCAATATATAAAAATCGAATTTTTACTATGCTATTCAATATATAAAAATCGAATTTTTACTATGCAATTCAATATATAAAAATCGAATTTTTACTTCGCTATTCAATATATAAAAATCGAATTTTTACTTCGCTATTCAATATATAAAAATCGAATTTTTACTTCGCTATTCAATATATAAAAATCGAATTTTTACTTCGATGTTCAATATATAAAAATCATATTTTTTACTATGCTATTCAATATATAAAAATCGAATTTTTACTTCGCTATTCAATATATAAAAATCGAATTTTTACTTCGCTATTCAATATATAAAAATCGAATTTTTACTTCGATGTTCAATATATAAAAATCACGCCTTTTCCATTTCAAAAATCTTATCTTTTCTATTTTAAAAATCTTATCTTTTCTATTTTAAAAATCTTATCTTTTCTATTTTAAAAATCTTATCTTTTTATATAAACCATTATATGTAGAAATTGGTTTTACATTGCTATATATATAAATAAAAACTGCATTATATATTTTATTATTTCAGAAAAAAAAACAATGCTTTTTACACTTTTAACTTTCAGATTTTTAAAACAATGTATTTGACATTTTGAAGTGTAACAATTTAATTAATTATTAAAAATTTATTACCTTTCTTCTTTGTTGAACACAGCAGGACGTTCGAACCCCCATCCAGAATTAGGGATTCCAGCTCGCAACCACGGCCGTTGCCTTGACGATGATCAACTGCTTCCTCGAGGTGCGCCTAGGCGAAGAAGAGCAGGAGGGGGTCGCGGGTTCGTGGGTGGTGGCGGATCGTGAAGAGGAGGGGCTGCAGCTCCTTCGTCGGTGGCTGTCCTAAGTGGAAGGGGGTTAGGGGGCGCTGAGGTGTCTCGCGATTTCTGGAGGAGGGGAAGGGGATCGATGGCGAGGTCTTGGGAGGAGGCGCCACCATCGACGTCGGGGAACCTGCGCCCTAGAGGCGGCGGAAAGGAGGCGCGTCATCGAGGGCCTCTGGCCTTTTTTTTTATTATTATTATCTGTCGATTTGAAAATGAGTAGGGGGGCCAGAAGGATTAAAGGGGAGGAGGGAGAATATTTTTTTTTTTATTTTAATTTGTAAAAAGTTGACTTTTACATACGACCCCTAAACGAGGCCCACTGCCTGTCGTCCATAGCGTTTTACCCCCATTCCGAACACAATGGGATATGTATCGCAAGCTGATGTGATCGTTTCGATTAGTTTCCGTTGAATTTACATTTAAATCACTATATTGAATTTTAAACGTACTTTTCAAATTACCGGGGTCACATACTAACTCTAAATAATCCCGAAAAATATTTTCTAGCTTCGTATTGACGATACGGTCCTAACAAAACTAGTTTCGTCGAATTCCGAAATCGTTGGAAAAATGGCCATTTTCCAGTCGATTAAAATCAACTGAAACTGGTCAAACGCGTTTTCCTTCGCCACGCTCACATATTGATTCGAAAAATTATGAAATTTGAAATCTAGCAATAACTTGACATCACGGACCCAACAAAACTGGTTTCGTCGAAATCCGAGTCGTTTGCAAAATGTCTATTTTTAAGGGCCTGAATTCCATAGCGACTATTCAGAATTTTCAACTGGACATATCTTTTGATTCCCGCTATGAAATTTCAAATTTTCGGATTCGTTGGAAAGATATTCACAATTAGATCCTATGACTTTTGGTTTCACTAAAATCCGGATTGTTTTGCACCCGGTACATTCAATTGAAGTTTGAAATCGAATTATCGAACTACCGCGCCATTTTCAATTCTATTTATAATTATATATAAATATTTATATTCTAACGACGACGCGTATAAATATATATGTTCGAATTATATTCAAAATAAATTTCTCATCGATATTATTTAAAATAATTCATTTTAAATAATCAAAATTCGCTAAAATTGCCAAAATAAAAATTTTAAACTGGCCCAGATTTTCGGGTTGTTACATCGCTCCAAAGGCTTGACTGAGTACTTGCCTGAGACATGAGCTAGATTGCCTCGAATTCGGTAGAGGACGATCCCTTGCCTCGGTTCATAGAAGGAAATCCAATTTCCAAATACGTGACTTTGCGGTTTTGATTGTAGAGCCTAGTATGGCGACATGATATAAGGTACCCATGCCGTCTATGATTGATATTTATGATTGAAATGGTTTTGACACTATACACTTATAATAGTATCAAATGATTTGTTTTTAAACGTACTAAGCATGTTTGGCTATTATAAGGGAAAACCCTATCCCCCGGCTTGCGTTGCATTGTGTGATAGGACCTGGGTCTTATAATAGCTTCATTTTTCTTTATTTAGCATTGCGCTGTTTGTTTTATGCACTGGTATTCTTGGGAGGAAACGCGTTCCGTGTTATACGGCGTGGTCCTTGATTTACCGAACTTTAAAATAAAGATTAATAACTGTTTTAGTTCTCACACCAGTCCCATGACTGACCTGGAGTTTATTGTTTTAACCTAAACTCTGGGTGCCCTTATTTTGACACGGGCAGCTAGTAGTTTTGGTTTTGCAGATTTATATTCGCAGGATCCTGATTTACAGCTGGAATGATATTCGGAAAGCTTTGTATCCGTATATCTCCTTCAGTTATGTATTGTATTATTTTCCGCTGCTATGTAATGTATTGTAATCTCTGATATTTTCTGTGTAATATTTATTCATTTATACTCTGTATATTCTTGTAATCTGATGCATTGTTGTAATTAGCAATGAAATGTTCTTCTGTTTGGGTTCTGATTTGTCGTGTTCTCAAAGCGATCAGGCATTTCGAACGGTCTTAATCGGTTTAGCGACTGATTCGGATCGAGTGAAATTCCCGGTCGTTACATCGTGGTATCAGAGCTTTGGTTTATAAAGCTCAGAGAACAGGACACAATAGAACCGAACGAAAGAATTCATCAGAAATTGGATTAGTAATATCCAATGAGAATGACTCGTTAGAGATGGGATCAGTAGTATCCTAGAACGAGTGTGAAGAGTATATTTTTAAATTGAAAACAAGTTTTGTTTTGAAAATTTAATTCAATTATTCGTATTTCAATTATTCGTATTTGAAGTTTTAATATATTGGGTAGATATAGAATCACATTCTAGTCGCCCAGAGAGAATTCTGATGATTGATGCATCGTCATCAGAGTTGATGTTCGAGTGACGAATGTGAGATTTCTATATATTTCCATTAGACTGGTGTGAGAACCAAAATTAGATAGGATATATTGTTGTGAATTGGCATCAAAAACGGGATTTTTGACTATATATCAAAGCTATGTGTTTGAAATTCTAATTCACTAATTGATTGATGGTCGTGTTGTTTGTTTATTTGTTTG
Organism: Allium sativum; assembly: GCA_030737875.1. Classification (NCBI taxonomy): domain Eukaryota; kingdom Viridiplantae; phylum Streptophyta; class Magnoliopsida; order Asparagales; family Amaryllidaceae; genus Allium; species Allium sativum. The sequence continues at coordinate 298,126,744 of CM060922.1, forward strand.
ATAATTTTGAACCGTTATGCCTAATAGAATCAAATATTGAGTTGTATTGAAAATTGGTCGCATTTGCATGCATATACATGTACTTACATTGAACAGGTCATAGCAAGGAGGCTAGAGCAGAGAAATAAAATTGTTTGCCCGACAAATAGGTACATGTTTATTGTATTTTTTGAGTTTTGGGTGATTTTATGAGCCAATTGGCTAGCTGCTTGGCTTTTTCTTTTGGATTGAAGATGGCCATGGGAGGCTATATGAAATATCCCGAAGTCCCCGGTGCAGGAGAGGTTATCGCGAAATTTTTCGAAAATTTAGGGTGTTAGCTAAATTTTTGAAATATTTGAAAAGTTCTTAGAAACTGAAAAGTTGAAGAACTTAAGCCGTAGTGAAAATAGTGAAAGTTGAGTTGATTTATTAAACAACTTTCGGCTTCATTCCTTTTCGGGGACGAAAAGTTTTAAGTGGGGGATATTGTAATAACCCGGAAATCCGAGCCAATTTAAAATTTTTATTTTGGCAATTTTAATGAATTTTGAAAATTTAAAATAGATTATTTTAAATAATAACGAAGAGAAATTTATTTTGAATAGAATTCGAGCGAATATAATTATATAGTTCATCATTAGAATATAAATATTTATTTTAAATTATAAAAGGAATCGAAAATGGCGCGGTAGTTCGATAATTCAATTTCAAACTTCAAATGAATGTATAGGATTCAAAATAAACCAGAATTTAGCAAAACCAAAACTAATAGAATCTTATTGAGAATATCTTTCCAACGAATCCGAAAAATCAAAATTTCATAGCGGGAATCAAAAGTTATGTCCAGTTGAAATTTCAGAATAGTCGCTATGGAATTCTGGGCCTGAAAAATGGGAATTTTGCAAACGACCTCGGATTTCGACGAAACCACTTTTGTTGGATCCGTGATGTCAAGTTATTGATAGGTTTCAATTTTCGTAATTTTTTGAATCAATATGTGAGTGTGGCAAAGGAAAACGCATTTGACCAGTTTCAGTTGATTTTAAATCGACTGGAAAATGGCCATTTTTCAAACGGTCTCAGAATTCGACGAAACTAGTTTTGTTAGGACCGTATCGTCAATACGAAGCCAGAAAATAATTTTTCTGAAATTTTTAGAGTCTGTATGTGACCCCGGTAATTTGAAATGTACGTTAAAATTGAATATACACTGATTTATAATTTGATTTTGAGAAAAACTGATTGTAACAACCAAATTGGCTTACGGTACATATCCCATTGTGTTCGGAATGAGGGTAATTGGCTAAGGGCGACAGTCGTCGCGTGTTGTTTGGAGATCGTATGAAAAGTCAACTTTTTGTAAATAAATATAAATATATAAATTCTTCTCCCTAGACCTAGCGCCCCCCCCCCCCAAAATCAAATTAGCCCGACCCTCTTCGTTCAAAGCAAAAACGCGACGCCCCTTTCCAAGCCGCCACCTCCCGTCGATGGTGATCCCATTCCCCCCTCCGGCCATCGCGCCACCCCCATCTCCCTCCTCTTGATTCTCTCTCTCCTCCCTCTCCTGTGCGAATCCGACACCTCCGACGCTCCACGCACCCGAATTCGCACCTACGACCACCACCAGACCCCTGTCCGCCTCTGCCGTGTCAGCCGCCGGCCTCCGACCTAGTTGCACCCCCACTCCTTCGAGCGTAGCTCCTCTCTCCCCTTTTCAACGTGCAACTCCGCTTCCAGACCCTCTACTGCAACTCCTCTTCCCCCTCCGGATGCTCGCGTCCAAACCCCCCTCTTCCTCGGAGAAAACAGTGAGTCTTTATATTTCCTTTATATACATTAAAGTATTGTTTTTAATCCGATTTCTATTTATTTAGCGCTATGAAGTTAGGATTTTTGTCATGCAGAAATTAGGATTGTTGTCATGAAGAAGTTAGAATTTTTGTAATGTAAAAGAAACGATTTTCCAGAGTAAAAAGGAATGATTTTGATAGACAAAAGATTAGATTTTTAAATAATCAAAGTTTTGATTTTTTTATTTATTTAAACAAAGTTGTGATTTTTAATTAACAAAAGAGAAAGGTTAAAAATATAATTTTTATACTAGTGGCATATTAAAAATATGATTTTTATATTATAGAAGGAGTAAAAATAAAATCTTTATATAGAGAATGGTGATAGAAAAATATGATTTTCACTTATTGGAATGAAGTGATAAAAATATAATTTTTATTATGAACAGCGGGACAAGGACTGCATTGGAATTTCAATCAAATCTAGATGATTCAGCAGTTCAAAAGCAAAGCACGGCGGAGTGGAACCCTCTGTGAGAACTTCTCACCTTTTAATTTTATTTTCTAGTTAAAATATATACTAGGATGCAGACGGTGTTTAGTAGCACCCGACACCCGTCGTCCACAGACCATGGACGGCTTGTATGCTTGTTTGTTAGATTTTGATGTGTAGTTGATTGTGTGATGTGATGTGAAACGAAATAAAATATTTTATAGTGGAAAATATTATATAGAAAAAAAATAGAATTTTTAATGTGTATATGAAATGAAATAAATTAATATAAACAAATCGGAGATTTGTTTATATACACTGATTTGATTGATATTGATTGGGACGATAAATTTTACACATCGCCCAACTGCACAAATAAAATTTGTGTTTGATTGCTTGGAACCCCACACGGGTATTGGGATGATATATGACATACACTAATCCCAATAATTAGTTGTATGTCGATCGATTGATTGACATACTGTTATAAGCGTTAAATATTTATATTTGATGCTTATACAGTGTAGAATGCACTTTGGATGATGGTTGATTATTTGTCATTGTCGATGCATACATGCGTTGTATGTAAATCCATAGAAGTAAAATCTATGGTAATTGATTGGGCCTCATTCCAGTTTTAAAAAGGAAATATTTGAATAGAAATATTTGAAAAAGAAATATTTGAGATTGAATATTTTAAAATAGAAATATGTGAAGCCGTGTTGATTAGATTAACGCCATTTTGACGTGAACGATATTTATATCGATTTTATTCATTTTATAATGAATATCGAAAGTGATTTCAAAATCTGATATTTTGAAAAGAATTAGAATTCGAATTGAAATTGAAAAGAATTAGAATTCGAATTGAAATTGAAAAGAATTAGAATTCGAATTGAAATTAAATAGAAATGAATTCGAATTGAAATTAAATAGAAATGAATTCGAATTGAAATTGAATATAAATGAATTCGAATTGAAATTGAATGAAAATGAATTCGAATTGAAATTGAATTGAAAACGAACTGAAATTGAATTAAAAATCAATTAGAATTGAAATCAATTTGAAATGAATTTGAAAGGAATTTATAAGGAAAAATTCAATTTTGATTTGAGTTTGAAAAGAAGTTGAAATCGTTTTGAAAACAAATATGAAACGATTAATATAATACTTTTTAAAAGGAAAACGACGAAGTCTATATATTATATATATAATATAATGGCCTGAATAGAACGCGCCGCGCCGCGGCAGTTCGCGAATTTCGACTATTAAGTTCGAATGGACATTGCGGGAGATCTGACCGTCGGATTCTCCTAAATCCAGAACCGTTGGGTTCGTATCGAAAAGAGCTTTCTAACGAATACTAGAAATTTGAAATCTAATGGTTGGATTTGGAATTATGTCCAAATCAAATTTGAAAAATGTCACTGTAAGTGCAGTTCGATGGCCGTTGATGGAAATCGACTGTACGGGCCTTGATAAAATTATTAAAAATATCAATAATTTGTGTAAAATCATAAGAAATGATTTGTGAAGAATTGGGATGAAAAACTCCATATTTGAAAAGATAAAAATAGATTTTTATCGAAATGAACTAGTTTTGAACTAGAATAACAATTTATTTATTTTTAAAATAAATAAATTGGATTTGAAATGGTTTTGAAAATAACCAGAATTTCCAATAATTGCATTGGATTGGATTTGAATCGAAATTGTCTTTGGAATATTTCGATGGTGGATTTTGTGATTATACAGATATTATTATGGAAATTTGAAAGATATATATATATATATATATATATATATATATATATATCGTTATTTCCAATACGATATTTGTTGGTCGTAGAATTTGATATTGAATATAAGTCGGTATATTTTCTATTCAGAGCCTTGTATTTAATATCAAATGTGATTTGGGTTTGTCGTGAATGGTGTCTTCATTAACACTGCTCTTAAGCCCAGTTGAGAAAAAGATTAAATCTTTTTATTTCGATTTAATGAAGTGTGCCAATTAAATAATAGTTAATTGGAATTGAATTGGTATTGATTTTTGGGTTTACCGTGAACAGTGTTTTAAATAAAACTTGTTCTTTAACCCGATAATTAATGGAAAGTGATTTTGGGTTATCATGAACGGTATCTTCAATAATACTGTTCTTAGACCCAAAGGAGTTAAGAAAATCAGAAACTAACTGGAGGTTAGTTAAGTTGAATGGTTTCTGGGGTATTGATCTGATGTTGGTTTCGGCCTTCGGGGTTAATACTTAGGGAATTGCTCACTTGCTAATTTACGATTAGGGACTGATTGAAATGTGATGTGATTTTGGGATTTATCGTGAACCGTGTTTTAAATGACACTGATTCTTTAACCCAATTGAAGATTAGAACTAAGTGGAGTTTTAATGAATCTTTAATTAGATTGAAAAGATCGAGAAGGGAGTATCACCAGTTTTGCTCCAGGCGATAGTTAAATCTTTAATTAGATTTGAACGTGAAATGGTAATTGAATTTACCGATAACACTGCGGTGTTAGATATGAAGTATGACCGGTTTTACTTCATGGGATGAATAGGTGGGGATTGGGAAATAAAATAAATAATTACTCCGGTGTGGTTCGGTAATCCCGACTAGTTTGAATTGATATTCAAAGAAGATTAAAGAATAAATTTAAAGAATTTATCTTTGATAAAATTAATGGGAACATTTCCCAAAGTATAAGAATATTTGAATAAATGAATATTCTGAATTGGAGTGAGGCGTATGTGGTGTTTGTGTAGCACTTGTTTATTATATACGCGAGTTATTCAGAAAGACCGGGTTTATCCCATTCTGAATAACTGATTCGACGTGGTGTCGAAGATGAAGACGGTTGTTGAAGACCGGAGGTCTTCACGTCGTTTGGGTGATTGCTGATGATCTTGATTGGGCCATACACCCAAGAGGAGGCAATCAGTTAGTAGTCGTCCAGACGTACTTGGAGATCGATGGATATGCGTGGTACTAGGTGCCTCCGGTTTCGTTCAGACCCGGAACGAACTTGTAAATGGACTGTGTGTCTGACATTGGATTTTAGTCAGTGTGATTGATTTCTATTAAATATATATCTGTTTGGCGTCGGAGAATTTATTCTCTTGCTTAACGCCCTTCTCTGAGACGTACGAGCTCAGGGGTTATATATTGATGGATATCAAACGCATGGAGTGAATTGCCTGTGTGGCATGCCTAAGTGGCAATAGATCGAGGCTTCTGTTGAAAAGCAAAGTCGTGTGGTTGATGATCAAAGCACCGCCTGTGTGGCATAGCTTTGTGTAACGTGAATTCGCGAGCCTCACACCCCGGTTGTGAACCAGAAACGGGAGAGGACCTCAGGGAGGGCATGCGTTTCCTTCTAGCTAGAAGTGTCGTCAGTGGTTTTACACGCCCTGACGAGTTTGACTTATGTGGTTGTTGCTGTTACGAGGCGCCTCGGTTTGATCGGACGATCCGGGTCCGATGGAGTCATTCGTTGGCTCATTTACGCCCCATAGGGCGGGGAAACGTAGTGTTCAGGCATTTTAATCCACATCGATGGACCGGCCCTGTCGCTCCAAAGGCTTGACTGAGTACTTGCCTGAGACATGGGCTAGATTGTCTCGAATTCGGTAGAGGACGATCCCTTGCCTCGGTTCATAGAAGGAAATCCAATTTCCAAATACATGACTTTGCGGTTCTGATTGTAGAGCCTAGTATGGCGACATGATATATGGTACCCATGCCGTCTATGATTGATATTTATGATTGAAATGGTTTTGACACTATACACTTATAATAGTATCAAATGATTTGTTTTTAAACGTACTAAGCATGTTTGGCTATTATAAGGGAAAACCCTATCCCCCGGCTTGCGTTGCATTGTGTGATAGGACCTGGGTCTTATAATAGCTTCATTTTTCTTTATTTAGCATTGCGCTGTTTGTTTTATGCACTGGTATTCTTGGGAGGAAACCTGTTCCGTGTTATACGGCGTGGTCCCTTGATTTACCGAACTTTAAAATAAAGATTAATAACTGTTTTAGTTCTCACACCAGTCCCATGACTGACCTGGAGTTTATTGTTTTAACCTAAACTCTGGGTGCCCTTATTTTGACACGTGCAGCTAGCAGTTTTGGTTTTGCAGATTTATATTCGCAGGATCCTGATTTACAGCTGGAATGATATCCGGAAAGCTTTGTATCCGTATATCTCCTTCAGTTGTGTATTGTATTATTTTTCGCTGCTATGTAATGTATTGTAATCTCTGATATTTTCTGTGTAATATTTATTCATTTATACTCTGTATATTCTTGTAATCTGATGCATTGTTGTAATTAGCAATGAAATGTTCTTCTGTTTGGGTTCTGATTTGTCGTGTTCTCAAAGCGATCAGGCGTTTCGAACGGTCTTAATCGGTTTAGCGACTGATTCGGATCAAGCGAAATTCCCGATCGTTACATATTTTTACCGTGCCAGTTTTCTAAAGTCCATCAAAAAAGATTTTACGAATCGATGCCATTTCCAGTCCTTTTTCAAATATGTTATGACTTCGACTAAATCACTTTTGTTTTCTGATGACGTTTTTAACACTTGAGCGCGTTGCTAACCAAAATCTTGATATGTGACAGCTACCACCAAAAAGCATGTCAGCACTTTGCCCCCCAAAACTTGTCTTGCTTATCGAAGGAAAATGTATTTTGCGAGAAGACCGGAAAACCAAAGCTAGGAGAAGTCTAAAATGTACTTCTATAACCAGAAAACCGAAAAGCCATGATCACGGTGTATCGTATTAACCAGAAATCCACAATCGCTTTGGATTGTTTAGAGATAATCAGTATAACTTGAATACCAGTATAACAATATAGCCAAATACCCATGTAAGTTCGAGGCGGCCTTGCCGAAGCTAGACGACCAAGAATGAGTATGTAAATTCCAAGACGACCTTGCGAAGCTGGATGACCGAAGATGAGTCAAAAATGAAATCCAACGAATCCTTAGGTCGTATTTGGGTAGAAATCTAACGACCACTGAGATCGTAATAAAAAAGCATTTGATGATAGTTGAGATCATGCTTAGAATATAAGTCTGACGATCGCTGGGATCATATTAAGATGGAAATCTAATGATCATTGGGATCGTATCAGCATGAAGTGCTATGCCCGGGTTGCCTAAGACCTAGAAAATAGGAAGCCACCGGCTTGGGAGTCTTGCCGGATCGAGTGTGTACCTTCAAAAGAAAATTTTGCACTTGGAGGGCCAAGTTATGTAATGTTATATGCAAAAGGGCCAGGTTGTTAAGATTCCTATGATAAGAGGGTTGCGATAAGGAACTCCCATGCTCGGCGGAACAAGTCGGGTAGTTCTTATGTTTGGAAAACTTATTTGGGGAATCCTAACACCAATAGGCCCGACCATTGAGGGGAATTCATGGACCGAAGGCCAAAGCTAAGAACCGGTGTTCAAAGTTCATGCCCGACTGATCAGGGAGGGAGAGATTGGAGTCTTAAATTTATACTACACAGATCCAGTGATGGGAAGAACGAAGTTGAAATTTTATACTGAACTGATCCAATGAGGAGCTGGAGCCCGAATTTTACACTGGACTGATCCAGTGTCAATCCAGTGCCCAAATTTTATATTAGACAGATACAGTGAGGAGCGAAAGCCCGAATTTTATACTGGACTGATCCAATGAGAAGCCAGAGCCCAAATTTTATAATGGACTAATCCAGTGAGGAACTGAAGCCTGAATTTTATAATAGACTGATCCAGTGAGGAGCCAGAGTCTGAATTTTATACTAGACTGATCCAGTGAGGTAAAGTGGGAAGCACTTGGCCAAAACGCCATCTGAGGTTGAATATTCTTCCATATGGCGCATGTAGATCATGAGATGGATGATAGGGTCCTTCCTACCATCAAAAGCTTCTAGCACCCAAAATTTGAAGTCCGGTCGATTTTAAGAGTTCCTAGTGTATTGAGTAAAGGGGTTGCGAGTAACATAGTCCAAGATGGCATGGGGTTCCCGGCCACCGACGCAGCATCGAATAACATTGGCGACCTGACTTTGACTTCACATGCCAAGAAATTAATTCAAATTATGCAAGCTGACGCCAGTGCCCCCAGCGTCAAGTCCGATAATGCAAAACGTCGAGCGCGAAGCAAAATATTTGGCTTGATCTTGACTTAAGGCGCGTCAACTAGCACAAATACAAGATTAAGAACTATGGAAGTTCCCATGTCCAAAGCTGCACGCACCGGCGTTTGAGTGACATTTCCAATGCCCGATCTTGAGATCTGGTTGACGACAACCTGAGCTGAACCTTGAATGGAATAAGGGGTCTTGCCCCCGAGCCTAGCCGATCTTGTAGCTGTCAGTGGATTAGTGTCAATACGAGGTTGTTCTTCGGGAATTACCCCAAGTCCCAAGCTAATCCTTGCATAACACTAGCCCTTGTCCGATCATGTTGCCATTTCCCGACTTCCTCGTAAATCCTTCGATTCGAGTGAGAAGAGTGGCCATGGTGACCTCTTGGCAATGAGAATGTTCTTTTTGTTGTTCTAAGCGAGAAGTAAGATCTTTAGTTAAGTCCCTGACGACTCCGTCGATGTCGTATCAAGTGACAAAGTTCGATTTGTGTGCCATAGAGGAGAGTTCTAGTCCTCCTTCTCCACATATGCTCCCTCAGAGCGAGCTAACTATTTTCTTTTAACTATGGTGGAATCCGAGATAATTCCGAGAAAATATGAGAATGAATCCAATAACAAAAACCGAAGTCGATGTCGAAGTCAAAATTCGAAACCAAAAGTTGAAATCCAAAGTCAAATCCAAGAATCCAATCCAAACCAGAAATCAAAGTTGTGCGCCCCCACATTGTGCTCCAAAGCGTTGACATGGGGAATTGTCGTCGATTAAAAACACGCCAACCCTCTAGTGTATGTTTTGTAGAAACACAGTAATCCAAATCCAAAATAAGTAAATGAAAGGAGAACACAACTTTTGTAGTGGTTCGGCACTAACGCCTACGTCCGCTTTATACTAGTCATTCACCATATAATTGCTGATTATAACTGTCATACATGTTCAGACAATATTTGTGTACAAAGCGTTGCAATAGAACAACAAAAAGTTTGTTAATTCTAAAATTTGACCAAAATGCACTTCTTCTTCTTCGTTAGGTGGAAGATATGTTGACTTGGTCAATAATGTCCAAAAAGTAGCTTCAATATCCCAGAAATTCAAAAATATCCAAAACAGTCCTAAAGCAGTGTAAATGTCAAAGGAAACGTCCAAGAAATCCAAAAATATCCACAAAAAAAAAAGTTCAAACGGTAGTGAAAAGGTCCTTGTGAATGTCTAAAAGTTAAAGGAAAACGTTTATGCAACGTTTTAGAGGTCCATGCCATGTCCGATAGTCATGGAGAAGAAGGTACTACCATTAATGATGCATGAGAGCTCCAAGAAGTCCAAAATACCAAATGAGAACCAACCCCTTTGAATGCCAAGCTTAGGGGTATTTATAGGTGAGTTTTGGATGTGTCAGGACAAATTTCGTATCCCTGAGGGATACAAAATTCGCATCCTGAAATCAGTCGAAAACCAAAGTTATGTTCAAAAATCATGAAAACTTTAAAATCTGGTGAAACCACATGTTGATCAGGCAAAAACAGGTAATCAACACGGTAAAAACTAAAAAAAGACGTGATCTGCCACTTTCCTGGCACATTTGCCACTTTGCCAATTTCGAATCCTTGAAAAATCATGGAAAACGCGTGTTTGACAAGGAAAAACAGGTGATCCACGCATGTTTTCCATCGTGCCAAGGTGATCTAGCAAAATCCAACAATTTCAAATCCGTGTGATCTGGCAAATTTTGAATCCTTTGTATGACATAGGGAAAAGCTTGCTCAGGCAAGGTGTGACGTGGGGATTTCGAATCCCTTTAAGGATTCAAAATTTCTAGAGTGATTTGTCAAACCCAATTATGCTCAAGTGGAATTTGGAGCATTCCAAAAACTTGGAGATCCAACTACAAAGAGACAAGTAGTTTGATACAAGACTTCTCCGGTACCTTTATCCTTTGAGCCAATTTTCGAAAGTGATCGGGCTTTGCTAGCACGCGTATTTGGGTGAACAGACCATGTTACTTTTCGAACGTGCCAAATGTGCCAAGTTTCCGAAATTTGTCAGTGTGATCAGCTAATGGTTTTACTCGTGGTTTTTGACGTTTTTCTCGTGAAGATCAAGCATTTTTTATGTGCCAAATCAGTTTTTGTCAATTTACCAAATTTCAATGTTGTGAGTCGCACAAGCCAATTTTGTGATCATGCCATGGCGATCAGCCGTTTTTGAGTGCGCGATATAGTTTTTGCCAAATGCCCGGTTAGATGTCGTAAGTCGCGTAAGCCATTTTTTGTGATCGAGACATGCCGATCAATTGTTTTTGAGTGCGCGACATTATCTTTTTCCAAATGCAAGATTTTGATGTCGTCAGTCGTGCAAGAAAATTTCGTGATCGTGCCAGTCAATTAGCTATTTTTGAGTGTGCGACACTGTTTTTTGCCAAATGCCAGATTTTGATGTTGTTAGTCGCGCAAGCCATTTTTCGTGATCGTACTATGCCGATCAGTTTTTTTCGGGTGCGCGACACTGTTTTTGGCAAATGCCGATTATACCAAGTTTGATCGTGTTGTGAGTCGCGCAAGCCATTTTTTGTGATCATGCTATGTCGATCTGCTGTTTTTGGGTGCATGAAACATGATTTTGCCGAAATCTATATATTTTTCCATCACGAGTTTTGCCACGTGATCCAACCGACGCTCTCTAGCATTTTGAGCTGATCAGACCGATTTGATTACGTATTTTTACTGCGCCAGTTTTTCTAAGTTCATTGATGATGAATCAACGCCATTTCTGGTCCTTTTTCAAACATGTTGCGACTTCAACTAAATTGCTTTGTGTTTTCGGACAACCTTATTAATGCTTGAGCGCATTGCTAACCAAAATCTTGACGTATGACAACTTCGACCAAAAAGCGTGTCAACACTCGTCTTAAATTTGAATTGAAAATTACAAACATTTACTCAGGAAGTATTTTTATTCCCATATTTATAATGAATATTTCTTGTTGTATGCATTTATATAAATGTTTATATACTAAAATTTCAATTTATCAAATATCTAAATTTTGTTTGTTAAATATTAAATATTTTTAGTATTTACAGTAAAAAATGCATAACATTACACTCACAAATTGTTAAATAAAATTTGTCATCCTTTTTTGGCAGGGCAAACCAGTTTTATAGTGGGTCATGCCACTACTTATTAATAAAAAAATTAGGTATACTTCACTTGTGCAGTAGCAATGATAGTTGAACTTATAGTGTCCCGACCACTTCATAAAAATAGAACGGGAGTGCGGCTAATTGCCTTAGAAGCTACATTTCATAAGCTAGTCCTCCTCATCGGAAGAGGATTCACTTTGTGAGTCAGAAGAAACTAAATCGATAACCTACATGTAACCTAAGAATAAGGTTACAAGATTTAGGTCATAACCAACAAAAGTTTTACAGTAAATTAGCTTTGTATCCCAACTTTCTTCGGCCAGGACCTCTAAACCATCAACATGGAGAACAAGGTCGTTCCCATCATTGAAGTTGTGTAGTCGCATGAATTCTTCCTCGTTATCACTTACAAACATATAATAATCTTTTCCAAATAGACCATATCGCATATCCTCATGAATCCATGCTTTCTCGTCAGTATTCCATTCTATATCCACATTGGAAGCTATGCATGTATAAATTACAATCTCAGGAACCGCTATAGTTTCTTGACTTGGCTCAACTACAACTGGAGTACCCGATTGGGGCACCGCAAATTTGGAACCCACTTCCCGACCGAAGGATAGAGGGAGGAATTTTAATAGGTAAGGGAAATGGGCTAGCTACAGAAGATTGGTTACAAGTTTTACCAATTTTACCAAAAGAGCGGAAAATTGAGCATATGTTAGCCTTCCAACTATAGCTAACATCAATCACTACAACATGCACCTCAATCTTAGAAGGAAGTGGTTTACCCAGCGAAATCTCAATCAGAGCCTTAGCGTAAGAAAGTTTCTTTCTTTCCATAGTGTTAGCGTCAAAACATTTCAAATCTGCCAATATGGGAAGCAAATAATATCAAACCTAAGAGAGATCGCAAGATTGACGGAACATTGTAAAGTGAGCCTAAACTGGAATAGAGAATACCTGGTCTCTCGCATTGTCGATAGAAGGGAAACAAGGTGTGATTATAAATGGAATTCCTTATTTGACACCGAATTATATCATCAATACTTGTCATGTGATTATAAATGGCATTCCTTATTTGACACCAATTTATGTCACCAATATTTGTCATATTTATTTGATCATCTAATTATATTTGGCACTAACTTCCTTTAATTTTAATCTTTAATGGTATAAAACTATAAATGTAAGTATTTGACACTCTTAATGTTTTTGTCAGATGTTTTTTAATAAATACTATTATTATAAAACACATTTACTAATATAAGTGTTTTCTATACCCATTTCATCATCCAATTTTGCACAAAAGTTAGAATCTACCATCAATTAAAGCTACATTTTTGGGTTATTTAACATTTTTGGTACTCGTATTAAAATATTTTAATAGTTGCTAGGTAAATACTATAACAAATATTTTCCAAGTAAATATCAAAACAATTTTTTAGTATTTGTAATTACTGATAATAACTCATGTCCATCTAATATTGATCTCAAAAAAAATTCTGGTTAAATATTATGGCAAAATATCTGTAAATATTTAACTAGGTAATCTACAAATATAAGCAAGACAATGACTTATAACAAAATTTTGCCAGTAAAACATTTATCACTAGTCAACTTACAATTTATTGTGCATGAATATATAATTCCAATCTATAAAGTACCAAATTAGTGTATGACAAATATTCATATTTAGTTCAATTTCTCACACGAATGCGCGCGTACATGCACACAGACGCACATACATACACATATATTTTTTGAAAATGAACACACACACACACACACACACATATATATATATATATATGTATGTATGTATATATATATATGTTTATGTATATAAACACATACAAACATATCTATATATACACATACATATACACACACAAAGTAAAAGTACAACAAAATAAAATTTCAAATTACCTTTGTGCTTCACTTTGTGGATTTTTAGTTTGAACATATGTGTGTTATTCACAATAGATTTTTGGTTTCTATATTCAAAAATGGGTGGCCTTTTCTATAAATATGCATATCTTTTCCCTTTTTTAGTAAACTACTTTCATTTCTTCATAATTTCATATAGTTGCTCGATTGAAATGTAAGTGGAGAGTTTAACTAGTATTCAACCAATCGAAAATGCAAACAAAAAAACTAATTTGCAATTAGGTATTTTTGTTCGATTATGGGGTTTCAAATTTTTTATTTATTTGATAGATTGACACACAAAAGTGGGTAGGAGATTTAATGTTTTTCAGTTAAATAGAGACGTATATTATTATTTGTAAATGGAAGAAGTGCGAGTCCAATTATTTTAAAATGAAGGGATGTAGGACAAAACTTTCCTTTCAAAAATCCTCTTACTTCAAACTGTAATATTAAAACTATTTATGATACGAATGGTTTTCTAAAAACCATTTAAACAACAAACAATTTTATTATCACTATTCGTGGACAATAAATTTTCCTTTAATAATTTATTATCTAAACAATAAAATGGTAATCTCTAACTACATACTAAATTCTCTTATTTCAAAATAACGCCTTGTGTTTCTTAAAAAGAATTAAATCTTGATTCAAATTGTTTTCCATATGGAAAATTCTATTCCAACCCTTTTCTTTAATTAGTAGCCCCATAAAATAGGAAATAAAATCATATAATCGTGCAATTGATAAGTAACCCTCCTTATTTTCAAAACTATCCTTTCGCTCACGTAACTCTCCATTCTCTAGATCACGCAAGCAGTATCGAATAAGGGAAACATTTCGAATGTAGGGAAGATAATCAATTTTGCTCAATTCGCAGCGGATTTGGATAGAAGAACTATACTTTGAACAAGGTAATTTCAAATTTTAACTTAGGGTTGTTGATGTTAGGGTTGGATATCGATTTTGATTCAAGGGTTGGATATCGATTTCGAAAAAAGTATAGGTTGAATATCGATTGTTGATGTTAGGGTTATTGATGTTGATTTCACTTGAAAAATATTGGTTAATTCAATAGGTTGATTTTATTAGAAATTTGGGGCTTTTTTTTGAATAATCCAGGTTACCACGCAAGGCTCATACAAGGAAAAATTAGTAACCACAAAAAAAAACAAATGTGGAAATATTTTCATCCACTTATATATCGTTTGTGGTAATGAAATTTTCCATGTAAAGTATCTTCGTGGTGACATGCAATATGGAGTTTACCACGTATAGAGTTTACGTGGGAAATAGCATTTACATATGAGTTCTGAGAGGAAACATTGTTATCCACGTTGTTATCGTGCGTGGTTTGCTACTTTTCCATGTATATTATATATGTTGTGAACTATAATATTAAAAAAAATCGACTTTGTAACTTTAGCAACTCAATATATGCTGTTTATTTCCAGATGGCTCCTTGTATACGAATGACTGCTTCCAAAAGAAGAAGGAGAATGGAGGAAGCAACTGAAGGCACAAGTGTAGACATGAATGACGATAGGGATGATGAGCAGCGGGATGAAGACAAGCAAGAGTATACAATTGCAGTAAGACATAGTGAAGATCATCCAGAAGAAGAAGAACAGCAAGATGAAGAAGAGAGAGACAAGGAGCACGAGGAACATGGAGATGGTTATGAGAGTGATGATGGAGAAGAAGAAGAGGATATGGGTGATAGTTCAGAAAGTGATGGTGAAGAAGTTGTAGATGAGAAAGGAGGACCAAGAACCAATGATGTGATTAGAGAGTTTGATACTCATATTGCTTCCATGATATGGACTAGCAAGGTACATGGCTAATAATTTTATATAATTGAATTTTAATTACTTCATTTTATAAATTACAAATTTATTTGTGTAGGAACGAGCACCACTTACATGTGTCAATCATGCACAAAAGGTATTGAAATGGAAGATTCTTGATAATGCTACTAGATTCAAAGCCATCATTGAGTTATCAGAATTATATCCCATTTTTAACCTTGCTACAAGAGTGTTAACAAGTATTTGATATCGGCTTTCGTAGAACGTTGGTATCAAGAGACTAGTACTTTCCATTTACTGTTCGGTGAGATGACAATTACTTTTGATGACGTAGCATCTTTATTACACATTTCAGTTGAAGGTAAACCTATACAGAGTAGGTCATATGACATTGAGCAGGCGGTTAATATTGTTTTAAAGTATCTTGGCATTTCTAAAGAAGAAGCTAGGATGAAAATGAATGACTGGGTTTGTAACGATTTGGAGAATTTGCGACCTTGGTAATCGACATAAACTCAATGTCGACTATCCAAGCATCGGAAATACCGGATACTTAATAGAAAGAAGTTAGAGGGTGAGAATATATAAGATAGAAAATTAGAATAGAAGAAGAAGAAGAACATACAATATCAGAGCAAACACGAATATCACTGCAGAACGAATAAAATATACTATATAACATAACTTTGAAATATAAATATGTATTTGAAAATACATATCATTATCAAAGTACAACACTTACGACACAGTGGAAACAAACAATTGCTATATAATCCTGAAGCCTCCTACTCCAAGCTCTCAGTATATTTGTAAAATCCCAACTACTTGACTGCCCATGTAAAACTGGGCACCCAAGAGTTTAGGGAAAACAAAACGAAATAAACTCTGGGTCAGTCATGGGACTGGTGTGAGTAAAACAATTTAAAACAGTTTGAGAAAATAAACGATATCTCATAAGACTACGCCGTATAACACGGAATGGATTTTTCCCTTATGAGAATCCAAAACATTTGATTCAACATTCAAAAATCCTTTTGAAAGAAAAGATAATCTTTATATCAAAATTCTTTTGATATTATAACAGTGTCTATCAAACATAATATAATAATCATCTAGCAGAACACTTTCATCTCACGTTCACATACATAATATAAAATCAAAAACCACTTGCGCTTATTGGTTAATGAATTCCAACTAGCAAGGTATGGGACGACCTTCCGACAGTTTATTTCTAGAAAGGAATACACGGGGTTCAACAAGAACATCTTGCAACCCAGGATAAATATGACCAGTCACTCATTTCACTTGAGTGTACCAAATGTATTATCACTAACGGTTGGGATCAGCAACCATTTCCGAAAAGGGACAGCATCGAAATAGATTATAGAAGTAAATGGAATTTCTCTAGATCAGGTAACAATACACCCAAATTGGTAGCTAATCACTTAGCCATGTGACCTACCCGATTTTATACCATTTCGTGGTTGTAAGGCTAGAGGCCATAACGTATAGATCACACCTTTATTTACTTTGAATGTCACATCGTCATACCCATCAAATCACAAATTGATTTCTCCAAAAATACCATGCACATAGAGCTAAGAGAAACAAATTCCTATGCCACCAAACGTAAATACGTTTGAAGAGATCAACTTACGCGATCTATTAAATATACTATGTCAGACATTCTTCTGTACAGGTTGTCCAGGGACTGGACAAACCGAAGGCACTATTCTGTAAATCCATCTTAGCCAATTTCTACCTAGGATTTGCCAGAGTAGCCCTTGCATAAACTCCGTCTTCAATTATCTTAATTGTATTTGATTCGCAACGCTAATGCCCATATGAGTGAGTTTCAGATAATAAATCTGATCCCGGTCTCTCCGTATTGACAACGGAAATGGTCAAAAAATTTGATAGTCAGTTATTTAACTATCAAAGGAAAACATGTGTACAAACAACAGTCGTATTTCCAAATGGAAATCTTACCGAGCAAATCATCAATCAACACTGATCCCCTTTAATTTAATTTGTCATTCAAATATCCATTTCCCTATTCCTTTTTCCATATATTCGTAAATTCTTATTTTCTAAATTTAGAAAATATACGTTATTAATCATTGGAAAACATTTCCATATTTACTCTCATTTCTATTTTTTTATATTAGAAAGCATTTCTGATTCTTATTTGGAAAACATTTCCAAAACTCCTTCATTGGATTTAAACAGATGTTTAAATAAAACATTTCTTTGTCAACTCAAACCATTACACTCATTAACTAAATTCACATAACCAATCTTCACTATCGAACCTTAACCATTCCTTTGTTAAAAATGAAGTCAATCAAATTGGTGTATAACTACGTCTCAGACCTTAATTGAACAACATTTCTAACCTTGAAATAGACAAAGTTCACCTTTTAAATCTTTACAAACTTCCTTACATAACTCTCAGATTCTATTTACGAATCCACTTCTTTTACAGAAATCATTTGATTATAACAATAGTGTTAAAATCCCATGCTTTCAAAATATAATAACTTATATATAACTTTTATTTATTAATTTGGATAAATAAACAAACAACTAATTTATTAATAAGTAAATAAATTTTGATTAAAAACGGAAAGTGAATAGTACTTTTCCGAATTCAATATAATCGAATTTCAACGTATAACTCTCTTTCGAATAATCTCTATTCGATTTAACTATCTTTCGAATAACTTATATTCGATTTAACTCCCATTCGAATAAATTATATTCGATTAACTCTCTTCGAAAAAATTATATTCGATTAACTCCCTTTCGAATAACTCTATTCGAATAACTCTATTTGATATCTTTATTTCGAATAACTATATTTAAAATAACTATATTTGATAGCTTTATTTCGAATAACTCTATTTCAAATCACTATATTTGAAAACTTTAATTCGAATAACTCTATTTGATAACTCTATTTCGAATAACTCTATTTGATAACTCTATTTCGAATAACTATATTTCAAATAACTATATTTGATAACTTTATTTCGAATAACTCTATTTGATAACTCTCTTTCGATTAACTATATTTAAAATAACTATATTTGATAACTTTATTTCGAATAACTCTATTCGATAACTCCCTTTCCAATCAGCTAATATTCGATTAACTCTCTCCGATAACTTTATTCGATTAACTCTCTTCGAATAACTTATATTCGATTTAACTCTACTCGAATAACTAATATTCGATTTAACTCTACTCGAATAACTAATATTCGATTAACTCTCTTCGAATAACTTATATTCGATTAACTCTCTACGAATAACTTATATTCGATTTAACTCTACTCGAATAACTTATATTCGATTTAACTCTACTCGAATAACTAATATTCGATTAACTCTCTTCGAATAACTTATATTCGATTTAACTCTACTCGAATAACTTACATTCGATTTAACTCTGCTCGAATAACTAACATTTGATTAACTCTATTTTCTATCTCAATCAAATTCCCATTTGAATTCCTATTTCAAAACCCAATATTCCTTATTAATGTTTCAATTTATAAAATATTTATTTTAATTCATTATCCACATCGAATGTGAATAATATTTCTTTTATATAATCAATTCTGTTTGATTTCGCATTTAAAAATAATATCCCCTGTTCCAAATTCTATTTATAGAATTAATTATGCAAAATATCCTTTTTACTTCTAACACTAAAAGTCTCATTTATAATTCCCTTTATAAATGGTAAGTTCAATTTCTTTAAAATATTGGTGTTAAAAACCGATTTCTACTCCTCTATATAAATTTAGACTTACATATTCAATTTATCCCATGATAAATTATTTTACTTAATCTATAAAAACATTACTTATAAATTAATCTTCTCCGTTTATCTATTAAAACAGATTTCTATTTAAAAATCTCCTTTAAATCCATCATCTCATAGTTCTTTTATATCTCGCCAATTTTTATTTTATACTTCTATTTATTTTCCAAATAATTCCTTTTTATAATTCTATTTATTTCATATAAATATTTCCTTTTATAATATCCAATTTATTTCATATGAATATTTCATTTATAATATCTTGTTTATTTCGCGTAAATATTTCCTTTTATAATTATATTTATTTCCCAAATAAATATTTTATTTTCAATATAAACTTTGAAAATTCCCTTTTTACATTACAGTATTTCTTATGGTATTTAAAATACCAAATAACTAGACTAGTGTCATCATAATCAGTCACAGATTATATATCACATCATATATCACAATATATGAAAACAAATAGTATTATAAATATTGAGGAATCTAGTTGGATCCCTCCAACATGTTTCCTTGCATCCACAGATGTTAAACAATATAAATAACATCAATTTCATTTCAATATGAAATATTCTGATAAACAGAATCTATATTTGATTAACGATATGTATATATATCGTTATCTATATTCTCAACCAATTAATTAGTAGTTCATCCAAACAGTCAACACACAGCAATCAACCAACACTTATCAATTCTAAAAATACATTATAAAAATATAAACTGATCGGAGTTAGTGAGATTTACTCACATTGAGCGTTCATCGTTAAATAACGATAACTGTTGGTTGATTCAGACAGATAATTTATTTTGCTATAAATTGTAACAAGCTCCAATTCACTTCCAGTCGGTTTTATTGTGTAGCCCTCGTCCATACGATCCCAACGGATCTTGTTTCGCTTTTTAATTATGGGCCCAATCCGTGCACACATCCACTAGAACAACCGACCCCCATGTAAAAAGAAGAATGGTGCTTCTTCATACGTTCCGTTGCTCTTCTTCAGGTGCCATTTCCGCACCAAATAAAACTTCATTTTCCCTTTTATTTTATTTTTGCCGCATGCATGATGTCAGTCCAAACAAATGTCGCATCTTCCCATACTTCATACCTCACTCTGCTTCACTCTTTTCATGTCGCACCCCATCCCCTCCTATCACGCTTGCACCAGACCTCATATATGCCCCAACACACACTCCAAAAAGAAATCCAATCCTTCATGTTGCGATTCCAGTTCCGAGACCAATTCTTCTGTATCCAGTTCCCCTATCCTCCATGTCCCCTCCAATCAAATCTCTCTATTTTGGTTTTTTTGCATTTTAGTCCCAGGACAATTAAAGGGTTTAACTGAAAAAGGTGGAAATCAGGGAGCTGTGATGGGTCTGAGCACAGAAAATTTAGACACGGAAGAATTGGTGCTTCCAGTTCCCCACACGCCATGCTCTCCACCTGCGTCCTTTTCTACGTTTAGATTATCACCCAACTCCGCCTCTACTTGCCTCTTCGGAACCATCTTCATATAGTTTGCGCACAACTTCAGTTTTGCGTCCATCTCCAATAACAAATATTGAACCGCACACCACTCCTCCCTTCTCCTACCCAAAACCACCCACTTACTAGCTCTCCTGTTCCTACGTCCTATCTGTAAGACAATGTTTACCCATTGTTCCCCCAACTGTAAACACGCTGGTTGTATATTTAATGCTGCGAACGCCATTCGCATTCAACAAAACACCCATAGAATCAAAGCGTGGAGTTTAAGGAACGTACATATATGGGTTTAATGGGTATTGCAAATTTTTTTTTCTTTCTCTTTTTTAGTTTGCTGTCCAAATGGAGAAATGAGGATAACTGGACGTATATAGAGAGAAAAAAACTTAGGTACCGTTTGTTTTCAGTAAGCGGCAACAAAAATTAATGGAAACAAAAATTAAGGGACGTGACATAAAGGTATGGTTACTTGAGGGCTAAGGCTTTTAAAAGCAAAGGAGACATGAGTTTTCTGATTTTAGGGTGTAGGTCAGCAGGTGCATTGAAAAAGAGGGGTTGAAGGGTTGTCCGATTCCTTGCTGGCTGGGTAAGGAATATATATATTTTATATTCACTTTTTATTTTAATTTCTTTACAAAAAGCAAATCGTTCTCAAGTCGTTTATTTTTATTTCTGTTAAATGTTTTAGCATACGTACGAATGAACCTGCATGCAGTATCAGCCCGTACCCATACCATTAAGTTGCAAACTTAAGCTACGAACTATTTGTATCCATGTTAGTACAAATAATTATATTCACAAATTCCCGTATACAAAGATGAGGCTGTGAGTTTTTTATTTGGTGACTTATCTTGGATCCAAATTCTTTTAGCTATATATATCCATTCGGTTTCTACAGATGACTCAATTAAGTTTTGCAGCCATTTAGGTGGCTTCATATACAATGACAATCCAGTAACGGTTGTACAGTAGGATCTAATTAATCGGTACATCTATTTTTGATGGATACATGTAGTTTACATGTATGGCCCATATAAAAATTACGTTTCACTTCATGCTTTAGGTAACTTCATTTGCGTATAAATCTCTACAGACAAAAATAAAATATAACTGTGACAAGCAATGTGCCACGATTCCAAATATATAAAAAAAAAATAGATAAGATAACTTATTCTGTGAAATCTCAAAATGCTGATATAAGGTGTGAAATACTTCAAAATAAAAAGTGCTTATTTTCTAAAATAAAAATTACAGAAAAATTCGATAAATTAAATTATAACTACGTCTCAAAGATCTTGTTCAAATTTGAAACCAATATTTAATTGTAATTAAATATATAGTTATGGCTTATATACGATTCCATGACGATTATTTGAAAATTTGATTTGGACATAACTTACAATCTATAATACAAAATCTTCATTTTTCTCTTCCATTGGAAAAATGTAGTTCATCAGCTCCGAACATTTCTTGTTTCACAAAAATCCGACTTAAAACAGATTATGTATATTCAATTGAAGTTCAAAATTCAATATTACGAACTACTACGCCATTACGAGCTCGATTTAAACTATATTATAATTATACGTTTAAACTTTGTTAAATAATATATTCGTTATTGTAATTCAATTCTAAACTGAATTAAATCTTATAAATAATCCAAATCACACAATATTGCGAATTCCAATATTTCGGACTGTTTTGGATATATATATATATATATATATATTATTCTATTATTTATATTAATTAAATATTCAATATTATTTAATTAAACAACTATTTAAATCTCTAAATCACTATTTAAATAATTAAATAAATAAATTATTATACCGTAAAAATACGGGACATTACAGGGTTGGTTATAAACTAAGTTTGTCTACATTATATGATATATTTGGAGAAGTGAGCGATGATTGGGCTGATCATGCAATTAGGCGTGTCGCTCGCGCGTATTTGTTTTTTTCCTTAGCAATATGTTGTTTGCTGAAAAAAGCAAGACTCATGTGCACATGTCCTTTCTAGATCCACTTAAACACTTGGACGTTGTCAACACATACTTATGGGGTTCAACAACGCTAGCTTTTCTCTACATGCAGCTTGGATTAGTGACTCGCGTAGGTGTGAAGCAAATTGCCGAATTTTTTTGTTTACTTGAGTCATGGATATTTGAGCATTTTCTCTGCTTTCATCCATCGATAAATCTATACTATGATAATTTACCCGTGCTGCTTGATGAAATCCATCTATAAATTGTGGTGATTCACTAGTCGATCTATGTATATTCCTCGATAACATTTAAGTTGAACAGGTAAATATCTTAATTTATTATGTAACTAATAAGAGTAATGACACTATCATCCATTTAGAATTAATGATTTATTACATTTAAAATTAATGATTTCTTACATCTTTGAATAGGTTATTATTTATCGTTATATTTTTGCATGACACTATAATCCATTCCATCCTATATTTTGGTATAGTGTTGCATTCTCTGCTTGAACGCTGTAGAGCTGTATCATCCTAATGGAGTACTTAGATAGTTTGGCAAAGTTCAAAACGTTCCCATAGACCTTATTCCTCCTGTAGCATCAAATGCATGTCGAGGTACAACTTCTACTACATACACTTGGGTGCGATATCAATTTTTGGAAAGTATATAGGAGAATTGGTACAATCATGTGCTGGCAGAAGGGCATAGATCAATACCACTCCATCATTCTTTTTTGAGTTACACATATGATATATGGAGTGGTATAGGGAACATAGTGTCTTGCGGGTTCATAATCCACTACACATATCGGATAATGCAGTGACTGAAGCTTTACATTTCCAGCCGACCTACAATCAGTTGTACTCGATATGTTTCATTTTGGATCACTATGTACTATCATTCTATACTATGCTTATATTTTGTTCAAATTCTTTTTTCTATACCCTTCATGATGTGCATGGCTTGTTGAATGAACATAACCCTCAAGTTGCTAATGCTAGAGTTGTTGTTGGATGCTACTTCAGGCGTCAAGTTTAGATTGTTTACTGGTTTCAGTTTGATGAACATGTATTTTGAATGTGCTTTGTAATGTAATGACTTTAGTGCTGAATTTGGATGGACATGGTTATGATTATATGATGTATGTCATGGATGTTTATTTATTTGACTTATTATAATGATTTCAATGTTGTTGATTATCGTATTGTTGTTTTCCTGTGATGACTATAACGTATCGCTGTTTTTTCGGGTGACAATAATTTTTTTGAACTTTCTGTTGTAATACTGCTTTGAAAATACGTGGTCAGAGCAAAAACCATGTAAGAATCATATGTGGTAGATAAAGGAACCTTGGGTATAGTTTACGTGCTTAGTTTACAACCATAAAGTTGTTATACGTGGTTTATCTCCAAACCACGGAGTAAAAATTATACAAAACTTTTTATGGTTTCTGTAACAACCCGTATTTTCAATAACCTGTTATAACATAAATCGAGGCAGAATTTAATTCTAAAATCTGAATCAAGGGAAACGGGCTATGCCATTGCGTTCGTCTCGGAAAAATACGCGAAATAGAGTCCGAGTTTTCGAAAATCGGAGTCCGTATGACCCAGTTAAGGCCCATTGAAGTTTTCAGAAATTTCCATGTTAAAAACAGATTTAAATTTTAAATTAAAAACAAGGATTAGGGCTAACTGGCGTCAGGCGGGAAAACTCCCGCCAGGACCCCCATGTCGACAGGCATGTCGACAGGGGTCTTAGGGTGTCGACTGCCCTGTCGACAGCCCTATCGACACGGGGTGGCCAGGCAGTTTTGCCTGGCGCACCATTTTGATTTGGGCTTGGTCTTGTGGCTTGGTTCTAGAGAATTCCTAAATCTGACGGGCCTAAACTAACCTAGGGTTAATCCTAGGGCTAAAAACACTCTAATCTTCTATAAATAAGCCCCTAATCCTACCCTAAAACCTCATTATTCATTCTAGCAACCAAACTATGTCAAATTGAATTCTCAAATGGCCTCCACCTAAGAACCCTAGCCTCCACCCTCTTCAAAAATCATTTTTATGAAGGTTTTGATGTTCATACAAGCATTTCTAAGTTGTATGAATGATCATTAGCTTGCATACATCATCAAGTTGCAAGCTTTAATTGCTAAAGCTAGAGTTTTGGGATTTTTGTTAATTGGAGCTTTGTTTTGGGTTTTTATATGCTTGCATAAAGGGCTTTTCAATCTTTATTAGTGGAGTTGTGTCTTCATAATATTTGTAAGCCCTCTTACCTTCATTTTAGAAACTCTAAAGTTAATATGTGATGAAAGTTGGGATTTATGCATGTTTAATAAGTTATGCATGCTTATGCGAGTTCACTATGCTATGTTATGCATGTTTAATAAGTTATGCATGCTTATGCGAGTTCACTATGCTATGTTATGCATGTTTAATAAGTTATGCATGTTTATGCGAGTTCAATATGCCATGTTACACATGTTTGACAAGTTATGCATGTTTATGCAAGTTCACTATGCCATGATTTGCAAGTTTAACAAGTTATGCATGTTTATGCAAGTTCACTATGCCATGATTTGCAAGTTTAACAAGTTATGCATGTTTATGCAAGTTCACTATGCCATGATTTGCAAGTTTAACAAGTTATGCATGTTTATGCAAGATCACTATGCTAAGTTATGCAAGTCCAACATGTTATGCATGTTTATTATGATATGTAAGATTTATCATATATGTTGTGCCAAGTTCCCTCTTTCTATCCTTTATGCGTTATGACGAATATGTAAGCGATAGAATGACGTTGGGAAGGGGTTTTTGGGTAAAACTTAAAAATACATGAAAATATAAGATTGGGAATTTACCTATTAAGTTAGGTCTACCCCTTGGGAATTTACCTATTAAGTTAGGTCTACCCAAGTATTTGTTAAAACTTGTAATTATGGTTTGAAAATAAAGTGGACATGACACTTAGAAAACATGTGTGGCCAACTCGAGGTTGGGTTGAGTTTGTAGCGTAAACCTACCCGGAACCGACCGGCTTAACTAGTTGCTACAAACAATAGGACCCAATGTGAGAAGTTGGTCATGTGTACCTGGGACCCGAGGTTAGACCAAGTTGTGGTGTAAAGCTACCCGGACCCGCCCGGCTTAACTAGTAACCGCAACAAAGTCTAATGTGAGAGGTTAAGGTACAATTAAATTAATGCCTCATGATTAGGGTTAAGTCATGGCCCACTAATACTTAACCAATTTTGGGGATACGAGGGATTAAATGGGGTTAAGTGGTGAACTGTTGGTTACACTTAGCTAATTTAATCCATGATTAGTGAGGGGTTAAACCACACTTAACCCTCTTAGAAAACCCTAGCAACGTGGTCTGTTCCAGCAGTAATCCCAGTTGGGTATCATTCACAACCCTAGAGGCTAGGCTAGGGCGGGGCACGATTACTGGACTGATGTAAGCGACCAAAGCGACGGCTGAGTGGTACAGCGGTGCGGGTCCAGGCGGGCTGCGGACGTGCACGTAGTCCGGTGTTGGACAAACTCGAGGCACGGGTACCAGTAGGTTTAGACTGTGCATTATTGCTTAGGTGTCTGGGGTTGACACCCGAGGGCTTGATACACCCGAAGGTGGACCCAGCACAGTCTGACTACAACCATATGTGGGCCGTATGGACACCAACACTTGACGTGTTAGGTTTATAGGGAGCCGATCGACTAGACCGTTGGGCTGGACCTTGTATTAAGGTCACCTCATGCTATTGGGCCAAAGTTTGGGCTGAGGGATCAATACCTGTTATGTTAGTTGCTAGTACACTGTGGTGCAAAGCTTAATCTTCTTCATGTGATGACACCTTTATCTATTTCCAGTATATTCATCTCAGTTTCCATCATGATGTTAGCTTTATTAGTTTATAGACTGATCGTAGTAGGGCTTACCAGTCTTTTTGACTGACCTGTTTTCTTTCGCTTCTTTTCTTCCGTTCCCCCCCCCCCCAGGTTCTCAGGGAGGGAACAGTGGTTCTTAGCTTGGATCGCTTGCTTGTTCGCTGGATAGCTCATGTACGTCTGGACATTGAGCTCGCTATGGTTCATCACTTTTATTTTTGGGGATAGCACTATGTATTTCTGTTTATGTTGTACTAGACATATTTATTTTGGCAGATGACTTTATGATGTACTAGACTTGTTTTGAGATGGTTTGAGATATTCCGCCGTTTTGTTCTCACTTACTCTGTTTTACATATATATTTATGTTCCTGTTCTGCCTTGATATATCATTATGCATGCTTACCCAGTTCTAATGCCCCCCAGAAGCCAGTGCCCCCGAAAGAGTGACCCTAGCGGAGGTGGGGTGTTACAGTTTCGGGACTTTGTAACGCTCTGTAAAAACGTCATTATGTCATAAACCACGTTGTATTCATACGTAGTCATCAAATAAACCACATATGTTATTCACGTGGTTTTTTATAATAATACGTATGAATACCTCATGGTTTTTGTGCTTTTCACCTTTTTACAGGGTGTTATGGACACAGAAAGTTAAAAAAAATATGTCGACCAAAGTTTAACCATGATAAATTAACTCCAAACACACAACATAGTTAACATCTCATTATCCTTCATTTTTCCGAAGATTTCCATTCAATTAGACCGATTCAAAGTACATTTCCAGTTTGCAGTTTCAATCATTTACATCAGTACTAAAAATAAAAAATTTGATCAACTTTGCTCCTAATTTGCATATGCATTTCTATCATCCCAAGCTTATCTTCCACCAGTGTAAATGTACTCCCAACTACTTGCATCTATATCACGAGTCATGAATCATTTTGAATAAATATGTGGAACCGGGCGCTTCGGTTCTAGTTTTACCCACGATGCATGAGCCATGAATTATAAAAAGAAATGACCGTGTTTTCAATTTTTTATTAACCTGAAAGATGTAAACCTGAACAAAATGACCTAATTAACAAATTCTATGACAATTTCCATGCGTTGTACTGGGGAGGCACCATCCCTTTCAATGGAGGTATTGTCAGCATAAGTCTTTCACCAATGCTGAATACGACGATATTATACCTAATTGCAATAACAAAACCGATGTCGAGTATAGACATCCACTTTTTCTATCCGCGCAAATCCTTCATCTTAATGCATAAGACTTTTGAGAAGACTTGTTCTTCTGCCTTGCTCTATGAACACGCGATCATACAAACTTTGATTTTTGTGCAATTCGTCATATAACTCTCTCCTACTTTGACTCCAACTTGATTCTCCCAAACCAAGAAAAGTAGCCACACATCTATACCCACAGTTATCATCCAATCGAACGTCAATAGTATCAGTAACAAAAAGGTTCAACTTTGATGGTATTTGATGCAAATAAGTTCTCATGCCTTTAAAAATTATGATATCGTAAGTTAACACAGAATTGATATGTATTCTACAAAAATATGTATGTATGTATCTTTTTTGGTATACGAATTGAAAGTTTATCAGTATTAGCCTTTTCCGAAGTGCAAGAACTTTACGTGTACACGCTTTCGACGAGCTCAAATGACGAAGGCAACCTTTTTGTTGTTGTATCAGCATTTGTTTTGCTTTCTCTTCCACGTGTCTTTATTTTTCTTTTTGGAGATGCAAGGTTCAACAATATCAAACATCTTCTTATAGATTTCCATTTGGCAAGGAGTTTCCATTTTTTTCACATCATGTGTAAGTGCTTCCATTTTTTCCACACCCCCACACTTTTATTTCCACTTTTTCTACAAGATGAAGTATTGACCAATGAACGTCAATCATCTCAAGCGATATTGCGGTATCAGACTCAAGACGAGTCAACTCATGCGCACAAGGCAATCCTTGTGTTCTGAAACACCCCACCTCCGTTAAGGTCACTCACAAAGGGAATGCCTTAATTTAGGTGGAGGTTTATAAGTAAAAGCCACAGATAAACTCAAGACAGATATAAATACACATATTTTAAAACAGCGGAAACCAACAAACTTTTATTACATCAATACGTGTTCAAAACAAATTCCATAATTGTCTCAAAATACTTCCATCATTACAACATCATAACTGCCTTGGTTATTAAAGAAGCATAAAATATAAATAAAGTGACAAAAATCCTCATGGTGATATCCAAAGCCATAGTCCGAGCAAAAGAGACCCAAATCATACATCTATATTCTTGGAGCTTGAACAGAGCCTGACTGAGCTGAGTTGTTTCCTCCCCGTGGACCTGGGGGGAAACGGAAGAAAAGAAGACGAAAAAAAAATAGGGTCAGACATAAAGCCTGAGTAAATCTAGTAACTCTTCAGTATGTGAATAAGGAAAGGGCACGATAGATATATACTGAAAATAGGATGGTGTCACAAGCTAAGAGAGTGTCGAATGTACTATCGCACCCATACTATATCTCTGCATCTACTTGAGTTTACTCTAGCTGGCACCCCATGGTAAGGGTGAGGTGATCCCCAACTTTATTTAAAGATCGACTCCTACTCGCGTTAACATGTGTCATACGGCCCCCAAGCATTGTAGATACCTATGCTGGTCCCACCATGGGGTGTATCAAGACCCATGGTGGCGGCCCCGACAAAAATTCTAGAAGGCATAGGTTATACTACTGGTGTCCCTAGTGCCCTGGTTGTCTGCTCTGAAGTGTGTGCACGCCCGCACTCCGTTAGACCTGCACTGTGCACCCACCCCCGTCGTTTGACCGCTTACAATCAGCCCAGTAATCGTGCCCCACCCTGCCTAGTTTCAGGGTACTGTTGATACCTAAATTGGGTTACTGCTGAAACGAGTCCCTCATTACCAGGATTTTCTAGCCAAACATGTTAAGTGGTTAAGTGTCTGTATTTACCTAACCCCCACCCATCAATTCTTGTTAACATGTTGATTTTGGTTGAGTGTTATAGTTGACTTAACCCTACCACCTGTCCTTAGCCTCTTAGGAGCGCCAGACCACTCACATTAGACAGGTATTGCTACGGTTACTGGATATGTCGGTCGGTTCCGGGCAGGTTTACACCGTAGCTCAGTCTAACCTCGGGTCTTTATTGGGCTCAATGCTTAACCACCCACATTGGATAGGTATTGTTGTGACTACAGGACAGCCGGGCGATTCCGGGCAGGTTTACATCACAACTCAATCCAACTTCGGGTTAAGCATATCGTGTTTTCTAAATTTACATATTTTATTATTATATATGTAAATGTCATATCTTTTATTCTTGGGCATAACAATTTATACCGCTTAAATGTCATTGTCATTGGCATGTGCCAAACATGCCAACATATATTTTCATATTTTACACCCAACGTTATTACCCCCGTTTATACGTTCGCAACGTTATAACAAATGTTGGGCTCGACACAATTCAGCCCAACTTTATAAGCTTAAGAAAAGGGGAAATTAAGAACATGTAATATTTTGCAACATATAAGGGTGTGTGGCGCATGAACTTGCAGTTTAGCGATACTAACATAAATGATGGGTCATGTGAACTTGCATTCAAATCAAAGTATAACTAAGTAGGTGGCATATGCGATGGCATAGTTTAGGCTAATGCAAACTTGTGTTTAAACATGTTTAACTTGGCATAATGTCAAACACAAAACTAGCATGATGTATATTCGCCAAAAGGTCTAATTATAACATTTAATTCACATAGCCTATTTCAACATGAACTTGTATAGTTTATGAAACACAAACGATACTTAATATAGATCCAATTTCACTTGCAAATAAACATGAACTCGCATGATTTATGAAACCCAAACGATGCTTGACATAGATCCAATTATACTTGCAAACAAACATGAAAGTGATAACATAGGCTTTGGGTCATGTAGGCATAAAAGGTTTCAAGTCTAAATCATGTTTACATAAATTCTAATTTAGACTAAGGGAATATACATAGTCCATGCCATCGACATATACATAAAGGGATCAGTTCTATTCTTTTGCCACAAACTTGCAAGTGTCATTGTTTTCATATACAATTGTTCAATAGGCTAGCATCAATCAATTTATGCCACAAACGTCAATACACAAGTCAAGATAGGATCATCAGAATACATAGAATTTTATGCAATACAATAACACAATTCTATTTTCATTCACATCGAATCACATCGCAATTCTTATTCATATTCTGGAAGGTTACTATACTTACAACGAATGCAGAATCTTGAATTCTGAATTCTGAAATTGAGGTGCGCTCCTTTGGGTAGACTAACGTTGCGTTGATAATTTTTGATTTAAACTTTAATCTTCTTCTTAGTTTCGATTCGTCTTTAGGCTTTTCTCTTGATGGCTATGTTCAATTCCTCTCTAGCAGCATGACGACTCCTTTGTCATATTTTTGTGTGAATTTTTAGTTGAGAGTTAGGGTGTATTTATATATTTTTAAGTTGTTTTGAGCCGTCAGATGAAGATAGGAGGAATCTAGGCCATTCAAAATTCAGAGAGCCAATCAAGAGGTGACACGTCAGCCCTAGTGACACACAGGGCCTCAGAAATTAGAGCCAGAGTCAGACCTGGCCAGTCAGGTCGACCAGGCAGGTCGACACCCAGGTCGACACTATGATCGACCTGGGGGGACAAGGTCGACACTATGGTCGACCTGGGGTGACCAGGTCAACACCATGGTCGACACCATGGTCGACCTGGGGTGACCAGGTCGACACCATGGTCGACCTGGGGTGACCAGGTCGACACCATGGTCGACCTGGTCTTTGGGCGGGAATTTTTCCGTCCAGCCCAGTTTGAACCTGAAATTCGAAATTTTGAAATTAAACTGAGCTGTTTGAATTTAAATTTGATTCTGAAACTTCTGAAGGCCATAACTCCTTCATACAGAGTCTGATTCGCGCAAACTCGTACTCTATCTCAAGCAGAATTCCGAGATGAACGCAATGGCGTAACCCGTTTCTCTTAATTATTTCATTTAGAATTAATTATACTTTAATTTGCGAAGTTTAACCTTATAGAATACACTGTCCTTAAAAGACTTCTAATGCTTCACGATCATATGCATAGTGTGTGTAAATGTCCTTATCTAATGCAGAAATCAGGCAGCCTACTGATTTCAGTTGACCTCCTTAATGGGAATCATGTAAGTGTCATGAATCCATTATGTATGAAAATTTTTCAACTTATAATTCTACATGAGTGCACAACTGTTCATACAAATGCAACAACCATATGACAGCATATCAAGTTTCAGCCATATACAAATGAGAATACATATATGCATATGCAATATGAAGTGACTGAGTCGATCTATAACCTAGGGTGTGTGTGTATATGCATCCACGAGCAAACACTAGCAACCATTTGTAGCCATCATCCATAAAATGTTTTCAAATACATGTTTGCATCCATTTGTTTTCTACCTAAGGAGTTAGGAAAAGGACCGAGGAGATATACCTAAAAAGATAGATAAAGCATAACTTAAGGAAAAAGAGAGATCAAAGATGTACCCTCAAAAAGAAGAGGGTAGACAGCGCGTATTCTGTCCTCAGTTTCCCAAGTCGCGTCTTCCTCGGCGTCGCTCCACTGGACTTTAATGAGTTTGACTTCGCGGTTGCGTAGCTTTTTCACTTCAGTTCTTATGATGCGGGTTGGAACTCTCCTCACAGTTGCTTCACGTACCACTTCGGCTTCTTCTAGAATGCTAGGTTCCACCACTTCCGCTGACTCATGCAAACACTTCCGGAGGTGAGAAACATGAAAGTCGTTGTGAACTCCGGCCAGTCTCTCGGGTGGCTCTAATCTATAGGCCATCTTTCCAACCTTCTCGATGATAGGAAACGGTCCTACAAATCTTGGTGCTAGCTTTCCTGCGGATCCAAAATGAACGACTTTCCTTAAAGGTGATACCTTAAGGAAAACCCTGTCCCCAACCTCAAACTCAAGGTCGGTCCTTCTTTTGTCGGCGTAGGATTTCCATCTGTCTTGGGCAGTCTTCATTCTCCTACGTATCAAGTCCACTTTCTCCGAAGTCTCTCGAATTATATCTGGTCCAAGTATAAGCTTATCTGTAGACTCGTACCAACAAGTTGGTGATTTGCACGGTCTTCCATACAAGGCTTCGAAGGGTGCCATAGCGATGGTAGCTTGGTAGCTGTTGTTATAGGCAAATTCCACTAAAGGAAGGTGATCCTCCCAAGTCCCTCCAAAGTCAAGAACGCGTAGTCTTAAAAGATCCTCTAAAACTCTATTCACCCTTTCCGTCTGGCCATCGGTTTGGGGGTGATAGGCCATGCTCAAACATGACTGTGTGCCTACAGCTTCTTGCAGACTCCGCCAAAACTCGCTTGTGAAGATAGGGTCTCGGTCACTAACAATGCTAGAGGGTATCCCATGGATTCGAACTATTCCCTTGAGATAAAGAGATGCTAGAGATGCGACAGTCCTTCTACTCTTGATAGGTATGAAGTGGGCGCTCTTAGTAAGCCTATCCACTATTACCCAAATGCTGGTGTTGCCTCTTCTCGAACTAGGTAGTCCATCAATGAAGTCCATTGAAATGCTATCCCACTTCCACTGTGGGACCTCTAAAGGATGAAGTAGTCCTCCAGGCTTCTTCTGTTCCGCCTTGACACGTTGGAAGGTCATGCACTTAGAAACGAAATCCGCCACGTCTTGTTTCATACCGTTCCAAAAGAAAGTCCTTCTTATATCCTTGTACATTTTATCACCGCCAGGGTGTATGGTCATCTTGGAATGATGCGCTTCCTCGAGAACCTTCTTTGTCAACTCCCTTGCTTGTGGGACGCATAAACTTCCATCTCGCCTCAGCCAACCCTTATCATCGATGGCGTACCTACTGAGGTGATTAGAAGTCTCACCCCTAATAAGTTTATCAATCACATCAACAAGCTGAGGGTCTTCACGTTGTGCAGCCCCTATTAAGTCCAAGAGAGTAGGGCGTACTTCGAGAGATGCTAACAAACCCGGTACAAAATCTGAGGAGGGCCTAAAGTTAAAACTGGCTATATACTCCAGGCTTAGCCTTTCCACAAAGAGCGGACTTAAGGTCAGTTTCTTTCGGCTCAATGCGTCTGCTACTACGTTGCCTTTGCCGGGAGTATAGGAAATTTCAAAGTCATATGAGGCAAGAAACTCCATCCATCTTTGCTACCTCAAGTTAAGGTCCTTCTGCGAGAAGAGATATTTCAACGATTTATGGTAAGTGTATAGTTCAAACTTCTCACCTAGGAGATAATGTCGCCAAGACTTAAGCGCAAAGACGATGGCGGCTAACTCTAGATTGTGGGTTGTGTAGTTCTTTTCATGAACTTTCAGTTGTCTTCCGCCATAAGCTACCACTCTTCCTTCTTGCATTAGAATAGCGCCTAGTCCCGTTCCACATGCATCCGTGTATACCGTGAACATTTTGCTTTCATCTGGCAAAGTCAGAACCGGGGCTGTTGGGAGAGCCCTTTTTAATCGTTGGAAAGCAAACTCGCAGTCCAAATCCCAAGTGAATGCCAGATTCTTCTTTGTTAGCCTTGTGAGTGGGGCCGAGATCTTTGCGAAATCCCTAATAAACTTTCAGTAAAAACCGGCTAGCCCAAGAAAGCTTCGAACTTCGGTTGCATTTCTTTGTGTTTTCCAATCTTGCACTGCCAGCACTTTCGTGGGGTCCACGGCCAACCCTTCTTTGGACATTATATGCCCCAGAAATCTTACCTCTTTTCCCCAGAAGTGACACTTGGAGAATTTGGCTTTTAACTGATGTGAACGGAGAGTTTCCATGATTTATTTCAGATGCTGAGCATGCTCTTCCTCATTCTTTGAGAAGATTAAGATATCATCTACGAAGACAACCACAAATTTTTTGAAGAATTCTCTGAACACCCTGCTCATTAGGTCTACGAAATAAGCGGGTGCATTTGTCAAGCCAAAAGGCATGACAAGCCACTCGAAGAAACCGTCTGGGGTGCTGAACGCCGTTTTATCAATACAATCTTCAGCTACTCTTAGCTGATGGAACCCAGTTGCCAGATCAAGTTGGGAGAAGACCGTTGCACTTACAAGCTGATCAAACAAATCGTCGATTCAGGGAAGAGGGTGCCTATTTTTCTTGGTCAATTTGTTTAACTCCCTATAGTCGACGCAAAGGCGAAGCGAACCGTCCGCTTTGGATGCGAACACCACTGGAGCACCCCATTCCGAAATGCTCCGTCTAATGAACCATTTTTCGAGAAGTTCTTTAACCTGCTTACTGAGCTCCTTTCTCTCCCTTGGAGCCATGCGTCTGACAGGTAAAGCTACAGGCTTTGCGTTATCCACAAGATATATGCGGAAGTCTATTTCCCGCCTCGGAGGTAAGCCTTTCACCTCCTCAAAGACATACGGATATTCCCGGACTACTCTAATCGATTGCAAATTTTCATCAGAAGCATCAAGCGACTCTAGATAACTAAGCATAACAGCATTCAAGGGATCACAAGAGATTTCTTGAGTGTTACCAAGCCGAGTTAAGAGCCTAACTACTCTTTTCTCACAATCAAGAATGGCACTATTACTGGATAACCAATCCATGCCTAAGATCAAACCATATCCCGAGAAGCCTAACAAAGGCATCACAACGCTGAGAATAGATATTTTCAAACCCAAACAAACCATTGACAAGTAAGCGGATCCCCCAATTGGATTTTAAACTACTAAGGGATCTTCTACCATACTAGTGACTAGATGCAGAGATTCTACTAAGGCAGATGAAATAAAAGAGTGCGATGCGCCAGAGTCAAAAAGTGTACGAACTGGATGATCATAAAGATAGACTACACTTTCTACAGAAATATTACTACCTCGTTCTTGCTGAGGTGCCACTAACGCATAAACCTGACCCCCTGAAGTGGATCCAGCTTTCTGTCCCTGCCCTTTCTTCTTTGGGCAATCCTTAGCTTGGTGCCCAGTCTCTCCACAATGAAAGCAACCACCCAACTTCGCCTTCCTTTTCCGGCAGTCTTTTGATATATGGCCCACAATGCCACAGAAATTGCACCTTCTCTTCTCACGGGGCTTATTGTTCTTCCCTCCTTTCTTGAAGTCTGTTTTCTTTGCTTGTAGACCTTCTTTCTTCTCTTCCACCTTAGTTTCTTTCTTGCCGTGGTCTTCCTTATGTAGCAACGCCATGTCCACCAAGCTTTCATAAGTCGCTCCCGTGGATACATGGGTCATGGCAAGGCTGTGTAGAGGCTCATTCCAACCCTTGACGAAGCGAAGTGCCTTCTTGTGTTGGGTGTTTACTAAGTCTAACCCAAATCTGGCCTGTTGATTAAACTGATTAACATATTCCCTGATCGTCATGCTCCCCTGTTTGAGAGTTAGAAACTTCTCCATTTGCAGGCTTCTTTCTGCTTGGGAGAGGAATTTCATCTCAAACCTTGTCCTGAAGTATTCCCATGTTTCCACCGCCCTCTGAGCATTGCTAACTTCCCACCAATAGGAAGCCTCATCCTTAAGCAACCATACCGCTAGTTGTATCTTTTGCCTGTCATCCACTCCAAAGATGACAAACAGATCCTCAGTCTCCTTTAGCCAGTTTCTTGCCCCTATAAAGGATTCTGTCCCATAAAAGTCTTTTCCACCCATTACCTTGAAGTCTCTACAGGTTTTTGCAAAGGCATTTCCACGAGGGGGTGGAGGAGGTGGAGGAGGAGGAGGAGGAACCGCGACCACTGGAGGAGGGATGTCTGCTGGGCCCGCGCCATTGGCCCTTGCTTCTAAGTACCTCCTAAACCAGCCGGGAATCGGCACTCCTTCCAGGAGGTTAAGGTCTCCAGACATGCTGAAACAGAAAGGAAAAATTCAAAACGAAGGATAGAGAGAGATAGATGGGGCACATGGCTTTGAGCGATTTTGTCTTTTATAAATA
Organism: Allium sativum; assembly: GCA_030737875.1. Taxonomy (NCBI): domain Eukaryota; kingdom Viridiplantae; phylum Streptophyta; class Magnoliopsida; order Asparagales; family Amaryllidaceae; genus Allium; species Allium sativum. Next base: position 298,163,281 of record CM060922.1, read on the forward strand.
TAACACTTTTCTTGAAATATACTTCTTTAAATTTTCTTTTTGAAAACAATTTCAAAAACTTTTATCTTATCTGGTAAACCTATGCTCTGATACCAAGTGAAACACCCCACCTCCGTTAAGGTCACTCACAAAGGGAATGCCTTAATTTTGGTGGAGGTTTATAAGTAAAAGCCATAGATAAACTCAAGACAGATATAAATACACATATTTTAAAACAGCGGAAACTAACAAACTTTTATTGCATCAATACATGTTCAAAACAACACATTCCATAATTGTCTCAAAACACTTCCATCATTACAACATCATAACTGCCTTGATTATTAAAGAAGCATAAAACATAAACAAAGTAACAAAAATCCACATGGTGATATCCAAAGCCATAGTCCGAGCAAAAGAGACCCAAATCATACATCTACATTCTTGGAGCTTGAACAGAGCCTGACTGAGCTGAGTTGTTTCCTCCCTGTGGACCTGGGGGGGGGGGGGGGGAAGAAAAGAAGACGAAAAGAAAATAGGGTCAGACATAAAGCTTGAGTAAATATAGTAACTCTTCAGTATGTGAATAAGGAAAGGGCATGATAGATATATACAGAAAATAGGATGGTGTCACAAGCTAAGGGAGTGTCGAATGTACTATCGCACCCATACTATATCTCTGCATCTACTTGAGTTTACTATAACTGGCACCCCATGGTAAGGGTGAGGTGATCCCCAACTTTATTTAAAGACCGGCTCCTACTCGTGTTAACATGTGTCATACGGCCCCCAAAAATTGTAGATACCTATGCTGGTCCCACCATGGGATGTATCAAGACCCATGGTGGCGGCCCCGACACAAATTCTAGAAGGCATAGGTTATACAACTGGTGTCCCCAGTGCCCTGGTTGTCTACTCCGAAGTGTGTGCACGCCCGCACTCCGTTAGACCTGCACTGTGCACCCACCGCCGTCGTTTGACCGCTTACAATCAGCCCAGTAATCGTGCCCCACCCTGCTTAGTTTCAGGGTACCGTTGATACCTAAATTGGGTTATTGTTGAAACGAGTCCCTCGTTACCAGGATTTTCTAGCCAAACATGTTAAGTGGTTAAGTGTCTGTATTTACCTTACCCCCACCAATCAATTCTTGTTAACATGTTGAATTTGGTTGAGTGTTATAGTTGACTTAACCCTACAACCTGTCCTTAGCCTCTTAGGAGCGCCAGACCACTCACATTAGACAGGTATTGCTACGGTTACTGGATATGCTGGTCGGTTCCGGGCAGGTTTACACCGTAGCTCAGTCTAACCTCGGGTCCTTATTGGGCTCAATGCTTAACCTCCCACATTGGATAGGTATTGTTGTGACGACTGGACAGTCGGGCGGTTCCGGGCAGGTTTACATCACAACTCAATCCAACCTCGGGTCAAGCATATCGTGTTTTCTAAATTTATATATTTTATTATTATATACTTAAATGTCATATCTTTTATTCTTGGGCATAACAATTTATACCGCTTAAATGTCATTGTCATTGGCATGTGCCAAACATGCCAACATATATTTTCATGTTTTACACCCATTGTTATTACCCCCGTTTGTACGTTCGCAACGTTATAACAAATGTTGGGCTCGACACAATTCAACCCAACTTTATAAGCGTAAGAAAAGGGAAAATTAAGAACATGTAATATTTTGCAACATATAAGGGTGTGTGGCGCATGAACTTGCAGTTTTGTGATATTAACATAAATGATGGGTCATGTGAATTTGCATTCAAATCAAAGTATAACTAAGTAGGTGGCATATGAGATGGCATAGTTTAGGCTAATAGAAACTTGTGTTTAAACATGTTTAACTTGGCATAATGTCAAACACAAAACTAGGATGATGTATATTCACCAAAAGGTCCAATTATAACATTTAATTCACATAGCCTATTTCAACATGAACTTGCATAGTTTATGAAACACAAATATACTTAACATAGATCTAATTTCACTTGCAAATAAACATGAACTCGCATGATTTATGAAACCCAAACGATGCTTAACATAGATCCAATTATACTTGCAAACAAACATGAAAGTGATAACATAGGCTTTTGGTCATGTAGGCATAAAAGGTTTCAAGTTTAAATCATGTTTACATAAATTCTAATTTAGACTAAGGGAATATACATAGTTCATGCCATCGACATATACATAAAGGGATCAGTTCTATTCTTTTTCCACAAACTTGACAGTGTCATTGTTTTCATATACAATTGTTCAATAGGCTTGCATCAATCAATTTATGCCACAAACGTCAATACACAAGTCATGATAGAATCATCAAAATACATAGAATTTTATACAATACAATAACACAATTCTATTTTCATTCACATCAAATCACATCGCAATTCTTATTCATATTCTGAAAGGTTACTATACTTACAACGAATGCAGAATCTTGAATTCTGGATTCTGAATTCTGAAATTGAGGTGCGCTCCTTTGGGTAGACTAACGTTGCGTTGATAATTTTTGATTTAAACTTTAATCTTCTTATTAGTTTCGATTCGTCTCTAGGCTTTTCTCTTGACGGCTATGTTCAATTCCTCTCTAGCAGCATGACGACTCCTTTTCATATTTTTGTGTGAATTTTCAGTTGAGAGTTAGGGTGTATTTATAGATTTTTAAGTTGTTTTGAGCCGTCAGATGAAGATAGGAGGAATCTATGCCATTCAAAATTCAGAGAGCCAATCAAGAGGTGACACATCAGCCCTAGTGACACACAGGGCCTCAGAAATTCGAGCCAGAGTCAGACCTGGCCAGCCAGGTCGACACCCAGGTCGACACTATGGTCGACCTGGGGGGACCAGGTCGACACTATGGTCGACCCGGGGTGACCAGGTCGACCCTATGGTCGACCTGGTCTCTGGGCAGGAATTTTCCCGCCCAGCCCAGTTTGAACCTGAAATTCAAAATTTTGAAATTAAACTGAGCTGTTTGAATTTAAATTTGATTCTGAAACTTCCGAAGGCCATAACTCCTTCATACGGAGTCCGATTTGCGCAAAATCGGACTCTATCTCAAGCAGAAATCCGAGACAAACGCAATGGCGTAACCCGTTTCCCTTAATTATTTCATTTAGAATTAATTATACTTTAATTTGCGAAGTTTAACTTTATAGAATTCACGGGGTGTTACATGTTCTACAAATGATAACGCATAATAATTCTTCGTCACTAACATCTTTTATTCTTTGAATTTCTGAATGTATCAAATCAAGCACCTTGATAGAAACAATGGCTCGTAAAATTTTGAACTCTCGTATGTAAAATATGTGCTTTACTTTTGTTAAACTTTGCTCGAAGGATGCTTTAAGTTCGGTAAACGAGAGTTCCAATAATGAATGCATCTTTATCCAAGCTTGTTCGAAATTGCATTGGCAACTAGCTAAATGTTTTTTTAATTTTGAATGAGCGGACTCAGCCCTGCATATGACATGCACAAATGAGTATGATAATGCTAATTATAATGTTGAATATATATAAACAATGTAATAAATAACGATACCGATTAGAAGTGTAATTTCCGAAATGCATGTATTCATTCGTCCAAGCTTGAATAAATTGATCTTTATACGTATCCAACCAAGTCTCGTGAATATATTTCAAAAGTGAAGTATGATTTGCATTGTTTTCATGCAACACTTGTAGATTCTCATTATAAGCAACAACATTCTTTGAACATACCATCTCATTCCAATCAAATAAAATATTTTTTCTCTTTAATCTCCATTCCTTCCACTTTCTTTTGCATATGTGTTAGAACATTATTTAATGTGCCATGTGCATAATATATGTGTGGAGTTCAAAAACACAAATCTAATAGCATTTACTAGTGTCGTCTCTCTATTGGAAATGAAGACTGATGGCAATTCTACTTCACAATCAACCATAACTGATTTCAAATGATTTAAAGCCCATATATAATTTTCATGGTTTCCGCAACTAAATACGCAATCGTAATACAAAATGTAAGATGTGTGCAAGTAACCCCAAAAATCTCGAGTAAATGCATTTTGTATCTATTGGTTTTATATGTGCAATCTAATATAATTACCCTGCGAAATTTACGTAGAAATCCAAGCTGACAGGATGTTCCCAAAAATATCTTTAATAATATATGCTCCCTCTGATGTTCTACGCTGTCATTCAAAATAACCAAACTCTTTAAATCTATAAGCAAATATGGAACATGAGAACGCCCACCTCACTCTATAACAATTTGTGTTTTGATTACGTTGTAAATCGTTTTGATTGTGTTACAATTTGGAGGACCATTTCTTTTAATGGTCGCTAAAATTCTTTTTGTTTTACCAAGTTTTTAGGCATTCTAACAACTATCTTCGTCTCATCTTCCGTTAGTCGACCAATATACGAATGACATTCTGTGTTTTTTTAATTCAGAATGATTATGAATACCACTAACAACATATAATCGTCAATCATCTAAAGTAAGAAGTTTTTCACATTTAAATTTAAAGGGGCAACTGCACTTTTTTGTACCCGTCATTCCTAGGTTCTTCGAGCTTTTATCCTTTCGCTTCTTGTACACACTACTCCATTCACAACCAAGCATAATTTTTGGTTTTTTTTTTTACTGAAGCACCAGTATCCGATTCCATAATTATGATAACACAACCAAGACATTTTCTCTATCACGAATCCAATCTACTAATTTTTTTGAGATGGAAATGTGTGCATTCAAAATGTAGAACACTATGTAAGTTGGAATGCTAATTAAATGATGAAAAAATATGTGTTTGAATAGTTTTTTTTTTTTACTTTTGGTCATAATATCGCTTTGTAAAAACGTGGAAAGTTGTAAACCATGTATAAAATTGCATGGAACGATAACTTACCATGTATAGGTCAACGTGAAAAAATTGTCCACCATGATTACTATCTACGTGGTTTATGTGATTACCCAAAAAAAAATCATCCATAAAAACTGTGCTTTCAAAGGTTTAAAATACTAGTTCAAACATTAATCATATACAACTTACATCGTATGTCGTAAATTCATTTGAATAATCCAAAACTATTTTATCATGAGATTCTTCATCACTCGGAGATGACATAATCTACGTAAAAACAAAAATCAAAAAGTATAAACTAAATGCTGAAAAAAGAAAAGAATGATGTATCATACATATATTGCATGGTATGTCAGTTTTCCACGATGTGACTAAACGTGGTTACTTAATCAACCTCATTCGTTCTTTCGTGGTTTTACATTTATCCTAGTATTGCTTATACATGGTTTCCTTCTAATATCACATTTCTAGGTTCATCCGCTGTTTCTAAATTATTTCAAGAAGTTGATTTTTTGTTTCGATTACCTTTTGTTGTTGCGATAAGAAATCATCTCCTTCTTCGAAATCCACCAAATATTTGTTTACAATTGGATTTTTTCTCCCCTTGTTTGAGAATTAGAGTTTTAAAGCTTCGCTATGAAGCAAGCAGAATAAGGGTAGTTTTGTCTTTAAAAAATAATTAATTTTAGGTGGCTGCGGTTGGAAAAGATTTGGCGTGGAATTCCACGTAAGTTAACTCTCTTCCCACTTCGTTTCCCATTACCTAACGAATCTTCCCTCCTTACCAAAACTTAGAAAATTCTACATTTTTGTTTTCCCATCCCACCTGATCACAACGATTTGCCGACATGATCAATTTCCACGTTTACAACACCCAGCCGTACGATTGCTTAACATCGATTTTTGGGCAATCTGAGATTCCACTGACTAATCACAAGTGATAGTAGTTTTTTTCCCTATAAAGTAACAACACAAACCAGATTTGTTGGCACCAATAAATTCCAATGGCGTTAGATACTTACTGTGACATTGAAACCACCAACAACCGCAATTCTCTATTGATCGACAATTCATCCTATCGACCTACAAACCGGTCGTCGACGTCTGATTCCATCCTGATTGACAGAATGACAGGTAATCAAGTTTGACCTCTCCCCCCTTCTTTTTTTAACTAACTTGACCTGCTTGATTGTCAACTTATTAATTTGACTATATAATTCTCCATAATCTTGCATCTGCTAGATTTTCGTTGTAATGCACGATTGCTGCTTGGAGCTGTAACCGTTAACATAACGACTTTTTAAATAAACCAATAATGTTTTTATGACACATCAATATAATTTTTTAATGTTGGTTTTAGACACTGACGGTGAATGTACAAAATTATCGCATGCAATTACTATTTTGTGCAACAAGAAATTTACAATCAAAATCAACTCCCTTTTTAGCACATACTTTCTTACTGCCAAAGTTCTCTAATTCCCTGTTCTTTTACAGCAATTTCCAATTTTTTAGCATACCTATATCGTTTTCCTTCTAAAACGTATTTTTTAACTCGTATGTGACTGCATCCATTCCCCGATAAAATATACAAACAACAACTGAACTGTTGCTTTTCGATACATATTATCAACTAGAAAATTTACAAGGAGCATGAATCGACTACTGATTTTCAATACTGCAGTTCCATGTATTCAATCAACTTGAGTAAATGCATTCCGTATCCATTGGTTTTATATGTGCAATCTAATATAATTACCCTGCGAAATTTACGTAAAAATCCAAGCTGACAGGATTTCCCAAAAATATCTATAACAATATATGCTCCGTCTGATGTTCTACGGTGTCATTCAAAATAACCAAACTCTTTCAATCTGCTAAGCAAATATGGAACATGAGAACGCCCAACTCGCTCTATAGCAATTTGTGTTTTGATTACATTGTAAATCATTTTGATTGTGGTACAATTTGGAGGACCATTTCTTTTGATGGTCGCTAAAAATTCTTTTGGTTTTACCAAGTTTTTAGGCATTCCAACAACTATCTTCGTCTCATCTTTCATTAGTCGACCAATATACGAATGATATTCCGTGTGTTTTTAATTCAGAATGATTATGAACACCACTAACAACATATAATCGTTAACCATCTAAAGTAAGAAGTTTTTCACCTTTAAATTTAGAGGGGCAGTTGCACTTTTTTGTACCTGTCATTCCTAGATTCTTCGAGCTTTTATCCTTTCGCTTCTTGTACACACTACTTCATTCACAACCAAGCATAATTTTTGGTTTTTTTTTACTGAAGTACCAGTATCCGATTCCATAATTATGATAACACAACCAAGACATTTTCTCTATCACGAATCCAATCTACTAATTCTTCCGAGATGGAAATGTGTGCATTCAAAATGTAGAACACTATGTAAGTTGTAATGCTAATTAAATGATGAAAAAAAATATGTGCTTGAAAAGTTTTTTTTTTGCCTTTTGGTCATAATATCGCTTTGTAAAAACGTGGAAAGTTGTAAACCATGTATAAAATTGCGTGGAACGATAACTTACCATGTATAGGTCAACGTGGAAAAATTGTCCACCACGATTACTATAAACGTGGTTTATGTGATTACCCAAAAAAACATCCATAAAAACTATGCTTTCAAAGGTTTAAAAAACTAGTTCAAACATTAATCATATACAACTTACATCATATGTCGTAAATTCGTTTGAATAATCCAAAACTATTTTATCATGCGATTCTTCATCACTCAAAGATGACATAATCTATGTAAAAACAAAAATTAGAAAATATATACTAAATGCTGAAAAAAGAAAAGAATGATGTATCATACATATATTGCATGGTAAATCAGTTTTCCACGATGTGACTAAACGTGGTTACTTGATCAACCTCATTCGTTCTTTGGTGGTTTTACATTTATCCTAGTATTTCTTATACATGGTTTCCTTTAAATATCACATTTCCGGGTTCATGCGATGTTTCTAAATTATTTCAAAAAGCTAATTTTTTGTTTCGATTACCTATTGTTGTTGCGATAAGAAATCATCTCCTTCTTCGAAATCCATCAAATATTTGTTTACAATTGGATTTTTTTTCTCCACTTGTTTGAGAATTAGAGTTTTAAAGCTCCGCTATGAAGCAAGCAGAATAAGGGTAGTTTTGTCTTTAAAAAATAATTAATTTTAGGTGGCTGCGGTTGGAAAAGAATTGGCGTGGAATTCCATGTAAATTAACTCTCTTCCCACTTCGTTTCCCATTACCTAACGAATCTTCCCTCCTTACCAAAACTTACAAAATTATACATTTTAGTTTTCCCATCCCACCTGATCACAACGATTTGCCGACATGATCAATTTCCACGATTACAACACCTAGCTGTACGATTGCTTAACATCGATTTTTGGGGAATCTGAGATTCCACTGACTAATCACAAGTGATAGTAGTTTTTTTCCTACAAAGTAACAACACAAACCAGATTTGGGGGCACCAATAAATTCCGATGGCGTTAGACACTTACTGTGACATTGAAACCACCAACAACCGCAATTCTTTATTAATCGACAATTCATCGTATCGACCTACAAACCAGTCGTCGACGTCTGATTCCATCTTGATTGACAGAATGACAGGTAATCAATTTTAACCTCTCCCCCCTTCTTTTTTTAACTAACTTGACCTGCTTGATTGTCAGCTTATTAATTTAACTATATAATTCTCCGTAATCTTGCATCTGCTAGATTTTCGTTGTAATGCACGGTTGCTGCTTGGAGCTGTAACCATTAACATAACTACTTTTTAAATAAACCAATAGTGTTTTTGTGACACATCAATATAATTTTTTAATGTTGGTTTTAGACAGTGGCGATGAATGTACAAAATTATCGTATGCAATTACTATTTTGTACAATAAGAAATTTACAATCAAAATCAACTCCCTTTTTAGCACATACTTTCTTACTGCCAAAGTTCTCTGATTCCCTGTTCTTTTACAACAATTTCCAATTTTTTAGCATACCTATATCGTTTTCCTTCTAAAACGTATTTTTTAACTCGTATGTGACTGCATCCAATCCCCGATAAAATATACAAACGACAATTGAACTGTTGCTTTTCGATACATACTATCAACTAGAAAATTTACAAGAAGCATGGATCGGCTATTGATTTTCAATATTGCAGCTCCATGTATTCAATCAACTCATGCACAATACATTTTTGCCTACTATTTGTCATACATTTTACCAAATCAATGTTTACATTTTGTAAGACTGTGTTTTTGGTACAACTAGGCCCGCCCCCGGGCATAGATAGGCTACCTAGGCGGTGGCCTAAGGCCCTGGATCCCGGAGGAGAAGGGAGGCCTCAAACTTTTGGGTTGTTTAATTAAAAAGGACTCTTAATTATGTATTTGTTCTTTTGAATGAGAATTTGCTTTGGATCAGTGGTAACATGTACGACTCCTTTTCTTTCAAACAGAGTTCAAGTCTTAATGCATTTGTTACACGGTTTTGTTTTCCTTTCCTACATCAATTTTGCACTTGCCCTGTTGTAGCTCTGCACAAATTTTGGTTTGGAATTTTTTCGGCCTACGACACTGATTTGCACATGACCTGCTAAAATTTCGGGGGATAAAGTTTTTACCGTTGTAAATTTTTTACCATTGCAGAAAAAAAAATCGGAGCAGAAAATAATTGTCTATAAAAAATGGTTCGAAAACTGCAAAGTTTTATGGTCCAAAAATATAAGTGCCTGCATCACAAAGCCCAATCCCAAGCCCGAGCCCGAACCATACCGGGCTGAGTCGGGGCGAGTCGAGTTGGTCGGTCGGTCGCACGCGTGTGTGGTGTTCATGATGCATGGTCTCCCTCCTCACAACAAAGCATGTATTGGGAGCCCAAGGCCTCAACATGATTTCTTAGAAACAAGTATAAATCATTGCCTCTTCCATACCATGATGTGGGACTATTCACACATAGGAGCCATTCATACACTTATTCAACATTTTTAATAATTCACTTAATGGTTGTAAAACATTTCCAACAATCCCCCACTTGAATTTTTAAAAATGTTTTCGAGCAATTTCTAAAACCATAAGATTGTGCATAAACAAAGGTGTCATCCGACTTGAACCTTTGCATAGTGAGTAAGATTCAGTTTTTACTAGAGTGACACATAGTCTTGAACTCTATTCCTGACATCAAACCACACGCAACCTTTTCTATAGTGCAATCAAATAAGCCCGTGCATTTATGGCCATGCACGTCTATCCTAGTTTAGTGAATGCTCTAGAAATTTTGCCCAAAATTCCATAGGAAACGACCACATTTCCACATTCACAAAGGTGAGTCTATCAAGAGCACTCCTGAAGGTAGGTACTCCACTCCAAATAGAGTATAGATCCAATTTCTATTAACTCATCCTCTAATCACTTCTGGAATACATGCTTCTTGGTTTATTAAATAGCATGCTCAACTCCTATCACTACACAACTTGTTTTTACCCATTGAACCTAGTTCTTGGGATCTCCAGCCATTTAGGTCGGGTTACCATTGTGCATGACTCAATAATTTAAGGACAATAGTCCCATTCTTTTAGAAAAATTGTGGACTTTCTCTCTTGACAGTCCTTTCGTCAAAGGATCTGCCAAATTTTCTTCACTACGTACGTAATCCACTCTAACGGTACCTGTGGAAAGCAGTTCTCTAACCGTGCTGTGCTTACGACGTATTTGTGGTCTCTTACCGTTATAATAATGGTTCTGAACTTTTGCAATAGCCACGGTACTATCGCAATGTATCATCACAGCCGGTATCAATTTTTCCTATAAGGGAATCTCAGCTAGCACGTTTCTCAAATACTCTGCCTCTTCACTAGCTGTAGCTAGTGCTATCATCTTAGACTCCATAGTAGACTGAGCCAAAATATTTTGTTTCTTAGATTTCCAAGAAACAGCTCCTCCAGCGATGCTAAATATATAGCCACTGGTCGCTTTAGAATCATCAGATAAGTTATTCCAGTCTGCATCAGAATATCCTTCAAGTACAGCCGGAAACTTTTCATATTGTAATCCAAGGTTCATGGTTCGTTTAAGGTATCTCATCACCCTTTCAATAGCATGCCAGTGCTCTATACTAGGTCTACTGGTAAACCTGCACAATAAACCATGACATGGGCAATGTCGTGTCTAGTACAATCAGTGGCATACCGAAGGCTGCCAATGATGCTCACATAATCAGACTGTCTTACACATTCACAGGTGTTCTTAAATAACTTTACATTGTGATCATATGGTGTACTTGCAGGTTTACAGTCAAAGTAATTATATTTCTTTAGGATCTTCTCAATGTAATGAGATTGATCGAAAGAAATTCCCTTTTCTGACCTAGTAATTTTAATACCAAGGATTACACTTGCCTTGCCTAGATCTTTCATTTCAAAATTGGCACTTAATAAGGATTTGACTGAGTTTATGGCATGAATGTTTGACCCAAAAATGAGTAGGTCATCATCATAAAGGCATATAATAGTGCAAATGTCATTCTCAGATTTGTAATAAATGCATTTGTCACTTTCATTAACTTTAAAACCATGTGAAATGATTAAATTATCAAATTCTCCATGCCATTGTTTAGGTGCTTGTTTTAAACCATATAATGATTTATCTAATTTGCATACTTTATGTTCTTGACCATGTACCACAAATCCTTCAGGCTGGTCCATATATATTTCTTCGTCTAATTCACCGTTTAAAAATGCGGTTTTCACATCCATTTGGTGTATTAACAAATTGTGAATAGAGGCAAGTGAGACTAATACCCGAATGAATGTGATTCTAGTAACAGGTGAAAAAGTGTCGCAGAAATCTATATTTTCTTTTTGTTTAAAACCCTTTGCTACTAGTCGTGCTTTATATTTATCAATAGTACCATCAGGTTTTAATTTCTTTTTAAGTACCCATTTATAGCCTATAGATTTACAACCTGGGGGGTAAATCTACCAAATGCCAAGTCTTATTGGATTCCAAAGAATTCATCTCATCATTTATAGCCTCTTGCCAAAAATGGGCATCTAAAGAAGATAAGGCCTCTTGGAGGTTCATGGGATCCTCCTCAATAGTAAAAGCACAGAAATATAAACCAAAATCTTTTTTGATTCTTGCTCTTTTACTTCTTCTAGGTTCAGCTTCAGAATTTTCGTTAAGTTATGTTCTAATAGGCATACTTGAAGTGCCCCCACTATTCCTTAGTTTAAAAGGAAATTTTGTTTCATAAAAGTCGGCATCATTTGATTCAATTATATTATGTGCATTAAGGTCATAAAATCTGTATGCTTTGCTATTAAGAGCATAGCTTATAAATACACGTTCATATGCTCTACTTGCCAATTTTATTCTCTTAGGGTCTGGAATGCGAACATATGCTAAATAACCCCAAGTTCTAAAGTATGAGACATTGGGTTTATGATTCTTTAAAATTTCATAAGGTGAAATTTTATTCTTAGATTTGGGGATCCTATTCAAAATATAGCATACAGTCAATAGAATTTCCACCCATCAATGTTTTGCTGCATCAGAATTTAGTAATATGGCAACTACAAGTTCGGTAAAAGTCCTATTTTTCCTTTTAGCTTTACCATTCATCTCAGGAGAGTAGGGTGTAGTTCTTTCATGTACTATACCATGTTGTTTATAGAATTCCAGAATTGAAGTGGATTTATATTCTGTTCCTCTATCACCACGAAGTCTCTTTATTTTCCTATTTGCTTGATTCTCAATCCTAGTTTTGAATGTTTTAAACATGTCAAAAGCATCACTTTTATTTTTCATAAGGTATACATATGTGAGATCAGAACAATCATCAATAAAAGTGATAAAATAACGATGTCCTTGTCTAGTCAAAGTACTATCAAGTTCACATATGTCAGAATGAATCAAGTCTAAGGGTTCAGAAATTCTATCAACAGATATATGAGGTTTCTTTGTGATTTTTGCTTGTGTATAGAATTCACATTTATCAAGTTCAGGTTCTGTCAATTTAGGAATCATATCTAGGGTGCTCATGTTGTGAATTATTCGTTTATTAACATGACATAATCTAGAGTGCCAAATATTTAAATCACATAACTTATAAGCAGAAGTAGTCACTTTATTAGTTTCAACATTCAGTTTAAACATACCCTTACAAGTATAACCTTTTCCCACAAAGGTTTCCTTATAAGTTAGAGTATACAAATCAACCCCAATAACTTGAGTAAACCCAGCCTTATTAAGGAGAAAGCCAGACACCAGATTATTCCTAATCTCTGGAGTATGCATAACATCTTTAAGAATTACAGTCTTTCCAGAGGTAAACTTAATTTCCACATTGCCAATCCCTGCAACTTTAGTGGTGTGAGAATCTCCCAACAACACTTTCTGATTTTCAGCAGTCGTGTATGTAGAGAACAAGCCACGATCATAGCAGACATGGCGAGAGGCACCAGTGTCTACCCACCAACCCTCTGATCCATCAACAAGGTGAATCTCAGTAATCATAGCCGTAAGAGGCTCTTCAGTCAGGTTAGCCTGCGGTGCAGAGCTTGGCCTGTTCCGACACTTTCGTGCCATATGATCTAGTTTTCCACAGTTGCAGCAAAGAAACAACTGTTCAGAATCATTCTTTTGGGCTGGTTTCTGTTGTCCTTTTGGGTTTCCTTGCGGATTCTCATTCTATTTATTGCGCCTGTTCTGATTCTTAAAATATTTTTGATTCGGTTTCAGAACAACGGGTGTGGTCTTTTTAGTGTTTTTGTTATTGACAATCAACACCTCTTCTTTCCGGTCCCGTTTGTGTGCCTCCTCCTCAATACGGAGGCACGTGATCAAGCTTTATAAGGAAAATTTCTTAGTCTTATGACGTAAAACATTTTTAAAATCTTTCCAACCAGGGGTAATTTGTCAATGATAACAACAATTTGAAATTGTTCGTCCAATGCCATACCTTCGGAGATGATCTCATGAACTATTTTCTGCAGCTCATGAGACTGCATCTCAACTGACCCGTCAGTCATCTGGTACTTTAGGTGGTGGCTTACAGCATATTTATTTGCCCCTGCCTCCTCTGTATCATACTTCTTTTTCAGTGCTTCCCAGATCTCCTTTGCTGTCTTCTCATCTGAGTTATAGTAATCATACAGATCATCGCTCAGTCCATTCAGAATGAAGTTCTTGCATAGAAAATCCTGTTCAGTCCAAGTATGCAGTTGCTTTGACTGTTCAGTCCATGATGCCATCTTCGCTGCATCAGCCTCGTCAGGTTTATCTGATAGCTGCGGTTTGTCAGCAGTTAGCGCAGCCACAACCTTTCTGATCGTGAGGAAGAACTCCATCTTCTGACGCCATCGCTTAAATTGCAAGCCTTCGAATCTGAGTGGAGCAGAAGTCATGAGAGGATTCTGGAAAGCAGAGGGTGGAGCAGTATCTTCTATGGTTTAGTTCGAAGCCATTGTTTCAGTTCGTCTTCAAATTGTTGGAAAACAACGGCTGAGTCGCGGACTAGCTCACTTTCTTGAAGACGATTTGGCGATCTGGTCAGAGGTGCGAACCAGTTCGTTCCTTCGCCGCCGCATCTAGGACAAAATAGCCTCTAAAAATGATAACTGATCTGCTTGCACAACAAATCAGTGCAGATTTGCACTTTCGAAAATAATATTGAAGAAAGCTTTTAGTGTCGGAGGCTAGAAGAAAATAGAATTCGGTGTATTTTCTTGTCTGCAGATAAAAAGTATATATAGAATGAGAATTAGGGTTTGGGAGGAAAAATTGGATCTGCTAAAATTTCGGGGCGAAAAATGCAAAGTTTTATGGTCCAAAAATAAGTATTTACACCACAAAGCCCGAACCGGGCAGGGTCGGTCATGCGCATGTGTGGTGTTCATGATGCATGGTCTCCCTCCTCACAGCAAAGCATGTATTGGGAGCCCACGACCCCAACATGATTTCTTAGAAACAAGTATAAATCCTTGCCTCCATATAATCCCATGATGTGGGACTATTTATACATAGGAGTCATTCATACACTTATTCAACATTTTTAATAATTCACTTAATGTTTGTAAAACATTTCCAACAACCGACACTGGGTACAACATTCTTCTCCTACAGGAATTGTGGCTTTTTTTTACTTGATAGCTGAGAATAAATTTGTACCACGATAATGGTATATTTAGGATTTTATAACTTCTAAATTAATGTTCTTGTGTTTTATTACGAACTGTGTGCAAAAAGTAAAGATTTTTGCTTTGATATGCTCCTTTTATTAAATATAGATAGATAAAGCATCTACTTACTATGTTTAATTACCGTTTATTAGTGGTTTGATTATTTCGATTGGTAATGTCAATTTTCTCTCTCTTAATGTTCTTGTTTAACTTTCTTTTACTGACTAAAAATATGATTAACTATCTTAAGAGTAGAGGATGTAAGCGCACTGATTGGTTGCTACAGAGTAAAGAAAATTTCTTATCGATAAGCGAAGAGGTATGTATATAAGTCATAAGTAAGGGGTTGGCAGAAAGGTTGCTTTTTACCTAGGTTGGTAAAGGACAAAAATATGGTCCTGATGAACACAATCAATGAACATGTTATTCGTAGGAGTTAGAATTTTTTTTCACCATCATTTGGTAGTCTTTTAGTTGACTGCTATGTTTACATTGTACGATGAGGTAAAAAATATGGATAGATAAAACATTCATGTTAAGTTTTAATGCTCAATTGTCACATGCCTTATTGTTAAACTTTGCTTTTACTATATCATATCACCTAGTTATTTACTCCATAAGTTAACTATTTTGTAGGTTGCCGATTTCAACAAAAAAAACATATGCGTTGATGTTGTTTTCTGTGTAATTTAATAGTGAACCTATATGAAATGTTACATAGTAGAACATTTTTCAACATAGCTTAAAAATAAATATGGCGGTTCTAACACTAACATCTTCCAACAAAAGTTTAGTGAAGAAATAGTTGTGTCATGCTGAAGTTAGAATATTCGCAAACTGTTGGTTATTTGGTTTCGATTTCATGTACTTCGGCCATTTATTACATAAATCTAATTATACATTTTCTATTTATTTATTTTTTACGTTGCTGCAATCAAAATGATTCTCTGTCTACTGAAGACTGAACAAAGTAGCGTTCAAACCAAGAGTGTGAAACAACTATTTGAATTCCTGCGGAAACTGTTTACTGGCATAGTTTACTAAGAACAATAAAAATTATAAGGAATACAAATATTTGTCATGTTGATTGAAAGCAAACATAAAAAATAACATTGATTTTTTTCATAAGCATTCTCCATTTCTCAACCATCTCAATATTTCAATTATTCTTACATTGCTTTTTCTGTAATATATCCACATAACCAAAATATAACCTTCCAATTCCTGCACCAACTTACCATCATTTTACATAAAAAAAATCAAGCATAAAAATGTTGAATTTAATGTTACTTAATGAAAGCAGACAAAAGAAGGATGGCTTATACACATCTAACTTTATAACACATTACAACTTGCTTGCTTCTAAACTCATATAACACATTGTCTGTGTCAGACAACTCGTTAGTAATCATAATAATAACGGAAAAAACTTTTGAGGAAATCCTCACTTATCTCCTTTCTCCATGTAAACACATATTTGGCATCGTACATCAACTTATAGTAATGTTGGTGTTGGAAATGAATGAGCAAAGAAAGGGGAAAGTAGGAAGAAGAAGAGATAAGGAAGAAGAAGAGATAGCAACATTTAAAGTCCCACATTATAGAAATATTACCACAATCTCTCCTAATATATTAGCAGCCAAATATGCTTATGTAAAATAGAAAGGAGAGGGGTGATATGAGGATGTGGGCTTGGCCATGACATAATAATACATTAAAATGTCAAAGATAAGGGCCTTCGGCCTTGGGGCTCTTGGGGTCTCTTGATTGGATATGGCTGACGGTTGCTTATTGGACTAGTGCACTGACATGGCAATATTTTTTCTCAGAATTTTAAAGGTGTGTCCGTTCAGTCCAGAATTCGAAAGGAATGTCTGTTAGCTGAATAAAGACAACCATTTGAATTCTCAACAGATGCATATTAATAACCGGGCGATTAAAGGGTCGCAACCTTTCCTATTCTAACGGTTACTAATGCATGCGAACAGGCACTCCTCCTTGCCTATATATACACTGCCCAAAACAAGACAGAATTCACCTTTTTTTCTGCTTGCATTACTTCTTCTTCTTCAAAGTAATCCTATGATCTAGTTTCTATAATCAACTTCAGTTCGTCAGAGCTCTGTTTGCTGGCACTACGCAACGGAGTTGGTCCGTTTTATCCTGGGAAACAAATTGCAACAACGTCGATTGGTGCATACGACGGCAATATTGTTTCAAGGAAACAGAAAACTTCTGGACTCGGACATTATTAAAACAGAATATTTTCTGTTTATCTTCAGTCTTATGCACAAATCGGTTACGCTTTCTGTAATTATTGTACACACAGTTTGACGTGACAATTGTGGCATAATTGATTAACGTTGATTGCTGTTACTGTCTGTTTGTAATACAACTGTGTAATCACAAAGGTACTAACAATCTTGAAACAATATTTTTGTTGCAGCAGCACTGATTCTGCACCGATTCAGACGATGAAAACTGCTCAGCCAGCGCCTGTGCTACCAACAACGGCTCTGTCTCATGGCGAAAGGCCAGAGAAGTTCAGTGGAATCAATTTCAAGCGCTGGCAACAGAAAATGTTGTTTTATTTAACAACATTAAGCCTTGCCAAGTTTCCGACTGAAGAGGCTCCTGTGGTAGACGAACTCGAACCTGACGCTACTAAGGTAGAGGCACTCAATATCTGGACAAATTCAAATTTCAAGTGTAAAAATTATATTCTGAGTGGTCTGGATGATAGCCTCTAAAATGTCTACTCTACTTTTGCAACGTCCAAACAACTCTGGTTGGCTCTGGAGAAAAAGTACAAAACTGAAGATGCAGGCATGAAGAAACTCATTGCTGGAAAATTTCTAGACTTCAAAATGGTTGACTCAAAGACGGTGATAAGTCAAGCTCAAGAACTGCAACTTATCATCCGTCAATTAGAAGATGAAAAGATGACTCTTAGCGAGACTTTTCAAGTTGCTGCAACTATTGAGAAATTTCCTCCTTCTTGGAAGGACTTCAAAAATTACCTTAAGCATAAACGTAAGGAAATGACAATGGAAGATGTCATAGTTCGGCTACGCATTGAGGAAGATAACAGAAATTCTAAGAAAAAGATTTCTCAAAATATTCCTTCCAAAGCAAATGTTGTTGAGTCAGACAAGACTAACAAAAGAAAAAGGGAGAATGCTCCTAAGAAGTCAAAGAAATTTCTGGGTTCTTGCCACAACGGTGGAAAGAAGGGGCACAAAGCAGCTGAATGTCGTGCACCTAAAAAGAAGAAGTTAGAAGCAAATACGGCTGATATTTCGAAAGGCATTTCTGATCTTGATTTATGTGCAGTAATATCAGAATGCAACCTTGTTGGTAACTCAAAGGAATGGTTTGTAGACACTGGAGCCACTCGACACACATGTGCTACTAAGTGGACGTTTACAACCTATAAAACTGCAACTGATGCTGAACAACTTTTTATGGGCAATTCTTCTACTTCAAAGGTCGAAGGCAAAGGAAAAGTTGTGTTGAAACTGACTTCTGGAAAGGAACTAACTTTAAATGATGTTCTCCATGTTCCAGAAATTCGCAAGAACCTGATTTCAGGATCATTACTGAGCAAGCATGGCTTCAAATTGACCTTTGAAGCTGGTAAATTTGTGCTTTCCAAGAATGGAGTGTATGTTGGAAGAGGATATGTGTGTGATGGTTTGTTTAAAGCAAATGTAACCACTATTGTACCACGCACTGAAATGAATGAAAGTGAATCTTTTGCTTATATTGTTGAATCTTCTAACATATGGCATTCTAGATTTGGGCATGTAAATTTTGATACATTGCGAAAACTGATTAATCTAGAATTTATACCAAAATGCAATATAGATTCAAACTATAAATGTCAAGTTTTTGCAGAAGCAAAATTGACAAGAACCTCGTTTCATCATGTTGAACGAAATACTGAACCTCTAGACTTAATACATACCAATGTATGCGATTTGAAAATGTGTCAAACTAGAGGTGGAAAAAGGTACTTTATTACATTCATTGATGATTGTACCAAATACTGTCATATATATCTCCTCAGAAGTAAGGACGAAGCATTTGAAATGTTTAAACAGTATAAGGCAGAAGTTGAGAATCAACTCAACAAGAAAATCAAATCTTTAAGAAGTGATAGAGGAGGAGAATACGAGTCTCCATTTGAGGAATTCTGTGCTGAGCATGGAATTATACATCAAACTACAGCTCCGTATTCACCTCAATCCAACGGTATAGCCGAACGAAAAAATAGAACTCTTAAAGAAATGATGAATGCCTTACTGATTAGCTCTGGCTTGCCAGATAATTTTTAGGGAGAAGCTATTCTTTCGGCAAATCATATTTTAAATAAAATACCCCGAAATAAAACATCTAAAACTCCTCATGAACTTTGGAAAAACAGACCACCATCCTATAAATACCTAAAAGTGTGGGGGTGTCTTGCCAAAGTAGAGGTACCAAAACCAAAAAAGGTCAAAATTGGACCAAAAACTATTGATTGTGTATTCGTTGGATATGCACAAAACAGTGTTGCATATCGATTTTTGGTACACAAATCTGAAATTGATGACGTCCATGAAAATACCATCATTTAGTCGAGAAATGCTAGATTTTTCGAACATGTATTTCCCTTGAAACATGGTACTGAAAATCATGCACCTAAAAGACCAAGGGAAGATGAAGTTCCTTATTCTATTGAGGATGTTGAACAAAATAACACTCAGCAAAGTAGTGTTGAGCGGCAAATGAAGGAACCAAGAAAAAGTAAAAGGTCAGGGACTTTAAAAACCTTTGGACTGGATTTCTATACATTTATGTTAGAAGATGATCCATTGACATATAAACAAGCTATGTCTTCCAGCGATGCCCCTTATTGGAAGGAGGCAATTAACAATAAGATTGAATCCATTATGTCCAATCATACATGGGAATTGATTGATTTACCTCAAGGATGTAAGGCCTTAGGTAATAAATGGATATTTAAAAGGAAATTGAAACCTGATGGTTCAATAGACAAGTACAAAGCTCGTTTGGTAGTCCAAGGATTTAGACAAAAAGAAGACCTGGACTATTTCGATACATATTCACCTATAACGAGAATCACGTCAATTAGAATTCTCATTGCAATTGCATTCATACATGACTTGGAAATACATCAAATGGATGTTAAAACTGCATTCTTGAATGGTGAACTAGAGGAGGAAATCTATATGAAACAACCTGAAGGATTTCTAAGCTCAGAAAATGAGCATAAAGTTTGCAAACTGGTAAAATCACTTTACGGCCTTAAGCAAGCTCCAAAACAGTGGCGTGAGAAGTTTGATAATACCATGTTATCAAATGGATTCACGATAAATGAATCAGATAAATGTGTGTACATAAAACATACACATATTGGATATGTCATTGTTTGTCTTTATGTTGATGACCTATTGATCCTAGGCAATAACAAGGCCATAATAACATCTACAAAGGATATGTTATCCTCTAGATTTGATAATGAAAGACCTAGGACTGGCTGATGTGATATTGGGTGTAAAAATTCTGAGAACACCACAGGGATATGCATTATCCCAATCGCATTACATCACCAAAATACTTGAGGAATTCAAGCAATATAATGTAACTATTGCAAAATCACCAGTAGATATGAACCAAATTTGGGTAAAGAACACTGGTGATGGTATTTACCAATTGGAGTACTCTTGTATACTAGGAAGTATCATGTATGTTATGAACTGTACTAGGCCTGATATCGCTTATGATGTAAGCAAACTAAGTAGATTTACCAGCAATCCTGGTAAATATAATTGGAAAGCGATAATCAGAGTTCTAGGATATCTAAAGTATACACAGAGTTATGGTATATACTATACAAACTATCCTTCAATAGTGGAAGGATACAGTGATGCAAATTGGATCACTGGATCAAATGATACAAAGTCTACAAGTGGATACGTGTTCACATTAGGAAATGGAGCAATTTCATGGAAATCATCCAAACAGACTTGTATCGCTAGATCTACGATGGAATCAGAGTTTATTGCACTAGATAAGACTGCAGAAGAAGCAGAATGGATTCGAAGCTTCTTGGAAGACATTCCTAATTGGAGCAAACATATGCCTCAAATATGTATACATTGTGATAGTCAATCAACTATTGGAATGGTTAATAGTACACTATACAATGGTAAATCTAGGAATATTCGTCGTAGACATAAAACGATAAGACAACTTCTCTCTAATGGTGTTATCACAATAGATTACATTCGATCTAAAGATAACTTAGCGGATCCACTTACAAAAGGCTTGCCAAGAGAGAAAGTTCAAATCTTATCGAAGGGAATGGGGCTAAGGCCTACAGACTAAAGGTTTTTCTAAAATGGAAACCCCACCTAGTTGACTGGAGATCCCAAGATCCAGGTTCAAAGGGACAACGAAATTTAAGAGAAACTTGATGGCACTGTTACACACAAACCATTCCTATGATAAGTCAGTGCATTATATGTTGAATAAGGATAAGTATGAGTACTTTTAATGAAGTTTGTATTTGAGGAATTAGAGAATTCCCTTTACAGAATCACCTACGTAAGTGCGAAGGCGCCGCTTCAAAGAGAATTATGAGGCCAAATTCTCTAAGCACTTATGAGACCAGGCAGGTATTAAAGGCAAAAACGAACACATACAGAGAATGAAAGGTTATAAGAAATATTTATCGTGTGTTATCTACTTTGGAATTACACAAAAGGCTTACAGTTCAAGGACAGTCTATGTCTACTGATTCGTCTGTGATTCAAATAGGTAATCACTAGGAAAGTTCAAGGCCCATGTGCTACTTTCACCGATGCGATAAATGATTCGTGAAACTAAGATCAACTGCTCATTCATCTGGGGGATTGTTGGAAATGAATGAGCAAAGAAAGGGGAAAGTAGGAAGAAGAAGAGATAGCAACATTTAATTAAAGTCCCACATCATAGAGATATTAGCACAATCTCTCCTAATATATTAGAAGTCAAATAGGCTTATGTAAAATAGAAAGGAGAGGGATGATATGAGGATGTGGGCTTGGCCATGACATAATAATACATTAAAATGTCAAAGATAAGGGCCTTCGGCCTTGGGGCTCTTGGGGTCTCTTGATTAGATATGGCCGACGGTTGCTGATTGAGCTAGTGCACTGACATAAGAATATTAATAACCGGGCGGTTAAAGGGTCGCAACCTTTCCTATTCTGACGGTTACTGATGCATGCGAACAGGCACTCCTCCTTGCCTATATATACACTGCCCAAAACAAGACAGAATTCACATTTTTTCTGCTTGCATTACTTCTTCTTCTTCAAAGCAATCATCTGATCTAGTTTCTATAACCAACTTCAGTTCGTCAGAGCTCCGTTTGCTGGCACTACGCAACGGAGTTGGCCCGTTTTATCCTGCGAAACAAATTGCAACAACGTCGATTGGTGCATACGACGGCAATATTGTTTCAAGAAAACAGAAAACTTCTGTACTCGGAC
This sequence comes from Allium sativum, assembly GCA_030737875.1. Taxonomy (NCBI): domain Eukaryota; kingdom Viridiplantae; phylum Streptophyta; class Magnoliopsida; order Asparagales; family Amaryllidaceae; genus Allium; species Allium sativum. The sequence continues at coordinate 298,185,886 of CM060922.1, forward strand.
ATTACTGAAACAGAATATTTTCTGTTTATCTTCAGTCTTGTGCACAAATCAGTTACGCTTTCTGTGATTATTGTACACACAGTTTGACGTGACAATTATGGCATAATTGATTAACGTTGATTGTTGTTGCTGTTTGTTTGTAATACAATTGTGTAATTACAAATGTACCAACAGTTGGGACGCTTGGCAACTTTGTTCCTGAGCCTCCATTCCTAATCCAAGCACTACCAAAGACTACTCCATCTGGACGTTAGATAGTTCAAACGGTAGAGTGACAGCTCTCCGATTTACTGCTACAGGGATAAATCTGCTCCACTGTGCATCCATCTCTTCTTTCTAGCGCCTAGTAATCTTCATTTATTTAGCGCCAGGAGTTTGAAAACCATTGTCCTCGGGTTCTAGAATTTCTTATCGTTGGTTGGGTCTAATTTCTGTAAGGTGTCCTAAATCGAATTTTTATAGAATACATATTGCACATTGAAGATTCGTAAACTATGTTTCAACTGATGGAGAATATCAAAGACTACATCGTGGTGATCAAGCGATCGAATTTATATTTACGTAAAATACGCTAATACATTGTCGTCTTCCCTAGCAAACAATAGTTTTGGCTGATTGTTGGTGTTACACAATTTCAATGACAAAGACTACCTGTTTTAAACTGAACAAATCGTTGATATATAACCTTATGCTACTGTGGCACATTAATTATCCGGTATTTATTTGTACCTATGGATATGAATATCCAAAAATGATTTTGAATGAGTGTGCGAATACGGTGGTATGCATTCAAGTTGTAATATTTGTTTATTGGTCGAATGGCATGGAGCACTAGTCAATTCTGTTGAACACTAGTCTAACATCACTTGTTTTGTCGAATAATTATGAATCGTTACTTATTCCACATACTTCATCAGAACCGCGCTCCCATTTTCATAGAGCGAGCACTTTGATATTCAACCTACAGCTCTGGTACATAGTAAAAATATATTAAAAACCGCTTCTATTTACTCAAATGAAACTTGAAAACACAAAGCTGCCAACTATTATGAAAGCAGAAGTTGCCTTAAACAATCAATATAAACGGCCAACATGTGATAATTGGAACGTTACTACGTTAGTCATCAGAGTCTTATGATAGTAGAATTATTGGTCCATAAATTCATTGGAAGACGTGTACAAAATAAGGGGTTCAATTCTTTGTTTAGACATTGAAATATGAATCATATTCAAACCTATGTATGCAAGGAAAACCCTAAATCATGATTTCAGAAAATTTTGGAGCCAAATTGCGGAGCTTTTAGGATATCGCATTAGACTGTTGAAGTCAACATAATATAAGCCAAAGCGGAGAGTGTAGCCATCAGCCCATTCAAAATTATCAAATAAGGTCCATGCAAAATACCCTTTAACGTTCACCCCTTCCCTGCATACATTTATAAGTTGAAATATGTATAGATGACTAAAGAAATATCACACATACACGTACCTGATAGCCTCCATTAATGCGTTCAGGTGTCCTTTATAATAATCTACTCTTATGCTGTCCTCCAACGCAATTTCTAGTTTCATGGTAGGATCGTTATTCTCGTCAACGCCTGTAATCGCTCATTTGTGAATACACAGACAACAATCATTTGTATTGAATTGGTAGCTCTTAAATTTACCATTTTCTGTTACGTAAATAACAGGCTTGTTGTATCTGTTGTTGATGTAGAGCAAAACTTCTTTTAGTCCTGCTGGATATACAAAAAGCCACGGTGAAGCGCCCTGTATGTAACTGTAGGTGTTATATTTGTGAAAGGCAACAGTAATTAGTTGTATCGCTCCGATATAATTTCTCGTTAACTAATAGTTCTAGCCTAAGCAGTTAATATTGGTATCGGACAAGTATTGGTCAAATACAGATATGAGATATTTAAAATATTATGATGATATCCAATAATATTGTCCACAGATCAGACATGTATACAACGTATTATAAATAAAATAATGCAATTTTACAATCTTATAACGAGGTTATGTTTTAAATATTTGGATCAGTATTGCCAAATTTCTATTGAAGGTTGATTGTATAAATTTTATATATTACAAAATGTTAATTGGATTCGATTAAACACAAGTCATATAATTAAATTATAAAAATTAAGAAATGGGTAATTCTGTTAAACCCATGTTTTTGCTGAGTTCATCCAGCAAAACCAAAAAAACAGGAGAAACCCAGCGTTTTGCTGAGTTCACCCGTGTAATATATATATATATATATATATATATATATATATATCCAATTTTAGCCTCCTTCGTCGAGGCTCTATGAGTAGGCAACCTCATAGAGCCCCTACGAGGTGCCCTCATGATACCTCGTAGAGTCTCTACTAGATATGCTTAAAAAGAAAAAGTAAAACAAAAGCAGTTTGATCATTAATTTTTCTAGGTGAATTCAACATTTTCTAGGGTTTAAATAGAATTAGCCTTAAGAAATTTGTGAAATAAGTAATGCTTATTTGGCATCAATTACAGCTTCGTATATTCTTTAGCAAATTTTCAAATATATAATATTACTACTCTACAAACTTTTAGTTTTTGGTGCATGATAATAACCAATAAAGTCAATTTTCATATCATAAATTACCAATTGGAAACGATGAACTAAAATATAACTGAAAAGGGAAGTAGCCCTTAAATGATCTAGGTTAGAGTGATGAAGTTTTAATGCTACGAGTAAAATAACAGAATAAATATAGTTTTATTTGTTAGAAGATGAATGGAATGGACTAAAAAAAAAAGTGGTTAAAACTAAACAAATTAATGAATCGGGATTTCTACTTGTTGCCATTACCAATATACTAAAAACTAATATTGAGAATGTGAAGATATTTGTAAATTTATTTTCTTCAAGACATACAATAATGAACGATGTTCTTGAAAAATATCAGAGATTTTACATTAAATACCGGAATGATATATCGACAATTATCAGACAATATATCTTAAATAAAATATCATTTAAGGAGCGAGATGAGATATATCAACGATATTATCTGATATTAGCTAAGTAGAATTTCCAGCTTATCTGATGAGAAATACAAAATTGCAAATGCCTCGATTGTGCAAACTACATAATTAAAAAGTAACAAGAGTTGCATTCTAGCTATGTATTAAAAGAACCTTACCGCTGGTCCGACAGGTATCCCGTTCCGTATACCTGTCACATATGGAATTCATAACCAATTACTACAACCTTGATAACATGCACATCAGAGGATATACTATCACAATAGCATTTAATTTTTTCTTAAGGTTAATGAGTAAAATAAGTATGCTTTCATCTGACATGTACACAGCATTAGATTTTGATTTACATTTTACAATTTAGTTGCATTTTCATTTTATATTATAGTTCCGATTTACTAAGAGGAATAAACTAATTACTTTAATTTACCTGAAGTTTCATATTATTAGTGTATATTAAAAACAATTCAGAGTATGTCAAGTTTTTCAACCATGGTCCACAGTGTCAATCTTCCTTGCTTGCGCAAATGTCACAATAGCAATTATAAAACATATTTAGAAAATAAGAAACTATAAAACAGTAATAACTACGGTCCTGCATATATAATTTAAATAGCAAATGACTATGATGTATTGTTTTTTAATCCTTTGGAACTGAAAAGTGCAGAAGTACTTACCTGTCTTAGATACACGTGTATCATGTTCGTAACTGATGTTATTGTTCCAAGGAGTAAAATCACTTTTAACGTAGTTTGTTGTATAGTAATTAATTCCGATGAAATCGAATGACCCTTTAACCATATTTGATTGCTCCACTGTAAATTGTGGCAGTCTATCACGAACAATTGTTCTCATGTTGATCGGATATTCCCCTTGAGTTAGAGGATCCAAATACCTATAGAAAGCCATATTGATTAATCTTTTCTTGTGCTAAAGAATACCGTACTTAATGGTATCATCTACAAAGACTTACCACCCGATCATGAAATCATTTTCTCGGTCCACAGCATCCATATCTGACTTAGTGTTGGAGTAGGGCAGGAAATAATGACAAATCAGACTTATGCCTACCTTTCCATTTTGTGAAACCTGCACGTTGATAAGTTTAGACATCTTTGAATGTTAACTTCTTAATGGTAATTCAAATGTTCCTATCGTATTGGATCTAATTTGCGAGCAAAACTATTCAACTTCAGAAGTATGATTAACTACATGCAAGTGATTGAACTTTGATAAAATTTCATTTTGGGTTAAATATAATGCTACTCGAAGTGGGAACGTTACTGGTCTCTCAATAAAATAAAATGAATACACACACACGATGATGAGTAACTCTTGTGTAGAGGTCAAAAAATGTCTGTCAGTCTAAACCTACTTTGTGATGCTACTTAGGGGGAAAAAAAGCACGAGATCTTGTTGATTCAATTTGTTCAATTTTCTTTTTTTATTAGTATGTGCTCTGGCTCACCAGAAGAATGTCCGAATTTCAATATTGCTTTATTTGTATCTGATCGAGTCATTGATAGGTCATGACACAAACATGTATGTGTTCGATGTTTACACCCCTGCGCACTGATAAACAGGTGAAGGCAGAACTAAACTTCAAGCATGCTATTCTTGATTATTATTATTTTTAAACGGAAAAATGCTGTTGTTGTAAAAGGATGAATGAGCCAAAATACGAATGTGCTTAATTAAGATATGATGAATTCTTTAATTGTGGAAAGGCCGTGTCCCTGTGTAAGCTATGTATTGCTCCACCACCACCCCAAGTGTATACGCATAAATATTACTCGGCATTTTTCTTAGGATCTACATACAATTAGATTTTAGAAAAGATAATAAATGATTAAAAAAACACACAAATTACAAATGTTACGTGTGCCCATCAATCCGTATCTATACACAACTTCTTAAAGTTACCTAGGAATGTGAGACTATTTCAGATACAAGCCGTCGTTCCTTCTTGCTACATGTGAGACGATCCTAACGAATGTGCATATACACAAACATACATACAATGATGTAGCTAGAAAAGTCAAGGGGAAAGGTCGCAACTGCAACAAAGTGAAATTTCGACAACGACAACTTTTGGTTTTTATGCATGTCATTTGGAACAATAAGCTTTGTTTAAACGTATAATCCAACAATTTTTAATTAGAATATACAATAATAATTTAAAGTGTCTTCAGAAATACATCATCCGAGAGATTACACGTACACAATGGTCTATGCATACCGGCTGGCATCATCAAATATTATATAACTATGTCCACTAGAAGATAAAAATATAGGAGATGTATTTTTGAAACATTATTGAGACTGCACTATTCAAAAGATTATGTATATAGTCTGATTGGAGCTGCTAGGGAGAACAAAGTAACGTGCCTATGTGAAGATTAAAATATAATAACACATGGTTGAAGAATGACATAGATTCAACACTTGATACTTCAAAGAATATGGAAAAACGTGAGAGCTTATAAACACATTTTTGGTCAAAATATCAATCTCAATGAGAAGTTAAAAAGGAAACGATCTTGATGTTGTCAAATGACCTTGTCATGCTTAATGTGACTCCACCACTACATGTACAAATACTCTTTGATTTTCTGATATACAATGGTTTATGTTCCAAATGATGCAAGACTTTGGGAATGTTTTCGTGAAATATTTACTCTATACACCTTTCTAAAGTAAAAGTCAGTGTTGATCATTTTCACATATTATGGTACTTAAAAGCACGCAATGCTTGATATAATTCAATAATTACCATGAATTTATATACCATAGTTATCAAGGCGCGCGCTTAGGTGTGCCTAAGCGCAAAAAAGCCCAAGGCTTGCGCCTTTTTGCAGTTTGAGTGCGCTTTTTGTAGTTTGAGGCTTTTTTCTGCTAAATTCAAAATTTCGTTTATAAATAGTTAAATAAAAATTTTGATTGTTCAACAAATTATAAAATATGGTTTAAAATTTAAGTCATATTAATAAAATATGTAAATAGTTGAATGAATTATAAAGTATGGTTTAAAAATTAGTTTGTAGTTAGTAAAATAGCAGATCAAACTCATATAAAAGGCACACAAAAAACCCCAAGGCTCAAGAAAGCCTTTTTTGGCCTTAGCGCCTTAACTACTATGTATACACAACTTATGAAGCCTACATGGACCCAAAATTTCTTTGTTTGTTCATGTGCCAATTCACCTAAATTGTTGCTTTGTATCAAGTGTTGCTTTGAAATACTATAACACCAACGTTAGGATTATCCAAACGAGTTAACTTTTTTTTTTTTTTTTAACTAAGACGGTCTTTACCTAAAAAAGGTTTGGTGTCCTATTAAATTTTATAGCTTAAAACAAGATAAAATGCAGTTAAGGGATAAGCTAAATATATCCCACATAAAGCACGGCTATAATGAATATGTATTTCTTTTATTACAACAGTTCATTTGTCAATTAAGGTCATGCCTCAATTAATAGTTTACCTTACCTTAAGTTTATGCATCCTAATATCGGTCGATCTTGAGTGCTTTTTCTTGCTCATAGAAGCTATGTCTTATAGAATGTGAACCATGCCTTAGAAAATATAGACTAGCTCTTTCACTGAATTTTGTGTACCCAGTGATGACACTTAAGTGATATAATTTCCAAAATCATTAATAATGTACATGGCAATGGTCGAGATCCTCTACACTCTAGTATTGGATGACCAAGTATGACTAACCATGCACGCTAGTTGTATCCCTAATCTTGTATCCTACCACCGCACTAGAGGGTGTCGATCTTGTTCCAACTGAACAAATGATAACAAATATTGCATCCATAGTCCATATATACTCCTAACACAATGGTGGATGCTTGCTGAAAATGATTAGGGTCCTGCCTTATATTTCAAGTTACAGTCGCAGCTGGTTGTTAACTGGAAGCTTCAGTAGCATACCTGATATCTGTCTCTGTACAATTTAAAAACTGTGGCATGAGCTAACAATTGATGATGGGCTACAATGTAAGGTTCACGCCCAGAATCTCCAGATTCACATCGAATATCCACCCAAGGGGAACAACGACCCGGAGCACCTGTGCCCATTGAATATCCCTGTAGGGAGAACGACCATGGTTCATTTATAGTCATCCAATGTTTCACCCTGTCCCCAAATAACTTAAAGCAGAGTTCTGCATAGTTCTTGAAATCATCCCTACAAATGTGAAATTTTCATAAGGCTGCATATGAAAATACATTGAAATTGGCATATGAAAATAAGTGCAGTGTAATGTTTGAAGCTACAACAGAGGTATACTGTAAATTTACGATCGTCAGGAAAGTAAGTTATTCTTGGGATAAGTCTTATAAAATTATAATGATGTGCACATTTTTTTCTAAAAATTGTTGGAGCACGACATAAACTCAAACTGAAAATTTCTGTTCATTTAGCTCCTTTGTTTTGTTTCAGTCATGTAAGTTCTTGAATCAGTCTTTAACCATGTGTTTTAGGTCAATTTGCTTTATGTAAGAAGTGTTTTTTGTTGTTGTTTTCCGGTAAGCAAAAATAAATAAAATTTAAGCTTGTTTTTTGTACTGAGAATATTACTTGAGTGCTAATATTCTACATATGGTATGGTATCACAGCCTTGTCACCTATTATTGTTCTCAGAGTGATTGAAAGCAATATAACAACAATGAACCGATCGATCCAGCCTCAGCTTCCAAAGTTCAGTGGAAGGAACTTTGATCAATGGTGTATTCAAATGAAAGCTTTGTTTAGCTTTCAGGAGCTGATGGAGATCATCGAGCACGGGTATGTTGAGCTTGTGGATGAAGCTGTTACAACAGCTCTCACTCAATTCCAGAAGGATAGCTTGAGGGAGAATCGAAAAAGGACAAGAAGGCATTGGTTTTTCTTTACCAGGCGGTGGATGAGGTTGTTTTTGAACGAATCTCGAGTGCGACAACTAAGGAGGCATGGGATGTGTTGCAAAAATCCTACAAAGGCAATCAAAAAGTATAGAATGTAAGATTGCAGACCTTACGAGGTGAATACGAAACTCTTTTTATGAATGATTCTGAATCCATTTCAGATTATTTTGCTCGAGTTAAATATGTTGTAAATCAACTACGAATTAACGGTGAAAAATTGGATGTTTACGAGTTATTCATAAGATTATGAGATCCTTAGCAGGTCGTTTTGATTTTGTTGCTGCTATTAAGGAAGTAAAAGATCTAGCTATGACTGTTGAAGGACTGATGGGTTCTTTATGGTCCCATGAACATAGAACGGATCAAAGGACCGCAGGCTACGTTGAAAATGCTTTTCAGAGCAAGGTAACATCAAGGAAAAAGGTCAATTTCGTGGCAGAAAGGCATCAACCCAAGGCAGGGGTAACATGTCCCAAAGCTTCAAAAACAATTTCAATTTGAGGGATCAAAATTCTGAAGAACAGAGGTTTAGTAAATCTAAAGTGCAACATGATATATCTAAGGAAAAGTGTTATCAATGTAAAAAGTACGGCCATTATTGAACCAAATGTTGTGCTAAATTGCCTAAAAAAGAAGTCAAACATGCTAATTGTGCCCAAAATATGCTACAGGAAAAAGAGACTTTGTTGCTGGTCTGCAATGTTCTAGAAGAAGTTTACTCCGATCAGTGGTATTTGGATAATGCTTGCAGTAATCATATAAGCGCAAAAGGGCATTATTTTCTCATCTTGATGAATCTGTGCGTTGGGAAGTCAGTTTCGGTAACAGAGAGAGTATCAATCATGAGTAAAGTTAAAGTTCTCATGTGGTTGCTTCTGTGGTCGACTGTGGAAGGCGAGTGACAGTTGAAGAACCTACTACACAACAAGGTGGAGAGGCTAATTTTGTCACGGTTGATGTTTTAGACAGGGGTTTTCATGTTGATGATTCTCGAAGAATCCAAAATGATCAAGGAAAGAGCTCAAGTCAAATGAGAGACATGTGTCGAGTTGGAAAATCCACAAATACAAGATAGAGACCTTTGTGGTATTACAAGCATTTTTAAGATCGTTAGTTACTATGTGGTGCAGCTCATGGTGGAAGATGCATCACTTGGAGACGGTGAGTCGTGTTTGTGATGCTTTTAATTGACAGTTGGTGGTTGTTGAAAGAGCTATAAGACTTATTTGTTGATTGTTGGAAGTTTATTTGATGATGTGATTTCATATCAATGTGGAGTATTGTGATTTGTGACATAAAATCACATGTATGTTGAAGAAGACGATGCTTGGAAATGCTTTGTGATAGAGGAGATAGTTTGAAGATTGAAGATCGAAGAATATTATTTTGACCTAGTTTTTCTTATCTTTAATCTAAGTTATTTCTGAAGGGCAATTTGGATATTTTGTTTAGGCCTTCTATTCTCATATAAAAGCAGCATCTAGAATTTGATTATAATAATGGGATTGAGACCGAAATAGTTGATCTAATTGATTGCTGTCGTTTTTCATTGTTCTCATTCTCTAACAATGGTTGTAGTCATCTAGATATTCTTTCTCTTTCTCAATAAGGTTATTAATTCAATTGTAGTTTGTTTACTTTTGATTTTTGATCCATTAAGTGTAAACAAAATTTGTTTTTGTAAATAAATAAAGAGAGTGATTGAATGAAATATCTTGTGTTTGTGTGTGTAATTTCATATCTGTGTTATTTTTCCATATCTGTGTTATTTTTCCATTGAATCATCTTTAAGTAATTGGATGAATAAGATCATGGCTGCTTTTGCAAGGCGCAATTTTTTCTAACAGTGATCGCCTTAGCTGCCCAAAATCAAAGGCAAATACATCAGATGGATGTCAAATCTGCATTTCTTAATGGTGTCCTTGAAGAAGAGGTTTATGTAGATCAACCTATAGGTTATGTCAAGCCAGGCGTAGAGCATAAAGTATTCAAGCTTAAGAAAGCCTTATACGGGTTGAAGCAGGCACCGAGGGCGTGGTATTCTCGTCTTGATGCTTATCTTTCTGCAAATGATTTTGTAAAATGTCGAGCCTACTTTATATGTCAAATCTAACTCGACTGGAGATATGTTGATTATTTGTGTATACGTAGATGATCTTACAGGAAATAATATCAGCATGTTTGTCAAGTTTCTAGAGTCTATGACTTGCAACTTCAAGATGACTGACATGGGTCTAATGTCATACTTTCTTGGTATTGTAGTTACACAAACTGACACTGCGCATTTTTATTTTGCAACACAAGTATGCTGCAGACATCTTGAAAAGGTTCAACATGGACTCATGTCAACCTATGAAGACTCCCACCGAAGTAAAGCTGCACTTGCAAAAGGATGGCAATGGTGAATTTGCAAGTGTTAATTATTATCGTCATTTGGTAGGAAATCTCCGGTACTTAACTGTTACTAGACCAGGTATTGTCTATGGTGTTGGACTTATCAGTCGTTTTATGGAGAGACTTACTTAGGTTCATTTGCAGGCAGCAAAACACATTCTTCGTTATGCTATGGGTACTCAAAATCATGGTATTCTTTATTCTGCAAATACGACTTGCGTTCTTTAAGGCAATACGGATAGTGATTGGGCAGGAGATGTCGAAGAACGGAAAAGCACCTCTGGTTATGTGTTTGATATTGGTTCGGGAGCTGTATCTTGATCGTCAAAAAGGTAGCAGGTTGCTGCTCTTTCCAGTGCCAAGGCAGAGTACATTGCAGCTGCATCTTGCGCATCGCAGGTTGTTTGGCTGCGAAGGTTGCTTCACGAGTTGCAGCAGCCGTACGCGGATTTTATGTGACAACGGGACAGCTGTTGCTTTCACAAAAAAATCTGGTGTTTCTTCATGGTAGGAGCAAGCACATTGACATTGAGTTCCATTACATCCGTGAGTTGGTTAAACAATCTGAAATTCAGATTGAGTTTTGTCAGTCTGAGGAGTAAGTTGCTGACATTCTCACCAAGCCATTGCCAGCTAAAACTTTCTATACGTTGAAGAAGAAGATTGGAGTTCGTAGCAATGACAGGTTGAGTTTAGGAGGGGCTGTTGGAGTATGAAATAAACTCAAACTAGAAATTTACATTTATTTAGTTCCTTTGGTATGTTTCAGTCGTGTTAAATAAGTTGTTGAATTAATCTTTAGGCATGCGTTTTATATTAGGAACTGGTGTTGTTTGTGCCACAAAACCAGGAGAACTTTCAGGTCAGTTTGCTTTATGTAAGGAGTGTTTTTGTTGTTGTTTCCAGTATACAAAAATCAATAAAATTTAAGTTTGTTTTTGTACTGAGAATATTAGTTGAGTGTTAATATTCTACAAAAATAATTCTATAACTTCAACAAGGCGATTCTCTGCTTATATAAAACCATCTAGAACTAGATATAATGGACTCCGAATGTGTATACTAATAACTGAATAACTGATTACTACTTTAATGATGACGCATCATGAAATTATGATTTAACTTACACAATTAATGGGCTGAGAAAGCTGCCGTATTGGTCTTCTAGTGCTTGCGGAACATCCCAGTGAAGTAACGTTACAAATGGTTCCAAACCTGGAATCGTACATCATATTAATATGCAAGACATATATTGTGTGCATAGACATATCTATGTTGAGTCAGGACCTTTAGATTTCAGCTCATTGATAAGGTTGTTGTAATACTGAACTCCTTCTTTGTTGATTCCTCCACTGATTTTTCCATCTAACACAGTTGAAACGCAAAGGTACGCATTTAAAGAATTTATTTATCCGCTATAGTTATAATTCACTTGAAGTTCAGAGTACTTGGCAGGATTCTGGCCCATGAGATGGAAAATCTGTAAGCACCAACACCTAGATCCTTCATGGTTTTCACATCTTCCTGCAAAACCACACTTTTCATTATGTTTTCCCCAAATAAGTTTGATTTTCTTTGTGAAAGACATTTTCTAGCGTAATAAGTTTTGAATTGAAGGGGAAAGGGTTATTTTAAAATTATATATTTTTGCTTGTGCTGTAAATTAGTTTAAGTTAAATTCTTAGATAATTGGATTTAAAATACCTAATGTAGGTCTATTGGCAAAGAGGCTTCGTGCTTATTAAAATTTCATAACTTTGATGTTATGAACCAAAAAATAGTGCTAGTGTATATAGAGAAGTTTCACCTTAAAACGATGATAGAAATCAACAGCAACAGTGGCATTGCTTCCACCTTTCACCCTATCTGTACTTCTTCCGTTCGTTTTTTATTAAGGTATCAGAGAAGTTCATGATGCACATAAGTAAATATACAAATAAACCTGGATGTTTCTCTGTGAATGTATCCCATATGCTAGGCCCTTTTCCACCTTCTCTAGAAGCACCCTCAACCTAGAATAACAAAACTATGTAACCACTTCCTTAGGCAATCCAACTCCTTTCTATTCGTAATTGGGTGCTACTATAGAAGATATTGTGTATGGAGGAGTTATAATACAGGCCTTTGAAATGCTTATTATATGAAAATAAAAAAATTATTCAAAGATGTTGAGCAAACGATATTACCTGAAATGCTGAGGTAGAAGTACCGAACACAAAATCAGATGGAAAATTACTTCTCTTGATCGATTCCGGCGACAAATGGAAGAAAACACCAGTTCCAAATATTGAGAGAAAGAGTAGATACAAAAAACGCCATGCTTGAATTGCCATCTCTTTTGGATGCAAACTTCCAAGAAAGAGAAGGGAATTAGAAAGAGAAGTGAGACAATTTTAATGGTGTCTGCTCAACATGCTGCGAGCAACGACTAAAAAAAAGGGTGTAAATCTTAGCCTTTGTTTGTTTAAAACGTAACATCTGAATAAGTTTTGTTGCTTAAATCTGAATCTGAATGCTGAATTCTGAATAATCACATAATTGTTGGTTTAATTTAAGCATTCGGAACAAAATTAATATATTCAGCATTCAAACCTAGAAATAAAAAGTAAAAAAATTCTGAATGAAAAAATCTGAATGCTTAATTTATTCAGAACATTAACAAAAAAACAAACAACATACAAAATTCTGATTAATTAATCGGAATTCGGATTCAGAACAAACTGAGAAAAACAAATGTAGCCTTAGTTGATCTTTCTATTTAGTCATCAAAACGAACCTACAAATATTTTCCATTTTATATAATTTTAGGTGTTAATCTTTTTATTATTTAACTGTAATCTTCTTCTATTTCTTAATGAGGCAGGTTCGAGAGCACCCCAATCAGTGCAGCACCTCAAATGCTCCTCAATCTCCATCAAGTATTTCCCCTTCTCTCTCCTTCCACTCACTCTCTCACTTCTCACTCACATTCTTTAATATAAACGGTGGTGGAAATCAGAAAGCATTTGGAATGATCTATTTTTGGGTGCAACCGAACGCTTGCCTTCCTTAATAGGGCCCAACTATTTATAATACACCAAATAATTGATTTTCTGTAGTATAACAGAGACATGCTACCAACCAAATAATTTGCTGGTGTTTTATGTTCTATCTGTATCTTTTTGTGGTACAGAGAATTGCACAGCTGCAGGATAAGCAATAAGCAATAATGATTGCTTCCGCATTTACGTCAAATACGCGGTCCATCACAAACGAACTGTTTATTTCATACGGTAATGCCTCTAGATTTTATAATTAATTTATATTAGCTAAACTAAAATAATTAGGTTGGTTAAATGAAGATTAGTCAGAGGGAAAAAGTGTTACTGGGAACGGGTTAGGGATCAGCACCTAACATATTGTAGGATAATAAGTATTTTTTTTGAAAGAAGGGTACTTATGTTACAATCAAAAAAGTACAAGAGAAGTTTGAGCTGACAACAAAAACAAAAAACAAACACAAAACGAATACTATACAAAGTACTAATGCCAGCTCAGACAAAATACAAAACACATAACCAACGGGGCAAATTCTATTTCAACCCACATAATTAGTTAGTAGCCCCCCATTTTATCAAAAAAATACGATGACCAAAGTGCCCTTTTACTATTATATTTTTTTCCAGTTTTTTGAACATCTCGTAGTTGCATTACGTGGTTTTTTGGTGTACCTCGTAGTATGTCTACGTGGTCCATGAATGAACCACGGAGATCATCTACGTGGTACTTTGATGAACCACGTAGGACAACTACGAGGTACAGTGAAAAACCACGTAGTCCCCCTACGTGGAAGGGTATTTTTGGTTTTTTTTTAAAAAACGGGGGGCTACAAACTAAATTTGTGGGTTTACTGATTATTTCATTATTTGGGGGGCTACTACCTAAAATGGTGGGTTGAAATAGAATTTGCCAACCAACAGACCCAGCTACAAGACATATCAAACTTAAACGCATGAAAACACAAGACGACCGAGAAACTACAGTCCTTAAAAGAAACCAAAACAGCAGCTCCAGTGAAACACCAAAAGGCCCAAAACTGAGCACACATATCCAAGAGCATAGAACTGCAACCACCATACTGCAAAACTTCTTCCAAAAACACATGCAGAAAACTAATCATTTGGAAATTATCCAAGCTGACAGAGTACACTACAGCAGTACAGACTCTAACAAAAGAAGCTACTACCAGCAAAATCCACTTCAAGCAACTCTTAAACCACCAACATGAAAAATTGAACACTTCTGGTCAAACAGGAAACCAAAGCATTGTACCAGTCTCAAGAAACTGAAAACCCAACTATCTCACAAAGATGGAAAGGTAAATCCAATATATTCACTTTTTAGAAACTCCACCATTAGTAACTCCACCTGGATTACCTCCTCCTCCTCCTTTTGTTTTTCTTGTTTTAGATCTATTTTGTATTTGTTGCATAAGATTATTCCACTCCGGATTTTCTTCTACTAATGATTCATCAGAAACAAATTTGCTACCTTTTTTTGTAACTACTAGATTTTAAATACGTTCTTCTCTTTTTGAAACTATTTGTAGAACTATAGGAACTATAAAAACTGTCGGAATCATCCATTAGAATGTCTCTATTGACAACATCCTCATTATTTAGAAGCTCATTACCATCCATAAAATTATTCATACTTATAACCTTATCTTTCTCTTCATGTTTTCCTATCTCTTTCACTTCCTTATTTGACCGCTCATATAAATATTTTTTACTGTTTTTAACATCAACGTTCTCTGCTGAATAAATGCCCTTATTATCTTCTCTATCTTGAACCAAATCTAAACCAACATTTATGTGATGATCTACAGCTCTTTTTAAAGACTCAAACACCCCAGCCTGATTTACACAATCATTCTCATTCTCATTCAAGTGCTGATATAGAGAATTTCCAGTATTCTGAATATCTTCCTCATTGCTATATATTGCGCCCATGTCATTACAAACTGTTTTAACTAAAATATATTTATCCTGCATATTCTCCTTAGCAGTGTTTTCAGTTATGGACTTATTCAAAGGTAAAACAGTTTTATCTACGTCCATTTCAGACATCACTTTTGAATCTACTTTAGGAGTCCAGATTTTCAGAGATTTACAAGCCTCTTTCGTATGACCAAAAGTTTTACAATCAGGACAAACAATATGAGTCCACTCATAAATAACCCTTTGCCACATAACTTCACCTTTATAATTTGAATAGGAATAAATTCTGGGAATTGAAACTCACTATTCACTTCAACCAAGATCCTAGCATACGAAATTCTAGTCGCATTTTTAGTGGAATTGTCTAATTTTAAAGGTATACCCAATAATGAAGCAATTCTACTGATTCCTTCTACAGTCCAGAAATCTAGATCTAAATTAGGGAGACGAATCCAAATAGGAAGTGCTTGCAAGATTTCTCTATTTAATTTCAATCCTGGAACCCATTTTTTCATCACTACTAATCTATTATTGTAGTTGTAAGGTCCTACAGATAAAATCCTATCGCAATCCTCTCCATTTTCGCACTTTAATATATAAAATCCATTTTCTCGATAATAACTGGAACTTTCCTTTTAATCCCCAAGACCGATATATATAATTTTTCAGAAAATGATACTACGGTTTATTACCATATACGTAAAACACGATAGAGTTAGTCCACCTTTCTCTCGCTGCACAAGTTTCCTCATTTATAATAGCAATTTTAAAATTCTCCTTAGTTTCAGGCTAATAAAATTGAAGTTGAATCGAGGATTGATGATAATTATTTTCTTTAACGATATCAATCCACGATTTCAATTGATTTAAACTGACCAGATTTTCATTACTTAGATCTTAGGGATTAAATCTAGAAAATCTTTCTTTGATTTAAGATCAGAAGAAAAAGGTTCACCTAAGAAATGAGATCTCTCTTGTACTGCATGTCTCGCTGAAGATCGTGGATCTGGAGGATACGCCGAATGATAATCAGAATCTGAGATAGTAGCGATGTTCGGTCTGATTTTTGGGAATTTTGAAATTTCTGAGGTCGCTATTATTCAGGATAATAAATATTACTAAGTCTTATTTGTTCATTTTCATTTTGATCAATCTGAAATAAAGTTACAAAAACTCTTTAATTATGATAGCCTAGAAATGTAAATAAAAAGATCTGAAAACTGAAGCCAAAGGAAAGCTAAGAGAGACAAAGGCTATGCATTAAGAACAATGCGAGTAATAGTTCACTCTCTTCTAACCGATTTCTTTTATGCATGAGATCAACTCGGATATGTTTTTGTATAGGATGAATAGTAGAATCAATGAGATTAATAGGAAGGATGAGTATACATGAGATGTGTGCATATAATTTTCCTACAATATTGTTTTTGATAGTTAATGATTTTTTTTAATGACGCTTGAAATCAGATTTATGAATCGAGTTTTAGATTTAAGAGATTTCTTATGCTCATGTGATTTTCTATGAATTTCCAAAATTGTGTATCTCGTAAAATAACAAGAAAAATGAACTAAAAATGTGAAGTAAAGTTTAACAATAGAAACATAAGGGTTACAGAAAGTCTCTTTTCGATTAAGGCGGCGTGGAACTCAGTGAGGACTCTGGCTCCACGGCTTCACCTTTTCTCTTTCATCTGGGATGTCCGTCTTCCCCCAAAGGTCTCTCTATTTATATGGAAAACCATGCATGATGGGTTACCAATAGACAAGAACCTCCAGAAGATTGACATCACAATTCTTTCCCGCTGTAGATGCTGTTGTTCGGGTTCGTTGGAATCCGTTGTTCATTTTTTTTTTCCGTGGTTCTTGTGTGACATCCATATGGAATTGGTTCTGGAATTTGATTGGTTGTCGAGGTAATGCCAATTCGCTTGTAGAATTATTGAGAATTTGGTGGATCGGCATCTTAGGTAAATATATACGTTCGATCCTCTTTCGTCTTATCCTTTGTCTTATCTGTTACTCGCAGAATAAGACAATATTTGACGAAGTGTATATGGATCCTTCTTCCATCATTCAGAGGTAAGGAACGATGTCTACCTTGCGTTTCTGGGTAGGCCTTTCAAGGGTGTAATTGGCTTCCGCTCTAGAAGATTGGCAGGTACCTTCGGTGTTACCGACCACTCACAAGGCAAGAATTTGTTGATACTTTTGTCTGTGGGCTTTACACTATTGTCTTCTCACTCTACATTCCCCATCCTCCCCCTTTTAGGTCTTATGTTGTTTGCTAGTACTTCAAGGTCTGGATTTTTAGGTTTTTGGGTTTTGACCATCTTTGGATTTCGCTGTTGATGGTGGAGCTGCTGGACAGCTGGGTTTTTTGGACATTGAAGAGATGGTGATTTCAGAGCTTTTGGAGATTCTGCTTGGTTGCTTATCGGATCCTATGGCCTTGGTGGGCCTTTCTTTCCTCATCTTGGCTCTATGTCCGTCTTTTGAGCAGCTCTGGAGAATTAAGCGTCGCCTTAGACTTTGGTTGTCGACTAGAGAGGCCTTGTCTACATGGCCTGCGCTCTTGGTTTTTTTATTTGT
Organism: Allium sativum; assembly: GCA_030737875.1. NCBI lineage: Eukaryota > Viridiplantae > Streptophyta > Magnoliopsida > Asparagales > Amaryllidaceae > Allium > Allium sativum. The sequence continues at coordinate 298,203,773 of CM060922.1, forward strand.
TTGTTGGATGTCTCCTGTATTTGAGCTATATTTAGTTTTGTATATTGTATATCTAACAGTTTCTGTAGCCATCTCTATAGAAATTGTTTTTGTGAGCCGTTGAAGAAAGGCTAGTTTCTCCTCTTTTGTTATATTATATTATTTTGAGAAATAAAATAAAAACATAAGGCTTCGCATAATTTTAGTGAATTTACAAAATTTTCTATAGTGAAATAGAAATATAGCCAACTAAGTACTGCGCTATGAATAAAATGGTACTACAGAGGATGAAATGTCCCTTTTCACACCCTTCCATCGAAAAGTCTTTTTTAATCCTGATAAATCTTGGTAACTCCAGGATGTACTATAAGTTGAAAATTCTAACCCTTCTAGAACTTCCTACCTAATGGCAAAATTTTCCATGTATTCTCTACATTCTTTGTCCTCCTAGAATTCCTCCTACCCCATCCGCCTTCTGGCTGCGGATATGGTAGGACTGGACTACCCTATCCGCCCTCTGGTTGTGGATAAGGTAGGAGGACCCGACCCGACCCGCCTGGGACATTTTCTGCACATCATGTATTGACCTATTCTCAAGGCATTCTCTACTCCTGTGGACATGGATCGACTTACGCATGGCATGGAATGATTTGGATAGGACTTCTCCACGTTTTCCACCTCATTTCGAGATTCTTGTGATGCACGTCATGTGGCATTCAACCCGGAACCCGCTGAAGCCCCTCTACAGCTATAAATAGACCACCACATGACATTTTGAAGATATCTTTGGCCACTCTAACTCTTGGCCTCCATTACAGCAATGCAAGGATACTGCGCTTCATTCAAATTAATCCAACACGAGATTTCATGTATAAAATCACTCTCTATTCTCCTATTCTTCATTGAAATACAAGGATGTTGTATGTAAATGAATCTTACGGATTGTAAGACGACATTGTACTTGTAATTTCTTAGGCTTTAAGAAACTATAAAGTGGAAGTAGGCTTTGTTTTAGCTGAACCACTATAAAAATACCTTGTGTCCCTTGTTATCTTCTGCATTCATTATCTGAGATATGAGATTGTGAGGACTTCGCACTGCATTTGGATGTTAGTACCAAATTTTGGTCTAACATTTTTACCTTCAAAAGAAAAGGATTCCTGACCAGGGTTTCCTTTAATGATTAATCAAGGTTGGATGTACTATAAAATATGCTATAGTGGCATGTTTTCTGGATAACGCATTCGCTACTACTTTGTATTTCTCTGGTGTATATAAATTGTCGATATCATGTAGTGTGAGAAATTCTAACTGGCGTTGTTGGATCATATTTTGATCCCTCTATGTGAAAGGATATTTAAAGGATTTGTGATATGTGAAAGGATCGAACTTTTTATCCGATAAATACCGCCGCTATAGTTCTAACACGAACAAAATGACTAATAGCTCTAAGTCGTGTATTGCATATTTTCGCTCATGAGTTTTTAGCTATTTAAGTGATAACCTTCCCATGCCACGTTAATACGACATTCACACCTTCTCCCCACACATGCGAACACATGCGCGCGCACACACATACATATATGATAAAACATTTTCTTCTCCCAACATTAGTTGGGACTGGAGCATTCTTCAGACTTTCTTGAGATCTTTAATTGGTTCGTAACACCTCGGTATCTAGTCAAATTTAAAATTCTTCTTAGTTAACTTTGTTCGGAGGGAGGAAATTTTAGAGAAATCCTAAATAAACCTTTGGCATTATCCTGCCAATCCTAAGTAGCCATGAACATTTGTTGGAGTTTCTGATTGCTTCCAATCTTATATAGATGAAACCTTCCTCGGATTCATTGGGATCCATTTCCCTAGCACCACGATGGAACTTTACCTCCTTTTCCTAGAAAATAATCTTGAGAATTTGGAATTAATAACTTGTCTCCTTAATATCCCTAGTACAATCTCTAGATTTGATTCCTGTTTCTCCTTGGTCTTTGAATAGATGAGAATATCATCAATAAAAACAAACATGAATTTGGTGAGCACATATATAAACACTTTATTCGTGAGGCACACAAAATAAGGGAGCGCATTGGTCAGTCCAACAGAAAACCAGCTACTTGTAAGAACAAGGGAGTATAAGTATAGTAATGGAATAAAATGATTTGCTAGCTTTAACTGATGGAATCCTATGGCCAAATCCATTTGTGAGAATAACCTAGCACTGTGAAGTCAATTAAACTAGTCATCTACATGGGGTAAAGGATACTTATTCTCAAACATTTGCTTGTTCAGATCTCGATAATCTATAGAAAGTCTTAAGAATACATCTTATTTTGCAATAAAAACTACCATTGCTCTCCAACTTGAGCGATTTGGTCTAATCAACCTTTTTTTAACAACTCAACTATTCGGCTTCTTAATAAATCCTTCACGTTTGGAGCTATTGTTCGAATAGGGTGAATAACAGGCCTTACACCATTAATTAAGTCAATACAACACTCAATTTTTAGATTTGGGGTACACATTTTACTTCTTCAAAAATGTCCTAAAACTCTCTAACAACCAGTACTGCTTCCAAATTTATTCTATGTGAATTTTACGCATATGTAAATTATCCTTAGTCGGACTAGGATCTTCCCATGATATTTCATTAAATTTCGGTAAGTAGGTCCGTATAGACACTATCCTCTTTACATAATCAAGAACGGCCTAATACTTAGATAACCTGTCCATGCAGAATAAAACTTGGAATCTATTAAAATCAAGGTCTAATAAGTTACAAAAATAGAGATAGAAAAGATAAGTAACTAAATATCCTCACAAATCAGACAAAGATTAGTTTCCCGTCTATTGGATTAGACAAGTAGATAGAGGTAGATGTTATTTTTGCAATTAATTTTATTCTATAAACCAATTTCTTAAAAATAAAATTATAAGAAGTCCTTATATCAAATAATCACTGGATTTTCATTAACATAGACATCATCTTCCAAAACTCCCTTGCCCTATACGTCTTTAGATAATGAAAGTTAATCATAGTTAATGTAAACCTTAATTCATTTTCCTTTCTGATTTATGTGCAATTATTTTCCTAATGTTTGGTCTGGTACCAGTTGCAGTAGATATTTTTCTGTAACATAGGAAATATGGGACCTTTTTTATGAACTTTTGGGAATCCATGGTCTTTTAGAAAATAGTCATTCTTGTTGTAAATATAACACTATACATCCTCATAATGATTCCTTTGACATCTTCCATCGGTCTTGCCTTAACACAACTTCTTCCAGTTATTTTGGTTATTGTAATTGTTCTAGGAATCAAATAGACTTTTCTTGTCCAAATCTTCATACCGGAAATCTGTATCCACTAGATCCATGAAAGATCCTTTCACATGAGCAGCTACTCGATCATGATAGTGCTTTCACATCCAATAATAAACTTATCATTTTTCTTCTGAGGAGTTCCTAACATAACAGGCCAAAGGTGAGATAGTTCAATACACTTGTTTGAATATTCTACTATGGACATTTTTCTTGCTTCAGATCCATGAAACTTCAATAAAGGTGAGACTTTTAAGTAGGAAGCATACATTGTTCTTTAAAAACTTATTTAAATCTTACCCAAGTGGAATTATCTTTTGGTTTTTTTAGGAACTTGGTACTTTAATATACATATATATATATATATATGTATATATGTATATATATGATTTTACATCCTTAGAAGTACAACTCACTCTGTAAAAACTCACTTGTATGGAGACTATGTACCAACTATAGATATAAAACGACAGACAACATATAAGCCTAATTGAAAACCAGTTATCTTTTGGTTTGATAAGGGTAATAGATTCTCACTGTAATGACTTGTATTTTTAACGGTTGGATATTATAATATTTTATTTAAAAATTAATTGATGGTTCTAAAATACATTTTTTCACATATGATTGAATAAAGGCTTGAGACCATTCATTGAGTCTTGATGGTTTGTTAAGTGAATATGGTATATTTTGGGATTGGGGTATTTAGTGGTCAAAATTGTCTCGAAATGCTTAAAAAAATTCGTTCCAGGACACAGTTTTGGATTATGACGAACTTATCCCATTAGAGCTGAAGTAATGCATGCAATCATTTTCTTAATGACCAGAAGCATCATCTAGTTGTGCAAGCTCAAAACGCATATCGGTTTAATTTAAAAAATCAAATAAAGTTATGATTATTTAATCACTAAAAACTTATATAGCCTCCTTCACAACTCATGATTATCTTTTGTTGCCTTTAATGGCTGCTTCAACTTTCTTTTCTCACATTTTGATTGTAGTAGAATTTTTATTAGAGGTATTTTTGGGATTGACCACTTCATTGCCATGGCTAGGGTTTAGAATAATTGGAGATTAGAGACTCGATTTGTGAAACGAAGGATGTCATCGTACTTCTATATGTTTTTACCACCTTCTCATCGAATCCACTTCATCGGGTCGAGCTTTTCACATAAGGAAAGAGGATAGGCTTAGGTTTCACATTTGGAAGTAGTTGTGCGGTCGTGGCGTAGTGGTGATAACTCTGAAGCCCTTATGTAGCTCAGTTCATTGGAAATACGATTAGTGATTTCATTGAGAAATGAGGACGTTAGAGAGGAAATAAGATGTTAAACAAGTAGGTTCTGTATTTGTCTATGCATAGGTAGTGCATGACCTAGAATAGTATGATTGGAGAAGATGATTACGAGAAGTAGTTAGTTGATTAATGATCGTAATTAGTGAATTGGTTGTCTAGGTTAATGTGAAATCTTATATTTCCCATGACATTTGTATACAAGGTTTATTTTGGATTTCGTTTCTTACGTTGGACTCGTAGTGGCGAGCTTTACATTTTGAAACAAATTTGTCTTGGTTAAGTGATTTTGTCCCTCACTACAATGATTTTCAATATGGCAAAAAATCAAAATTTTGGATGGTTTGTAACTATAAAACGAGATTTCTAAAATAGTTAAATCCTCGCATTATTTTAAAAAAATATTAAAAAAAATTCAAATTGTTTTTAATTAAATATCATAATTTTTTCATTTATGCATTATTTTGATGCTATTGTTAGACTTGGGCTATTTTGAAATTTATCCCACTTCAACTGCTTTAGATAGATTTTATGCGCTGCATTGATGCTATTATAAACGTTCGCATGATAGTTTAGATACTTGCATGCCTATAGTTTACATGGTTGATTATTTTCCTAATTTAGTTAGAACGTCATTTGTAGACGACATAGTACTAAAAAATATTATTTGCTAGAGTCTGGTGTTTATCGATCAAACACATAAGTTATTGTATATTGATTGAGTGCACAAGGATGATGGACTCAAACAGATGTGATAAATTTACATAAGGACATCAAAGTGTGTAGGCCGAGCTGAAGATGGAGGAGGAACTTGATAATGAGCTTGGATGTCGTGACGAATATGCTAGACTTTTCCACTTGACATGCATTTAATTGATGTTTTTTAAACTAATTTAGGTTAGATACTTGATCAAAGTGATCGCTATCGACTAATATGGAGTTATCGATATCGACTACCATTGAAGCTTACCATTTTAGTCAACATTGATATGGACGATAGTGCAGTTTCAAAGTGCAGGAAGTGATGTTTTGTTCAATATTGGTTTTGTCTTAATGAATCTTTAACCAGTGGTTTTGGATTTCAGGCAAGTATGAGTCGCTTCGACGCGGTAATATCACCATTTGATGGTGGTGATTCCTTGTTAAGAGATAGTGGTTAGATGGTCATACTCTAAGATACAGACTGGGTGATGATTGATTAAAGGAGAGGATACTTGAGAGGTTTAGGGATAGTTGATTGAGAGTGATGAAAATTTGTTTGTTTACCCCTAGTTTAATTGAGTTCAACAGCAAGTTGGTTGTCTAGCTTTGGCCGTCACCAAAGAGACCCCAAAATTGGGGTCATAGGAGCTATTCCAATGATATGCTTTGCTCCGAAGGACATATGCAAAGGGGTTTATAGTGTTTGTAGGTTCTGGTATGTATTTCATAGAGTGGAGGTACGGTAGCATTTCGTTGGGTGGCGATGGCCTTGGATATCTACATGAACGACAAGGACCCTTAAAATAATGATGACTCATGGATCTCATGGTTTAGGTATGTTGGACTATAAATGGACAGTTTAGTTCTTGGCCGTTTGAGTGGCATGGAATTGAGTATAGAAGAACTGGACTATAATGGTCCTTGACCCCAACTATGAGATCATAAGATGCTACACATATCCAACACATTGAGTTAATGCTTACGAGGTAGGATGATGGCTCCTATGCTTAAATAGTTCGTTATCATATTTGTACTTAGAATATGGCACATCCATAATGAAGATGATCATATAGTGCTATATATTTATATATGTGCTAATTTTGTGGATGTAGAGACATGATAGACATGATTCTTCCTACACTATGTTCCATATGGTACTACGACTGTTATAGTACCTTTAGATTGTTTATCGCGCACACCAGACTGTTGTTTGACTCGAAGTTTATGAGGATGCTGAATATGGATCTTAAGGCTAGTAATAATTCGAGAGGAGGCTAGGGTGAATAATATTTACTTAATTATATGAATCTTTTTGAAGTTTTAAAAGATTTATACTTAAACTGATGTTATTAATAAGCATAGAATCAGAATGCAGATAAAATGTAGTAAAGTAAAAGAAAGAACCCTACGTCTAGTCCTACATAAATCTTGTATGGGGTTCTTTTCCACTAGTAAATGCGATATAATCTCGATTTAAAGGCTACAACACACACCCTCTAGAATTCAAACTTTGGGTAAATTCACTTAGTTTTTGGAATATTAAGAACACTTAATCGATTTTTGAGCCATATCACATGTAGTGGATTTTCGAGATTATCGCAACATCCTTATAACCATTGTATTTTGTTTGAAAGAGTTTACACAGATATTTTGATATTTGAATCCAATTGCTCCTATAACCTGATTTGCACTTTGATCTTGAGAGGTTGATGAGGGAATGGTAGATTATCAAGTCAGAAGCAACTGGATATGACTCTGTTCTAAATTCGGAAGAGTATGATTAAAATTTTCTTAAAAATGAAAGGCGAGAGAAATTGAAGTTTAGAATGAAGAAGATAATGATTTAATTTCATTTCAGGACTTAGGTATTTACAGAAATCAACATACATGCCTACTTGTGAAGATGCACTATGTATGGCACTTCTTTTGAAATTCAAAATTTGAAAAATCGGCTTTTATGTCAGCATATTACATGTGGATATGTTGACATATCCTAATGTAATTTAAAATTTAATTGATTTAAATCATTTTTAATTATAACATAATTTGGAACTTTATAAAAGCATTAAACATGGTTTTTACATTTTTGAATCATAACAAATATTTTTAAAATAACTCTTGAAATATTTGTAATAAATATTAAATATAATTTACTATGCAACTTAAGAGCTTAACATTTCTATAACAGTGAAGATGCAAAAATTTACAGCGGGGATAAAGCAGGGGAATATCGGAGGTGCAAAAAGTTTCATTAGATGTAAAAGCAAATATTTACAATTAGTTAATTACTATTATCATATAATTTGTGTAAAAGAAGCTAATACTAGTTACTCTTATATAACAAAATCAAAGAGTATCATAGTCATGCACACTAGATTTGATGACTATAATATATTACTACCTTATATTAGACGCTTACAACTAAAAATTAGCTCTTTAAACTAACCTTTTTTATTTTTTTAAAATGAGAACTAATCACATCAACCTTTGTATATTAAGACTGCTAAAATAAGCGCTTAAAACCCATAACACGACTAAAAGCAGATCTTTTGTTCATCGGTGCTGAATAGAAAAAACGTAGCGGTCAAAGAGTGCTTGGGGGTATAACAGAGATTTTGTGAGGCTTTAACTTCATAGAAAATTCATATATAATATATAAACAAAGAATAAAGTAATAACCAAAGTTATAAACACATAAGAGTTTACAAAACCAAAGTATAAACAATACATGTAACATCCCATAAAATACACCCTAATTAGACATAGAGAACTAAATTAAAAAACAGCTTAATAATAATGATAATAGGCTAAAAATATGGAACTTGATACATAGGAATTTGGCCATGATGTATTAATGTTCTTGGTGAAATTCTGGTCTGTTTTCATATTTTATTTGTTGAAAACGAAGTCTGAATGAAAAAGATATGAATAGAGCAAATTTTGAGTTTAAATAAAAATGCATGTAGATCCGAATTTGAATTTAAATTGGATAAGCATGGAAAGGGAGTAAATAAAATTAGCATAAAAGGATATTCTATATTCAAAATCAAAGTTGTGTATAATATATGTACATAAGAATGGGGATACATTAAAGGGATAAGAACGAATCAATTACTAATCAATAACATTAAATGATACGACCTGTAAAATAAATTCACCATGCCCATAATAAAAGGGCGGTTGACCGCCCCTCCTTTGTAAGGGTCGAACGCCCTATAAAAGAGAGGTCGACATCTATGCGTGCTGATATATGGTGGCGGCTAGGTTTTTTAGGTTAAATCTTTTAGATTCAGATTCTATGGATGGATCCAATTTTATTATTTAAATCTGATGGTTCCTACACATTTTGGCATCTATAAATAGAGTCGTGGACCTGCACTCTCAACTTGCATTTTCTGAGGCTATCTTCCTTTATTCTTCTTCTTCTTCATCTCTGTTTAGATCTAGTTCTTGGGACATGTTAGTTTCTTCCTCCTCTATTTCTTATTGTATTCTAAATTAGTTTAGGATTGCTGGATCTAACATCTACATGTGTATATAATTATTTTCTATCTCTTATACATTTGTAATCTCAAAGGAAGAAGAATCGAAAACGTTTGCATGACAATAATCCAATCTGCATATAAACACAACTTTCTCTTTATCAGGCTATGAGTAGGATCCTTATGTTTACCTTTTTCTGTATCATGTTTAGCCTAAAATTTGTGGATTGTATATGCTTAAGAGGTTTATGGATTACAAAAACCAAACACAGAACTCCTCAAATATCTAAATTAACAGAAGTGTCAATCGAAGTTGGGTTTGGATTTTATACGTAAATAAAAAGGGGATTTTACGGTTGTTTCTCATTCTAAATCAAAATAGTATGTTTTACTTTCTTTCCTCATATATTTCAAAAATATGTTGAAATAACGGATTTGGGGTACAGTAAACCATACGAAATTAATTCATTGTTTTATCTGTAAAATAGTAGGTTTAAATGCTATAAATTACATGGTGCTTAAGCCCTTATTTTGGTATAAAAATTCACATAAAAACAGAAAGGAAGTGAAATCAGACTAAAAATAAAAAATGCAATTTATCCAAACTAATTCCCTTTATTTACTGATATAATCCCAGAACCTAGAATAACTAGTCTTCTTTTATATGAGTTATTGTTATTTCCTTACTTATAATGTAATCATGAATTATATTGAATCGACTTTCTACATATGAATTGTAGAGAATATTACTAGTAAATCTTTAATTTTGGGTACAGGTTGACTGTTCATGCGATTAACATGTTTTTGTATGCGTGCTCTTTTACTGCGTCTTTATCATATTTATTACTAGCGTAGTCTACTTACGTATTTAATGTTTCATAGTTAGAATTTTCGAATTAAATGTCCCCACTAGGAATTTGTGTTCTTGTGTATGTTAATGACTTTACTTAATATTAAATGACATGTGGGCGTGAGGTTAACCCTTCCTTGTAGTAGAAGTCTGCTTGGACAACCTAACTACCAACAGCTACAAGAAGATGGGTTAATGTAAAACGTCTAGTGTCATAGGAATTTTGCATTGATAGATAAGTCTTCCTCTAGAGAAAGGTCTTAAATGGATGATCCTTCTTATAAGGGTCTTAAGTGGTTGGATTTGCCCATTGCTTAATGGTTTTATCTTTAGGTTTCGAGCTATGGCCATATGGCCCACCCTTATTAGGTATTAAGTGATCTATGGGTCTCCTTTCTCAAATTGATTGTTCAATTAAGGGAATATCTTATCTTATATTGAGTTAGGTAGTTCTTTGGAAGTTGTTCACTTCCTCAAGGGGATAATGGTGAGGGTCCACCTAAATGATGGGAATATTAGAGTTCCATCCAAAAGGGAAAGGAAACCGTCTAAGGGAAGTCTTAAGTGGCTAGGAGTTCGCGTTTAGTGCCAGCTAGATAGAAACGAGGGTCCACCAGAATTGTGTTAAATGGCTTGATGTCTACCTAAACTGGATTTTAAGTCACTAGTTACCATCTCTCGCACTATCTTGGAAGTATTTATATGTATTTGTGCGTCTACTAGGAAACGATGTCTTAAGTACTGGGCTCGCCATTGAATTTTAAGTTATACCATGTATCCACCCTAGGGTATTGGTTGGAATTCACTGATATTTTTGATGACTTTAAGTGAGTGAAGGTTTTGCCACTTTCCTCCATATACATACCAGGAGACAAATGGACATATAAATGTGTGTGTTATCGCTTAGACATACCTTTTATGGTTCTATGCTACCCAAGTATAGGAAAAGGGTTTTTAACTTAAAGATTTAATTCATCTGAACTGTTGTTTTAACCCACCTCCTCTTAACAACACAAAATAAGTAGGATGGCCTTGAGGAGTATGCTGATGGATAGTGGGATAAAGGATGGCGACTATTCTTTTATTAACTGTTTTATGACATTTAGCATTTTGATTTATCTTTGACTTTGTACCTCTGACATTATGGTATTAATGTAGTTTGACATTAAGGTGATTTTATGGTATAGTACATCTATTTTATTATTATACCTTGTTCCATCCATTGTAAGAACCGAGTTTGTAATAGTTTGGCTTTTTTAATTTATTTCTTATAGAAACTAATAAGCTACTTAGAACACCTCTAAGTTCCAATGGGCCTTTTTCGAATTTGAGATTCAAGCCCATTCTTAGTGGGTTGTAACAATACAAAATGTTAGAAATCAAAAAGGATGTTTTGAAAACTCATCACTTGAAAATATAGATTATTCAGAAATCATTTCGAAAAACCATTTGAAGATAATTTTGGAAAATTAGTTTGAAAATCGTTTGGAATGTTAATTTAGAAAGAGATGAAGAGTTATCAGGGTTTTAACATTTATTATAAGACTCTTACTCATCAGGAATATTTTGAATTCTTCAATACTCATAAGTCTTCAATCTCTAACTCTTGAATATTTACATAACATCACCATTTTGAATCAACACTTGATACTGTATAGTCATCATCAATAGCACCTCTCAATATCTTGCATTATATTTACAATAAATATCTAGATAAATATTAGTAATATTAGTATTGATATTTTATATTATTCTTTGGGTTTTTATCATCAAAACCATTAATCATGGTACCAATAGTCTCCTCATTATAAAATAAGACTTTACTTCCCCTTAATCCTAAAACTCCCCTGTAATCTATGCCTATCTAACCAACTGTATATCTCTCCCCCTTTTTCATTAACAAAAACTAGTAACCCTAATACTAATTCTAGCATTGACTAAAACATTAGTTGTACTACTGACTAATTCAAATATTGAATCCCCCTTGAATAACATATAATAGTAGTAATAATAATAAGAGAGACAATTATTCAAGTATGATAAAGGAAAAATCATTTAGATCAAGTTTTTACGAATCATTCTATACAAAAAATCATGTCATTGCAAAACATCCAATCCAATCCAATCCAATCAAAACAACCTAAATTGTTCCCATAAAATTCAATTTATACCCAAACAAGGTTTAGCATTTATTATCAAACAAACTAATTTTATTATATATTTCATGGCACTCCGACCTAACCGTCTTCTCCAAAGATTGTATTTTCCTTTATTGCCTCTTAATTCTCATTATCTTTGTTTATTGGTCACTTGGAATTGTTAGATGGTCCGTCTTTGATAACGTAATAGTCGCCCATCGATTTACATTAAATTGCCTATATTGTCCCTTGATCCGATCGTATGCATTTGCTCGATTCTAAGTGCCTCTAGCTCCGATGAATAAAAGGATTCTAGAGGTTGTTCAAGGTTTTCGATCAAGTTGTGGATGGTAATAACCATTATTTTGAATTCAAGTTTAAATATGTAAAGGAAGAAGATGAATGTTGATTAATCTTTTTTTATGGTATGAAAGGGAATATTATAAGGTTAAGGAGTGGTTTTGGTACCCTCTTGCTTTCTGATCTGGGGTTTGTTGAGTCAGTCATAGGAGGCGACTTCAACGCCGTCTCCTGTCAAGCCGAGAAGCGAGCCGAATACTCTATAAACCGGGCAGCAGTGAGGGATTTCAACTCGTTCATTCATCCTCCGCTCTGGTCTCTTGGAGGTTTCTTTCGTTGGCTCGGATTTTACTTGGTGTAACAACCAGGATGATCAAAGTCGGATCCTCTCTTGACTCGACACAGTGTTCGGTTTAGAGGGTTTGTTTAACCAACCTTTTTGGTTCTCTGTCTTCCACCTTCACCGTGACTTCTTAGATCATGCTCTGATGATCCTTTATTGTTGATCCTTCGTCATGTTCGGTCCTTCTTCTTTCTGGTTTCAGGCTATATGGAGATCCCACCACAGGTTTCATCGTGTGGTGGAAGAATCATGGAATTATCCTACATTTGGCGATACTTTTGTTGTGTTTTCTTGTAAGCTAAAGAGAATCAAACCTTGTTTTAACATTTAGAACATGCAGGTTTTTAAGAATATCATTGAACGTGTAAAAGCAGCAGAAGAGACTCTTATTTTAGCAGAATCATCTTTTGATAAGGTCACTTCTTCCGCTAACAAGGAGACGTGGGCGCTTGCCCTAATCGCCTTTTCGTCGGAGTTTTGTATTGAGAACGCTTTCCTTCGCCAAAAGGCCAGAATTAAGTGGACCATCGAAGGAGATTCAAACTCTAAGTACTTACATTCTTCTATCCATAAGATTAATAGCCTTCTTTCGATTCATCAGATTCTTCGCTCAGATCTTTCTTTGGCTTCCACTCTGAAGGAAGTCAAAGTGACTATCCTGTCCCACTTCCAATCTTTCCTAGGCTCTCCCTCTGTGTCCTTCTCTGACCCAGCTCTTTTGGATTTTATGCCTATGATGGTCCTTCGTGAGGAAAGCGGAGCTCTTTTCATCCCTCCTACTTCTGAGGAAATTCGTGCTTGCGTATTTGCACTGAGTAAGGATAGTGTGAGTGGGCCAGACAGTTTCAACGGGATTTTTTCAGGAGTGTTTGGCCGATCATTCAAGTGGACCTTTGTCTTGCCATCTAGTTTTTCTTCTCGGGTGGAGCTCTCCATCAGGACTGGACTTCCACCAATTTGGTTCTCATCCCCAAGTGCGAAAGTCCACGTTCATGCGTGGATTTTCGTCCTATCGGTCTATGTAACTTCACTAACAAGGTTATCTCTAAGGTGTTATCTCCTAGACTAACACCTTTTTAGATCGTATTATCTCCTCTTCTCAAGCTGGATTTGTTAAAGGATGCCTGACCTTTTAGCCCAGGAGCTGGTATCTCAAATCGATCGAAAGGTCAGGGACTCTAATGTGGTTATCAAGCTTGACATGGCTAAGGCTTATGACCGGATGTCATGGTTTTTTGTCATTAGAGATCTGAGGGCATTCGGCTTTCTAGAGCCTCTTATTGATTTTGTGTGGAGACTTATTTCAAACTGTTGGTTTTACGTTCTCATCAATGGATCTACCAACGAGAATTAAATCGAGAAGGGGTCTTCGTTATAGAGATCCCCTTTCCTCGACTTTGTTTGTCATCGCCGCAGAGTCTTTTGTGCGTGGATTACATTCACTAACAATTGCGGATTAAATTCACATGTTCAGCATCCTAAGTGGTTGCCTCTCATCTCCTCCTTATCGTTTGCGGATGACATTATCATTTTTTCAAATGGTAATCGACGATCCTTCTGCCATCTCATAGCCTTTATCTATTACTACGAGAGGTATTCGGGCCAACTCGTGAGTTCTGTTAAAAGCTGCTTCGTCCCACTGAAAGATTTGTCTCTAGCGAGGATCTCTTAGATCAAAACCTTCTCCCGTTTCAAGGAAACTTTCCTTCCTTTTCTTTACCTCGGTATTGTTCTATACATACGTAGGAAACTTAATGCAATTTTCGGTCCCCTAACTGACAAATCTAGGGTTAAGATTATTCGTTGGAACACGACTCTCCTTTCTCAAGCAAGTAGAATGGTTATTATAAAATTGGTTCTTGACTCTATAGGATCGCATGTCTTTGCTGCCATGACTCCAACTTCCTCCTTTTTTTGCTCTTATCATTCTTTGGCATCGTCTTTTTTCTAGGGGATAAAGGACAATGCTAATCATCACCATTGGATTTCTTAGGAAATCATTTGTTGTCCCAAAAGAGAAGGAGGTTTGGGCTTTTGAAATCCAAAAAATATATGTATTGCCTTTGGTTGTAATCTATGTGTCCAGTTCGGATCTAACAACTCCCTTTGGGTATTGTTTCTTCATGCCAAGTACCATAGACTTTTGCTCTGGATTACATCGGTACCCCGTCTGATGCTAGTGAGACATGGAAATGAATGCAATCCATGAAATCCTTCTCTGACTCTCATGGGGGTGGGATCGGGTGGGATGGAGGCCCTTTCTCGGTTCGAGCGACTTGTAATTCGGTTAGTCTTCGGATTACTATTTTTTCTTCCATTTGGGATGCTCGTATGCCTCCCTAGGTTTCCTTATTTATGTGGAAAATCCTTCATAATGGGTTACCACTATATGATAACCTTAGGAGGATTGGCATTCCTCTTGTTTCTCGGTGCAGATGTTGCAAGGCAGGTGATATGGAATCTAGTGCTCATTTATCCTTTCAGGACTCTTATGCTAGGTCTCTTTGGAATTTCTTTGGGAACTTGATAGGTCTTCGAGGAAACGTTGCTTTCCTAGTAGACTTGCTGAGATTTTAATGGACTGACATCTCTGGCAAATCTCTCTGTTCTATCCTTTTGCGTCTGGTTCCTTGTGTAATCTGTTGGCATGCTTAGGGCTCTCGAAATAGAGCAATTTCTGATGAGACTCCTATGGATTCCTCAACCATCATACGAAGGTTAAGTCGTGGTATGCCCTTCAAGGGAGCAATTAGATCCCGCTTGCGGGATTTCGCTCGTACCTTTGATGTTACGCCAGGTTCGCCTCCTCCGGGCGGGGATTGGTTGAATCAATGGTTGTTTTATGTGTGTGGGCTCAGTGTGTCTCCTATTTTCCTGTCTCGTCCCACTCTCCTCATGTTATTTTGTTGTCTTGTAGTGTAGGTAATGGATTTATTGGTACTTGGTAGGTTACTATCTTCAGGTCTCACTTACTTCTAGGTTATTTAGGAGTTGCTTGGTAGAAAAGCAAGAGCTTTGGGCTGGATTTGGTTCACTGTAACAACTGCCACTTTTAGGACTGGATCTTCCAGTGTTTGGAGCCGATTGCCTGGAGCTGTCGAGGCCTTGACTCTTGGGTGAGGTTAGAGAGAGGCTTTCACTGGCCCGCTTGGCTTGGATCTCAGTTGTTCGACCCTCCTTGCTATTGATTGGGGTGGTCTTAGCCTCGGTATTGTGTTCTGTTGTTTGTTGTGTTTCTTTTTGTCCACAGAATTTGCAGTTGACTATTACTACAGATCTATTTTTATAAGCCGTTGGAGAATGGATTCATTCTTCCTTTCGCTATGTATTATTATCTTCTGTAATATATACATATATATATATATATAAGGTTAAGGAGTCATCTGAAATGAATAAACGCAAGACAACCATTTAAATTTCAAAATTTTAGAATATCGCAGTTATATGTTCCCATTATCAGGGTACGTGGACATGCAGTTTTCTAAAGTAACCATCTTTGGATATATTTATGTATATTGATTTTTTTTTCTTTCTAAAATTGATATATGAATTAATATTTAACAGACTAACATGTGCTTCCATTGAAAATTCAAGGATGGTTACAAGAAATCAAATATTACAATGCTTAGATCATAAATTAGAAGATAAATTAATACAACAACCATTTCAAACACATATAAAAAATAGAGTGATAAGGAGGATGACGATAGTGTGGGGTATATTCCTAGCTAAGTTTTCCAAAGAAATTGTTTATTTTGCTAGAAATTTTTTTAGTTTCTTAATAACAGATTTCTCACGTATCTTTTGGTTTTCAATGACCTTCTTTGATTTTTTTTAAAAGATCTATGTTTTTTGGACGGACCGGAAAATCAGTACTTTCCAAAGAGGTTTTCTTTTTCTTCCTTCTCCTCTTCTTCTCCTTTAGATTCCATTTTTCCCCCTCTTCCTCCTCTTACTTATATTTCTTCTTCTTTCCCATGCATAAGCCAATCTTCCTTTTCGGCATGAGGTTCAATATCAAAAGAATTTTCATGAGGACAAGATTGAATTAAGCAAAATGTTTTTGAGTGACAAATTTGTCTCCTTTGAAATTCATCCCAAAATAGTTTAAAAACCGAGTAAGATAAACTCCATGAAAGAGTGTTTCCATGATTTGAAAGATTCTTCGGACAAATTCATTCAAAATGACTTGTATCCAATTTATGATTTACATATCTTCAAGAGAAAAAAGAGCATTACACACTTTCAAAGTTGAATTATTAAAATTTTCCGATCTTGGAGTGATAGTTGTTGTGAAAGTAAGTTCGAAATTATTTTTTGAACTCGAAATTATCATCCTTTCCAAAAATATGATGAAAAGCTTCTTGATTATACTCATAAATTTGAAAAGAAGAAAGATCAACATCGATGGATTTACATCCAAGTATGTGAACCATAACATCACAGTTCAAAATAATTAGCTTCCATTTAACGTTGCTTTAAACTTCTCCTTCATTACCTTCGTGAAACTTTCTATTTAAATTCGCATAAAACATTTTCACTAAATAAGGATTAAAAAAAGAAAAATGATTTTGAGAAGCATCAATACGACTAAGAACATTGTTTATAGTCTCATGATGTGGGAGTTCCAGAGAAAGCCATTAAAGAAATGTTTTAGGAAGATAAGGGTTTGAAGAATGTTTAAAATTTGAAATGAAACATGAAATAAATGAAGATGTGAATACAATATATATACATATATATATATATATATATAAATATAAATATATATATAAATATATAAGTGCCACATTTTCTAGTCAAAGGATATCTTTTAATGACATAGGATTTAGTGAAAATGTGAGAGAAATTCAAACTTCAAAATTGATTTTGAATTTCAAAACCTTGCTAAGATATGTCAACATATGCACATGAGTATGTTGACTTATGGTGCATGTTATGAAAATTCATCTTATCTTATTTACGTATTTATATTGTTATCTTTCTCATGTATATATATATATTCAGAAAATGAATTGTTAATAAGATATAACTTTTTAAAAATATTTTATATTATTATTTTATCAATTTTAAAAATCAAATAATTATGATTTTATTTAAATATTAAAGCAACAATTTAACTAATTCAAAGTTCAAGACAACCAAAGAAGCCAAATACCTAACAAAATAATTTAAATGTGTACCTAATTTAAATTCAATTTTTTTTCCTTTTTGTCTTGTATTACCATGAAGCACGTATTGGCAATTTCAGTATCTGAATCATTGTCACCTGAGGATGTATCTGAATCTTCTAATGTTGCAATATATGCTCTTTTCTCTTTTCTGGATGAATCAATATTAGATGTGTTTTTTTGTTTATCTGCATAAGGAAATTTTTATGTCATATATCCGGGTTTATCATAGTTGTAACATTTGATGTTATTTTGAATGTTGCTTTATTTCTGAATTCTTCTATATTTCAGAAATTTCCTAAAACTCTGTGTCATGAGTCTTATTGTGTTATTATCATCACTTTTTGAATTAGAATTGTGTGTTATTGCATTGAAGGTTATGGTTTCTTCTCTACTGCTTTGATTTCTCTTCTGGACTGCATTTGTGTTTCAAAAAACATTAAATTTCCAATTATATCTTTAAGTTTAGTAGATAGTAATATCATTAGCCTTTTGAATTGCTAGAATCTTTAGACCTATTCAGAAGTAAGTGAATTGAAATTTTTGTAACTTGATCTTCTTTAGAAAATGTTTTACGGAATGTAACAAAAGAATGTACTATATCTTATAATCTAGTATATTATCGAATATTGATTCATTTAGACTCATTATAATAATTCAAGCTGGTTTTCTAACATAGAAATCATATTTTGTTGAACTTAACTTGTGCCTTCATGTGTAACTTGAAAGTTTCTCCAAATTTCAAATGCAGACTTATAAATATACATTGTATTGAATTCATTTCACTCTAGTGAACAAAAAAATTTACTCATGGATTTAGAATTACTTTGTACAACTACTTTTTAATAATCAACAATCCATTGTGAAAATTGTATTTGGGGTTTATTGTCCTTAATTTGTGTGATATCCTAAATGTACAACCTTGTTGATTGCAAATAAATTATCATTATACATGACCAATATGAGTAATTGTTGCAATTAAAAAGTGGTAGTATGACACTAGATTAACCTTAGACAAATGAACAATCAATTGTGTTACCAACACTACTATTACCACTATTGGTAGCTATTTTAAAAATGTTTCAAAAATAAAATCACAAAACACTTTGAAAGACCTGACTCTAATACTTGTAAGGATGTGGAATTTGGATTTGAAGGTTAATATTAACACTTCATTATATGAATCCTATTGAACTGTAGTAGATTTATACTTAAGGTGATGTTATTAACAACCACAGAATCTGAATGCAGGTAAAAGTAAATGCATTAAAATGAAATGAAAAAACATACCAGAATTTTTATACTAGTTCGGAGTTAACGTACATCCATTCCTGCGTATAACTTATAAGGATTTCTCTTCCAGTAGTAAATAAAAATACAATCTTGCTTACGAGGGTATGAGACGCACCCTCTAGATTTTGGCCTTTGAGAAAAGTCACTTAGTATACAAGCCACTAAGCACACCCAATTGATTTCCAAGCCAAAATCACACTTAATATATTTTCGAGACTACCACCATACATTTGTAATTAGTGTATTTTATTTGTAAGAGTTTACAAACTCAAATATTTTGATCATTTATAACACTTCCTCTTATAACTCAGGTTTACACTTTCACCTTGAGAGGATGTTGAATGAATGATAAAGAATCAAATCATAAACAATAGGATTTGATTCTTATTGAAATTCGAGAGTGTTTGATTAAGATTTTATTAAAAATTTAAAGAGGAGAGGAATAGGAGTTTAGAATGAAGAAGATGATGATTTAAATTCTTTTAAAACTCGGGTATTTATAGAAATCTACTGTCATCCCTATTCACAAAGAGATATGTTGAATAGACACATCTTTTGAAATTTAATTTTTGAAACACTGGTTGGTATGTCTAGTTACTATAGATGTATATATCGAAATATCCTAGTGAAATATGAAATTCTAGTTTATTTAAATTATTGAAATTATATTCCTTTATAAAATAATTAGAAATTTTGTACAATCATTTTAAATAGTTTATACACATTTCAATCGTAATTAAACTTTTTCAGAATAACTCTCGTATAAAATATTATATATAATATATAAAATAAAATATAAGGAAATTGCTAAAGTTATAAGAGCATAAGAATTATAAAATCAAGTATAAACAATATGAAAGGTTTGAAATCAAAGTATATTATGCAAAACTAATCATTTAAAATCAAAGATTATTTGAAAATCATTTGGAAAATTATTTGAAAACAAGATCAAATGCTATTAGAATTTTAATATTTACTCTAGGACTTTGTTCTCATTTGGAATATCTTGAAATGTAGTATTCTTTAATACTCATGAGTATTCAGTCTCTAACTCTTGAATCTTTATATCAATATCATTATCTTGAATCTACACTTGAAGTTGTATAGTCTTCATCAAAAATGCATGTCAATATCTTGCACTACAAATCAATATATATCTAAATAAACATTAGCAATATTAGTATTAGTATTTTATATTAATCTTTGGGTTGCTATCTTCAAAGCTGTTACCTCATGGTACTAACAAGGTTTTTTTTTTTTTTTGCTTTTTAATATCTCGAACATTTTTATATGAGTAGACTTGACAACATGTGTAAGTAATGTTTCGAGCTCTATATGTAGATTAGCACGAGGCAATGCTTTCTCATATCTATCCATGTATTGTTACTGTTTATTCCGCTATGTGACACCATGGAGCCTTCAGAAAGTAGATTATTTATTATTAGAATAGTTTTCTAGTTAAGATCATTTATCTCTTTAAAATCTCTATAACTGCTCTGTATGATTGTATAACTATGACGACCCCAAACCCCCGTTCCACGGTGGCAAGGGTAATCTTTGGAATATAACACATAAACAAATAACAACAGAACAGAAATATATAAATACACCAGATAATGTACATCAAATTACACTGGAAATAATAATCATCAGAGTTACACAGTATAACAGGATCATACTTAGTACAAAATACAATTCAGCTTTATATAAAATGTCCATAGCGGAATCAAACATAATATGTACAACATGAGCTGAACAACATAAAAAGAAAGAAGTGATAGAATCCATCTTCAGCTCCATAGCTATCTAGATAGAGCCTGCTAAAACCTGAATACAAGGCTGCTCGTGTAGAAAATAGGGGACCCGAGTTTGCAAGTGAGACAAACTACGAGTCAGTCATGAGACTGGTATGAGAAATCCACTTAACTTATTTAATAATAAGGCCAATCATAGGACCACGTCGCTAACGCAGAACGGGTTTACTCCATTGGATTGCCAGTGCTCAAAACAAGTAAATCATTTAAACATCGTAATGCTTTTTATAAAAATGAAGCCATTATAAGACTCAGTTCCTATCACACAATGCAACGCAAACCGAAGGATAGAGTTTTACCTTATAATGGCCAAAATATGCTTGATATGAATAAAACAAAAGCATTTGATATTATTACCCGTGTTAATATGTTTCAAAAACAATTTCAATCATAAGTATCAATCATAGACGACATGGGTACCATATATCATGTCGCCATATATAGGTATACAATCAAAACCGCATGATGTCGTATTTGGAAATTGGATTTCCGTCATGAACCAAGGCAAGGGATCCTCCATACCGCTTCGAGACTGTCTAGCCCGAGCCTCAGGACCCAGACTCAGGTGGGCCCTTGGATCGTCAGGGCTAGTCCACACGGAGTGGATTAAAATGTCTGCATACTGCGTTTCCCCGCCCTATGTGGCGTAAACTGGTCATATCCTGACCAGACCATTGGCTACGAAGAGATCGAAATAACCGGGGCGCCTCGCTATCCATCATCCGAATAAGTAAAATGCACGGGCGTGTAAAACCCAAAAAACCACTCCTAGCTAGAAGGAAACACATGCTCTCTCTGCAGTCCTCTCCCATTTCTGGTTCATACCGGGGTGTGAGGCTCGCGAATCAACGCTATACACAAAGCTAGCTTTATTAAAGCCATGCTTTGGTCATCTACCACAAGACTCTGCTTTTCAACAAAAGCCTTGATCATTGCATCTCAGCATGACACGTTGTCAATTTACAACGTCAGACACACATCCATTTACAAGTCCGTTCTGGGTCTGAACGAGACATGAGCCACCTTATTCCTCTCCCGTATGTCCAATACAGGAGAGAGGCTCTCGCACATCCGAACGATCAACAAGTATGTACGGACAACCACCACTGTGACCCCTTCAGGGCAGCAACTCCCATCAAAGGCATCAGCAGCCATCCATTCGATGTGAAGATCCTCGGTCTTGCACCGTCTTCATTTCTTCGACTTCTAATCGTTGATGAATTATTTGAAATGAGAATTAACTTGGCCTTTTCAAATAATTCATGTATATTTAGAATTCAAATCAATTCATTTCATGGTTAAATTATTTGACATCCATAATTCAGTTCAGTAATATAATTTTCATGTCAAACACATTCAACCATCAAATATCCAATAAACCGAGTAAATTCAGTTTATTCCCATTCCATATTGTTTATAATGTTTTATAACAATTTATCGATATTTTTATTTATTTAAAAATAGCCAATTTATGCAAATGACGCTTCAGGCCATAACGCGGCCATGGCGCTGTTTTTCCTTAGATTCGATTTACACATATCTGAAAATCTAACCGTTGTGTTTTTACAAATTTTATACCATTAGAAAGATCTTTTCAAAACGGATCCAACGGTTCCAGTTTCGGGAAAATCCGACGGTCGGATCTCCCGGTACAATCGTTTAAAGTTACGATTTCAAAATACGAACTACAGCGTCGTTATTCGATTTAATTTAATTATATATATATATAGTTCATTCTAGTGCTGTTTTCATTCATATTTGAACTAAACATTTCACACAATCTAACAGTTGGATCTTTACGAATTTGGTATCGTTGGAAAGATATTTTCAAAGCGGACCCAACGGTTTCGGTTTCGGGAAAATCCAAGGGTCGGATCTCCCGGTACAATCGTTTAAAACCACGGTTTCAAAATACGAACTGCAGCTTTGTTATTCGATTTATTTTAATTACATATATATAAACATAATCCGTTCTTCGATTTCCAAACCATTTTCATTTCATATATTTGATAAAAATAATATTTTTGCCCAACGAATATTTGTTTCAACACATGACTATTTTTAACACTCATACATATAATAAAAATGTGATTTTTATTGTCAAAATAATTTATTTAAAACATGGATATTTTTAGCGATTCATATATATAATAAAAATGTGATTTTTATTATCAAAACAATTTATTTCAAAAATGAATATTTTATATACTTCATATATATGATAAAAAAGTAATTTTTATCTTTCGAACATTTTATTCATCATATGAATATTTTTCCGACACATGAATATAAATCAAACACAGGAATATTTCAGAAAATTTCGGCAGCATAACGGTAGGGGGTTTAAAACCGGCACCATCCTAAGTACGGCTCCTCGCACTACCTTACGCCTCGCAGCGTTCCCTAAGGGGATTATCCTTATAATCTAAATATTTCGATCATTTTCATATCCCAATGGATTTTTCCACAAACAATTCCAATTTTGTTTCAACCACAAACAATCTTTATCAACCATTCACATTTATCAACCAAATTTCACGTCAACCAAAAGCCAAACAATCACAACCAATATATATTGTCCATGGTCTGTGGACGAAGGGAGTATATATATATATATAGATATATGTATATAAATATATTTCGAATTCATTTCAATATCATTCAACGCACATATAATTTTTACAACACATATATAAGTTATACATCGCACATATAATTTATACAACACTTATACATGAGGTATACAATGCTTATATAACTTATACATCGATTATATAATTTATACATCGTCATTCCATATCGTTTATAATTTGAAAATCTCAAGTTGGGTTCCACTCCTCTAAAACTTGTAGGAAGCTCCAAAAAATCTCCGGTCTCTTCTAGAATTAGAAGACGTCCACACAAGTCCAATGTTTCCTGTTCCATCGAATTTCGTTACCGTATGAAAATGTTATGATTTTTATTCTAAAATCATAAATCGTAACGGTTTTAAAGTGTTGAAACTATTTTAAATTCAACAGGCTGTTACCTCTCTATAATTGTTAAAACCTAGGGTTTGAATTCACGCTTAATCCGTTCAGTTTGATGACGATCCACCTGTACCGCGTTGAAGAGCCTGGAGTGTCGCGCCGGAACCTGGTGCTCGGGTCAAGATCGACAGCACTATGGGGTCACGATGGCAATGGTAAAGCGGTGACTTTCGAGGCTCCAAACTTCCAAGATATTGAACGATAAGATCCATTACCAGTATGGATTTAACGAGGGGAAGATCCTCCTCAGATTTCTCTAAAGAATCGGCGTGTTTTGTTGTGAGAATCGAAGGATATTGGGGAGGAAAGAAATCGACTTCTGCCGCCGTCGGTTTGAGAGGTTATTGGGTTTGGAGCGATAATGGACTGGGTCAACGAGAGTTTTCATTGGCCTATATTTTTTTATTTAACTTATTTAATTGTAAAAATATCTGTTAACTCGTACGAACTCCAATTCAAACCCAACGACTATCGCCCCTAGCCAAATACCCCCATTCCGAATACAATGTAATATGTTTCGTAGGCTCATTCGACTATTTCAGTCAGTTTTTCTTCAAATTAAAATATAAAACATTCAAATATGGATTTGAACGTACATTTCAATTTGCTGGGCCACATACTGATTCTAAAAATTCCATAAAAATAAATCTAGCTATGTTTGGACGATACGGTCCCAACAAAACTAGTTTCGTCAAATTTGGAGACCGTTTGAAAAATGGTCATTTTCTGGTCGATCCAAATTGACTGAAATTAACCAAACACGTTTTCTTTTGCTAAGCTCACATATTAACTCCAAAAATTATGGAATTTGAAACCTAGCAATAATTTGACATCCTAGATTAAACAAAAGTGGTTTCATCGAAAACGGAGGTCGTTTGCAAAATGTCTATTTTCACGGGCTATATTAACTCCGTAGCGACCTTTCTGAAAATTCATTTGGTCATAACTTTTGATCCGCTATGAAATTTCGATTTTCCAGATTCGTTAGAAAGATATTCTTAAACATATTTAAATATTTTTTGTCACTAAAATCCATTTTATTTATAACCGGTACAGTCAGTCAAAGTTTGAATTCAAATTTTCAAACTGCTGCGCCATTTCAGGCCTTGTTTTATAATTAAAATAAATATATTCGCTATAACTTCGATCCAAATAGATTTTTGGTCGTTATTATTTAAGATTTATTTTAAATATTCAAAATCTAATAAAATAGCAAAATTAAAATTTTTAAATTGGTTCTGATTTTCTGGTTGTTACAATCTTCCCCACTTAAAATCTTTTCGTCCTCGAAAAGGAACGAAGCTGAAAGTTGTTTAACTAACCAACTCAACTTTCATTGTGGCTTCCATTCTTCAACTTTTCAGTTTCTAAGAATTTTCTAATTCTTCAAAAATTTGGCTAACACCCTAATTTTTGAAAAATTTCGCCATAACCTCCTTTAAACGGGGAGGGGTTTGGAAATTTATTGGGCCGTATTAGGTACCCAATAAATCCTAATAAGCATACACATATCTATAGTGATATATTCGGGTGTCCACAGGGGAGTGTATATAGATCATAACTCCAGAGAATAAATTCTCGTCACCCTATAAATGGTTTTTGTGCCTTAATGACCAGAGAGACGTGTTTATTGTCATCTCCAGACTCGTGTGGGGTTTTTATTAATCTGGCAATTTACTATTATAATTTATATAGTCCATGTCAGTCTTCGGTTCAGCCTGTAATATAGTCATCGCCATACAAGCCTCTCGCTTGTATAGTAAATCTTGAACCTCATCACATAAGCCCCAAATGCTTATATGGTATATGATAGGGTATGCTATCTTCAGGAAGTATGCCATGCAGTTTAGTTCAAAATTAATTGTTACTATCCTATGGCGACGTTTATTATTTCACATAGAACAACCAACACTCTGCATCCAGTGGCATTCACAAGAGTTGATAAAATAATAAAATTGCACATCCAACTCATTAAGGTTTACCTATTTGTCGGGCACGCAAATAAATTCTTTACTCAATAACAAATCCATTTAACTGTTTAAACATATATAATGTACATGCATGTATTTCTGTTAATTTTTAAATCAGTTCAATATTTGATTTAATTGCATAAATTTACCTTTCATTCTCTTCTTGATTAAATTAACTATCATTCCAATATTTTGATTAATCAAATTCATAATCACACAACACAAACAACAATCAATTTGCTGATTAACCTTTCAAATATATACTAATTAATTCATATACTCCTTTAAATTCATTCAGACTATATAATTAAAAAAATTACAGCGATGAAAAGGAAACAATAGCAAGTAGAAAACAATACGAAAATGCAAAATATGGTAAATGTACCTTGCACCAGAGTTAATCAGAGATATCTACCCTGCAATTGGGATAGGCTTTCTTAATGCTCTCCTCAGTTTCCCAAGTACAGTCTCGCGGATCTCCACTCCATTGCACTTTGACTAAGTGAACCCTCTTGTTCCTCAACTCTTTAGTTTCCTTGCCAATAATCTTTGTTGGCTCTCTCCTCACAGCTAATTCTGGATTAATTTCCAAATCCTGTTGCGCTGCTTCTTCCATGACCAAGTTTGGATCATGTACATGCTTTCGAAGTTGAGATACTGAAACACATCATGTACTCCAGGCAACCAGTCAGGCAATTAAACCCTATAAGCGAGAGTTCCAATCCGTTCAAGCACAGGAAATGGACCAATTAATCTGGGCGCCAACTTCCCTGTTTTACCGAATCGGACGACTCCTCTCATTGGAGAAACCCTCAAATATACATAGTCACCAACAGCAAATGACAAATCTCTTCTTCTCGAGTCTACATAGCTCTTCTGTCGGCTTTGAGCTGCCAGTAATCATCATTTTGCCCGACCTTAATCGATCGCTAGATCGATCAAAATCGTTCAAAACCCGCATACGTTAACTTTGGGAATACAACACATTAGAACAATAACAACAGACTTTTATAAACATCATAATAATGTTACATCAGAGTACAGAATATCTGAGTACATTAATAAATAAAATACAGCGGAAGACTTGTTACAATAAATTAATACAATACACAGCGGAATACTTTCTATGCTTTGGACACAACTTTAGGCTTCGATCCAGAATCTTGCTCAAGAGATAAATATTTGCAAACTCGGGTGCCCTCTTTTCCACACGGGCAGTCGAGTAACTTTTTGCATCATATCTTGTCCTAATACAAGTATATTGCTAGGTTCTACCCAACAAGCGGGAGATCTGCATGGTCGACCATACAATGCTTCGAATAGTGACATTTTCAGGCTCTCTTGGTAGCTGTTGTTGTATGAGAACTCAGCCAAATGCAAGTGGTCTTCCCATGATCCGCCAAAATCGATAACACAAGCCTGCAGTAAATCTTCTAGAATACGATTCACCCTCTCAGTTTGACCATCAGTTTGAGGATGATAAGCGGTGCTCAAGTTCAGTTTCATTCCCAATTCTGCTTGGAATGCTTCCTAGAATTTACTAGCAAATATCGGGTCACGATCACTAACGATACTCATGGGAACTCTATGAAGTTTAACAATTTCTTTAAAATAAATCTACGCCAGACTTTGAGCGGTTCTATTTGATCTGGCAGGTATGAAATGGGCGGTCTTCGTGAAACGATCTATGATCACCCAAATACTGTCGTTTCCTCTCCGGGTTCTGGGAAAACCATCTATAAAATCCATAGAAATTTGTTCCCACTTCCAACCTGGAATTTCCAATTGTTGCAACAATCCAGCGAGTTTCTGTTGATCACTTTTAACTTGTTGACAAGTAGTACACAGGCTAACGTACAGGAAATGTCTCTTTTCATAGATCTCCACCAGAAAGTGCATTTGATATCATTATACATATTACTCACTCCTGGATGGATACTGAGTTTGGATTTGTGACATTCATCCAATACTTCTCTCCGGAGCTCAGATATGTTTGGAACACAAATTCGGCCCTTTAACCTCAGAACTTCATCGTTATCAATCTGAAAACTCGAGGCCTCGCCTTTCTGAATTCTCTCTCTGATCTTCTGAATGAAGTGATCATCCTTCTGAAAAGCAGATATGTTATTAATCAATGAAGGCATGATTATAATATTGGCAATGATTGCATTCTTCCTGCTGAGCGCATCAGCTACAACATTGGATTTCCCCGGAGTATATAAAATATCAAGATCATATGCCGCGAGAAATTCTAGCCAACGCTGCTGCCTCATATTCAGATCTTTCTGGGTGAATAAATACTTCAATGATTGATGATCAGTATATATTTCGATCTTCTCACCCAATAAATAATGTCTCCAGATTTTCATAGAAAACACGATGGCTAACAATTTGAGATCGTGAGTTGCATAGTTCTTCTCATGCGGCTTCAACTGACGACTAGCATAATCGACTACTTGGCCTTTTTGCATTAATATTGCAATAAGACCTTCTTTAGAAGCATCTGTCCAGACTTTCAAGTCTTGATTGCCATCGATAATTGTTAGTACTGGAGCAGTCGTCAATCTTAACTTCAGCTTTTGGAAAGTTGCCTCACATTCTGGAGTCCAATTGAGCCTTGAATGTTTCTTAGTATGCTTTGTTAAGGAACTAGATATCTTTGAAAAATCCTTAACGAATTTCCGATAATAACCAGCCAATCCGAGAAAACTTCGGACTTTTATCGGCGTAGTTGGCTGCTTCCAATTTTGACTAGCTGTGATTTTACTGGGATCCACAGAAGTTCCTTCCTTTGATACAACGTGACCCCGAAACTTGACTTCCTCTTGCCAGAATATACATTTGGAAAATTTGGCTTTTAAAACATTCTTTCTCAGAATCTCTAACACTTGTTCCAAATGTTTTGCATGCTCGCTCTCTGACTTAGAGAAGATTAGAATATCATCAATGAAGACCAGTACAAATTTATTCAATACTTCTCTGAATACCCTGTTCATTAAATCGACAAAATAAGTTGGAGCGTTACATAAGCCGAACGACATTACTAACCACTCGTAGAATAAATCTGGACCTCTGAATGCTGTCAAAGGAACACACTCTTCGGCAATACGAAGCTGATGGAAACCTGTAGCTAGGTCCATTCGTGAAAATACCTATGCTCCATTTAATCGATCCAGCAAATCATCAATTCGCGGCAATGGATATTCATTCTTTAATGTCTGCTTATTCAAGTCACGATAATCCACGCATAGTCAGAGAGTACCATCTGATTTTGGGACAAACAACACTGTTGCTCCCCAATCAGAGAAACTAGGCCTGATCAGACCCTTATATACAAGCTGTCGAGTCTAATTGTCTAATTCTTCTTTTTCCTTCAAGGTCATTCTTCGAATAGAGTGAACTACTGGCCTTGCATTTGGAACTAAAGAGATTTTGAAATCAATTTCCCTACGCGGAGGTAAGCTAACAACTCCTTCAAACACATCCGCATAATTCTTGACGACAGGAGTATTTTCTACGTCGACCGGGGTATTCTCTGCAACGACAGGAATATTTTCTATTTGAGCAGGAGAAACATCCAGAGCTGACCAAAAGTCTTTTCTACCTGAATTCAAACCTTTGCATGGTATGGTTATATATCCTAACTTTGTTTTAACTTTAACAACTCTTTCTGCACAGTTAACTTCTGCTTCATACTTAACCAATCCAATCTTATAATAAGATCGAATTCAGTAAAATTCATGACGATCAAGATGATAGGGAATCGATAGTGGGAGATAGAGACAGGCACCCCACAAATCCAACTAAGATTGAGGGAACCCCCAACCAGATTATGGATAGTCATGGGTTCTTTGAGCTTTTTCAAATTCAAATCCTGTTTCTTAACCGCATTACTTGCAACAAAGCTTCGCGACGTGCCTGTATCAAATAGTACTTTAACTGGAATATCTTTGACAGTAAGCGTGCCTTCCAAAACATCTAGCCTCGCTTGACTGGCTGAGGATGTAGGAACTTCTGCCACTTCATTTACCTGCACTATTTGAGATTTCTGTGATTGTTGGCAATTCTTCGCAATATGACCGACCTGGTAGCACTTATAGCATCCCCTATTCTCTTGAAACCCCATCTTGGATTAAATCCACTCTTTAATCGCTTCTTTAAGGGTCCATAGTTTATCGCCAAATGCCCTTTTCGATTTCAGTTAGAGCAGGTGGCAGTTGTTACTGGCCCTTTCTCAGATTCAAACTTTTTCCTATTGAATCTAGGCCTCTTACAGAACTCAGACTTCGTACTTATCTCAGGCTGCATACTTGCCTTTGGCTGTGTACTTGTCTCCGGGCTATTAGTTTCGAATTTCCTTTTGTTGCTAGAACTGATCCCTTATTCAGCGCCCAAAAGGTCTTGTTTATCTAGATCTTCATACTGATAAACCATGTATATCATTTCAGAAAAAGGTTGTTGCACATGTGCAGTTACACCACTTTGGTACTTTCTTTGAAGCCCGTTAATAAACCTCAGATTCTTCATCTTTGGATTTTGAATTAGATGTGGGGAAAAACGAGAAAGTTCATTGAATTTCTTATGATATTCCAGAATGGTCATATCTCCTTGAATCAGATAGTAGAATCCATCACTTAACCGCTCAGTTGCTTATGGAGGAATAAATCTTTCATTGAAAATTTCTTGGAATCTATCCCAGGTAATATTACCTTCTGGATTATCCTTAATGACAGCGTCCCACCAGATTAAAGCTTCGTCTTTGAGTACCCAAGATGCCTGTAATCTTTTCTGATCATCTCTCAGTTTTGAACCTTCAAAGATTTTCTCGGCAGAGCGTATCCATGCTTGTGTTTAAATAATGGATTCATTGCCCGAGAACGGTACACCACCCAGATTTCGATACTTGTTTGATAGAGCCTCAATATTTGGTTTTGACCTACCTCTTCTACTTCTGCCACTAATTTTTCAATGTCTGCAAATAGCAGACAAAGTGTTAGGCCAACATAGAAGGTATCTTTAAAGCATAGAGATATATACTTGAATGTAAATGTGTCTACCGGGGTGTATTTCATTCTGCTATACTCATTCTAGGATATTACTGATCCTATCTGAAATGAGATATTCGTCTTAGAACACTACTGGTTCTATTTTTGACGAGTTCGTTAATACGTTATATTCCAGAACTAAGCTTAACCAAAGCTCTGATACCACATTGTGACGACCTCAAACCCCCGTTCCACAGTGGCAAGGGTAATCTTTGGAATATAACACATAAACAAATAACAGCAGAACATAAATATATAAATACACCAGATAATGTACATCAAGTTACACTGGAAATAATAATCATCAGAGTTACACAGTATAACAGGATCATACTTAGTACAAAATACAGTTCAGCTTTATATAAAATGTCCATAGCGGAATCAAACATAATATGTACAATAGGAGCTGAACAACATAAAAAGAAAGAAGTGATAGAATCCATCTTCAGCTCCATAGCTATCCAGATAGAGCCTGCTAAAACCTGAATACAAGGCTGCTCGTGTAGAAAATAGGGGACCCGAGTTTGCAAGTGAAACAAACTACGAGTCAGTCATGGGACTGGTATGAGAAATCTACTTAACTTATTTTATAATAAGGCCAATCACAGGACCACGTCGCTAACGCAGAACGGGTTTACTCCATTGGATTGCCAGTGCTCAAAACAAGTAAATCATTTAAACATCGCAATGTTTTTTATAAAAATGAAGCCATTATAAGACTCAGTTCCCATCACACAATGCAACGCAAACCGAAGGATAGAGTTTTACCTTATAATGGCCAAAATATGCTTGATACGAATAAAACAAAAGCATTTGATATTATTACCAGTGTTTATATGTTTCAGAAACAATTTCAATCATAAGTATCAATCATAGACGGCATGAGTACCATATATCATGTCGCCATATATAGGTATACAATCAAAACCGCACGATGTCGTATTTGGAAATTGGATTTCCGTCATGAACCAAGGCAAGGGATCCTCCATACCGCTTCGAGACTGTCTAGCCCGAGCCTCAGGACCCAGACTCAGGTGGGCCCTTGGATCGTCAGGGCTGGTCCACACGGAGTGAATTAAAATGCTTGCACACTGCGTTTCCCCGCCCTATGTGGCGTAAAATGGTCATATCCTGACCAGACCATTGGCTCCGAAGAGATTGAAATAACCGAGGCGCCTCGCTATCCATCATCCGAATAAGTAAAATGCACGGGCGTGTAAAACCCAAAAAAACCACTCCTAGCTAGAAGGAAACACATGCTCTCCCTGCATTCCTCTCTCATTTCTGGTTCATACCGGGGTGTGAGGCTCGCGAATCACCGCTATACACAAAGCTATCTTTATTAAAGCCATGCTTTGGTCATCTACCACAAGACTCTGCTTTTCAACAAAAGCCTTGATCATTGCATCTCAGCATGACACGTTGTCAATCTACAACATTGGACACACATCCATTCACAAGTTCGTTCTGGGTCTGAACGAGACAGGAGGCACCTTATTCCTCTCCCGTATGTCCAATAGAGGAGAGAGGCCCTCGCACATCCGAACGATCAACAAGTACGTCCGGACAACCACCACTGTAACCCCTTTAGGGCAGCAACTCCCATCAAAGGCATCAATGGCTATCCATTCGATGTGAAGATCCTCGGTCTTGCACCGTCTTCATATCTTCGACTTCTAGCCGTCGATCAATTATTTGAAATGAGAATTAACTCGGCCTTATCAAATAATTCACATATATTTAGAATTCAAATCAATTCATTTCCATGGTTAAATTATTTGACATCTGTAATTCAGTTCATTAATGTCATTTTCACGTCAAACACATTCAACCATCAAATATCCAATAAACCGAGTAAATTCAGTTTATTCCCATTCCATAATGTTTATAATGTTTTATAATGATTTATCGATATTTTTGTTTATTTAAAAATAACCAATTTATACAAACGATGCTTCAGGCCATAACGCGGCCATGGCGCTGTTTTTCCTCAGATTTAATTTACACATATATGAAAATCTAACCGTTGGATCTTTACAAGCTTTATACCATTAGAAAGACATTTTCAAAATGGATCCAAGGTTCCAGTTTCGGGAAAATCCGATGGTCGGATCTCCCGGTACAATCGTTTAAAGTTACGATTTCAAAATATGAACTACAACGTCGTTATTCGATTTAATTTAATTATTATATATATATAGTTCATTCTGGCACTGTTTTTATTCAGATTTGAATTAAACATTTCACACAATCTAACCGTTGGATCTTTACAAATTTGGTATCGTTGGAAAGATATTTTCAAAGAGGACCCAACAGTTTCGGTTTCGGGAAAATCCGACAGTCGGATCTCCCGTTACAATCGTTTAAAATCACGGTTTCCAAATACGAACTGCAGCTTTGTTATTCGATTTATTTTAATTATATGTATATATATATAAACAAAATCCATTCTTCGATTTCCAAACCATTTTCATTTCATATATTTGATAAAAATAATATTTTTACCCAATGAATATTTATTTCAACACATGACTATTTTTAACACTTCATATATATAATAAAGATGTGATTTTTATTGTCAAAACAATTTATTTAAAACATGGATATTTTTAGCGATTCATATATATAATAAAAATGTGATTTCTATTGTTAAAACAATTTATTTCAAAAATGAATATTTTATATACTTTATATACATGATAAAAATGTGATTTTTATCTTTCAAACATTTTATTCATCATATGAATATTTTTCCAACACATGAATATATTTCAATATATGAATATAAATCAAACACAGAAATATTTCAGAAAATTTCGGCAGCATAACGGTAGGGGGTTTAAAACCGGCACCGTCCCGAGTAAAGCTCCTCGCACTACCTTACGCCTCGCAGCGTTCCCTAAGGGGCTTATCCTTATAATCTAAATATTTCGATCATTTTCATATCCCAATGGATTTTTCCAAAACAATTCCAATTTTGTTTCAACCACAAACAATCATTATCAACTATTCGCATTTACCAACCAAATTTCACGTCAGCCAAAATCCAAACAATCACAACCAATACATGTCGTCCATGGTCTGTGAACGAGGGGAGTGTATAAATATAGATATACGTATATAAATATATTTCGATTTCATTTCAATATCATTCAATGCACATATAATTTTTACAACGCATATATAACTTATACATCGCACATATAATTTATACAACGTTTATACATGAGGTATACAACGCTTATATAACTTATACATCGATTATATAATTTATACATCGTCATTCCATATCGTTTATAATTTGGAAATTTCACATTGGGTCCTAGTCCTCCAAAAATTGTAGAAAGCTCCAAAAAATCTCCGGTCTCTTCTAGAATGTAGAAGACGTCCACGTGAGTCCAATGTTTCCTGTTCCATCGAATTTCGTTACCGTATGAAAAAGATATGATTTTTATTCTAAAATCATAAATCGTAACGGTTTTAAAGTGTTGAAACTATTTTAAATTCAACAGGCCGTTACCTCTCTATAATTGTTCAAACCTAGGGTTTGAATTCACGCTCAATCCGTTCAGTTTGATGACGATCCACTTGCACCGCGTTGAAGAGCCGGGAGTGGCGCGCCGGAACCTGGTGCTCCAGTCAAGATCGACGGTGCTACGGGTCATGGCGGCGATGGTAAAGCGGTGACTTTCGAGGCTCCAAACTTCTAGGATATTGAACGATAAAATCCAATACCAGTATGGATTTAACGAGGGGAAGATCCTCCTCAGATTTCTCTAAAGAATCGGTGTGTTTTGTTGAGAGAATCGGAGGATATTGGGGAGGAAAGAAATCGACTTTCGCCGCCGTCGGTTTGAGAGGTTATCGGGTTTGGAGCGATAATGGACTGGGTCAACGAGGGTTTTCATTGGCCTATATTTTTTTATTTAATTTATTTAATTGTAAAAACATCTGTTAACTCGTACGAACTCCAATTCAAACCCAATGACACCTAGCTAAATACCCTCATTCCGAACACAATGGAATATGTTTCGTAGTCTCATTCAACTGTTTCAGTCAGTTTTTCTTCAAATTAAAATATAAAACATTCAAATATGGATTTGAACGTACATTTCAATTTGCCAGGGCCATATATTAATTCTAAAAATTCTAGAAAAATAAATCTATCTATGTTTGGCCGATCTGATCCCAGCAAAACTAGTTTCGTCAAATTTGGAGACCATTTGAAAAATGGCCATTTTCTGGTCGATCCAAATTGACTGAAATTAACCAAACATGTTTTCTTTTGCCATGCTCACATATTAACTCCAAAAATTGTGGAATTTGAAATCTAGCAATAATTTGACATCCTGGATCCAACAAAAGTGGTTTCGTCAAAAACGTAGGCCGTTTGCAAAATGTCTATTTTCACGGGATATATTAACTCAATAGCGACCTTTCTGAAAATTCATTTGGCCATAACTTTTGATTCCCGCTATGAAATTTCAATTTTCCAGATTCGTTAGAAAGATATTCTTAAATAGATTTAAATATTTTTGGTTTCTCTAAAATCTGTTTTATTTTGAATCCTGTACAGTTAGTCAAAGTTTGAATTCAAATTTTCAAACTACCGCGCCATTTCAGGCCTTGTTTTATAATTAAAATAAATATATTCGCTATAACTTCGATCCAAATAGATTTTTGGTCGTTATTATTTAAAATAATTTATTTTAAATATTAAAAATCTAATAAAATAGCCAAATTTAAAATTTTAAATTGGTTCAGATTTTCTGGGTTGTTACAATAACCCTGTATATCTTGGTAGTGTGGTTTATATAATTATTCTATCTCATATGTTTTATATCTATAATTGTTATTATTTTTGATTTAATGTGCTATAAGATGTACTACAAGAATTTTTTGTTATTTTTTGTGTCTCTTTCTTCCTCTTTTATTCAGTTTTTTCTCTTCTTTTCTACAATTTCATTTCCTCACAAGGATTCTGCATTGATCGAGTGCTTTTATAGACACTTTTTAGTTATTTGAGAAACCTTGGTGTAGGATGGTCATTGCGTTTGGTATCAATGATTAGATTTCATTGTTTAAACTAAGAAATAAGGAGACTGAGATTAGATACATATACTCGTATATATTTTTTTATATATTTTGGTTTTCTATACTATATAGTATAGGTTATCTTGCACACAAGTACCGCTAATGCAATTTTTTTGTGAATGATTGACCGTCCTTACGATCAGTTCGAGATGATCCAACAACCAAGAAATATTATTGTTAATTCTACCTTCGGAGTGGGGAATTAGGTAGGATTGAGGACCATTAGCCTTAATCTATAGTATACTTTCTCAGCTTTGGTGTGAATCACTGCCTGTGATGCCCTAATCTTTCTGAATTATTATGGTATTCAAGTGCAGCAAATCGAATAGCTAAGCTTTATAGGGACCGTAAGTGCCTCGAAGGCAGATCGATCCTTGCAATAGAAGCGAACATGGCATTCCAAGAGCTGTTAGATTTCTTACAATGAGTTCTTCAACGACCTTGAGTTAGATGATGTAGTGAGGTGGAAGTTTGTCTTTTGAAATTCCAAGGGTGAACTTGTATTGATTAAGAGTCCTTATAGCTTCGATGTCCCGAAGATGGATTTGCTCGAGATTGGATCATTATTCATTTCGAAGGAGTTTGTCTTGATGTATTTTACATTGAGTGAGGAGTTTAACTATTTAACTAAGGCATGCTCCTATTTTGGGGTATGTAACCAAATTTAATATGATCTTTGTGTGTAGTTTATATTCTTCATGGATATTACGCATGGAAAATATGGAAGTTTATTACTAGGTTGAGTGATCAACTTGAAAGTGATTGATTTTATTTGGCTAGAGGATAATGGATTTAAGGAGTTGATAAGAGAAGATCAAGATGTTCGAGCCTATACCAGGTGCAGAAGGTTATCATGTTGTGTAAAGACAAATTGTGGAGGCATGTGCATTGATCATCATCCCTATTTTGTTGAATGCTCCCTTGATGAAGGAAATGGTAAATAATGCTATTGTTAATGGTGTTTCCATACATATTTTATTTTGATGTTGACGTTTCGTTGTTGCATCTGTTGTTTTGGATTGATGGATGGAATAAGGATTGAAACTCGAAATAATTAATTGTACTTTCTTGGTTGTGAAATACCTAGAGAGGTCAATTGGGTTATAAATGTGAGATATCCTCTATTCTAGTGTTGGAGATTTACTATAGATGACCGCAGTATCAGTTTCAATTAGTTTCAAACCTCAGGGTAGGGGAATATAGCAGCATGCTTTGCCTACAATTAGCAGTGTAACTGGTTCGCTAAAACTTTATCTCATCAAGTCATATTTACTCGTTTCTTGGTTGTTTGCTATTAATTGCTTTGGATTTAATTAGATTTAATATTCTAGTTTAGAATTAACTGGATGAAGGGGGTACGTAATAGTGGCGGCTGGCGAGAGGTCATTTGTAACACCCTGTGAATTCAATAACATTAAGCTTCACAAATTAAAGTGTAATTAATTCTAAATGAAAGAATTAAGGGAAATGGGTTACGCCATTGCATTCGTCTCGGAATTCTACTTGAGATAGAGTCCGAGTTTGCGTGAATCCGACTCCGTATGAAGGAGTTATGGCCTTCGGAAGTTTCAGAATAAAATTTAAATTCAAACAGCTTAGTTTCAAATTAGAAATTCGAAAAACAGGTTCAAACTGGGCTGGGCGGGAAAATTCCCGCCCAGATACCAGGTCGACCATAGGATCGACCATGGTGTCGACCTGGCCACCCCAGGTCGACCATAGTGTCGACCTGGGTGTCGACCTGCCAGTCGACCTACCTGGTCGACCTGGCTGGCTAGGTTTGGCTCTGGCTCGAATTTCTGTGGCTCGGTGTGTCACTAGGGCTGACATGTCACCTCTTGATTGGCTCATTGAACTTTGTATGGTCTAGATTCCTCCTGTCTTCATCTGACGGCTCAAAACAATTTAAAAATCTATAAATACACCCTAAGTCTCAACTGATAATTCACACAAAAAAAATAAGATGGGAGTCGTCATACTGCCAGGGAGGAACTGAGCATAGCCGTCAAGAGAGAGAAGCTTAGAGATGAATCAAATTAAGAAGAAGATTAAAGCTTAATCAAATTAATTAACGCAACGTTAATCTACCCAAAGGAGCGCATCTCAATTTCAGAATTCAGAATCCAGAATTCAAGATTCTGCATTCGTTGTAAGTATAGTGACCTTTCAGAATATGAATAAAAACTGTGATGTGATTCGATGTAAATGAAAATAGAATTGTGTTATTGTATGAATATGATATAAATTCTGTGTATTGTAATGATTCTGTCATGACTTGTGTATTGATATTTGTGGCCTAAATTGATTGATGCAAGCCTATTGAACAATTGTATATGAAAACAATGGCACTTGCAAGTTTGTGGCAAAAACTAGAATTTGATCCCTTTATGTTTATGTCTATGGCATGGACTATATACATTCACTAAATCTAAATTAAGGCTTATGTAAACATGTTCTAGATTTGAGACCTTTTATGCCTACATGACCCAAAACCTAAGATATCATTCTTATGTTTATTTGCAAGTATAATTGGATCTATGTTAAGTCTCGTTTGGGTTACATAAACTATGCAAGTTCATGTTGAAATCGGCTATATGATTAGATGATAAAATTGGACATTTTGGTGAATATACAACATGTTAGTTTTGTGGTTGACATTTTGCCAAGTTAAATATGCTTAAACCCAAGTTTGTATAAGCCTAAACTATGCCATTTCATATGTCACCTACTTAGTTACACTTTGATTTGAATGCAAGTTCACATGACCCATAATTTATGTTAGTTGAATCGCTAAATTGAAAGTTCCTGCGCCACACACCTTGATGTATTACATGTTCTTGATTTCCCCTTTTTCTCACGTTTAAAAATTGGGCTGAATTGTGTCGAGCCCAACATTTGTTATAATGTTGCGAGCGTACAAACGGGGGTAATAACGTTGGGTGTAAAATATGAAAATATATGTTGGCATGTTTGGCACATGCCAACGACAATGACATTTAAGCGGTATGAATTGTTATACCCAAGAATAAAAGACATGACATTTACATATAATTGAGAAGTGATAAAATATGTAAATTTAGAAAACACGGTATGCTTAACCCGAGGTTGGATTGAGTTGTGACGTAAACCTGCCCCGACCCGCCCGGCTGTCCAGTAGCCACAACAATACCTATCCAATGTGGGTGGTTAAGCATTGAGCCCAATAATGACCCGAGGTTAGAGTGAGCTACGGTGTAAACATGCCCGGAACCGACCGGCACATGCAGTAACCGTAGCAATACCTGTCTAATGTGAGTTGTCTGGTTCTCCTAAGAGGATAAGGACATATGGTAGGGTTAAGTCAACTATAAACACTTAACCAAATTCAACATGTTAACAAGAATTGATGGGTGAGGTTAGGTAAATACAGAAACTTAACCACTTAACATGTTTGACTAGAAAACCCTAGTAACGAGGGACCCGTTTCAGCAGTAACCCAAATTAGGTATCATGGTACCCTGAAACTAGGCAGGGTGGGGCACGATTACTGGGCTGATTGTAAGTGGTCAAAACGACGGCGGTGGGTGCACAGTGTAGGTTCTAATGGGGTACGAGCGTGCACACACTCCGGAGCAGACAAACAGGGCACTGGGGACACCAGTAGTATAACCTATGCCTTCTAGAAATTGTGTCAGGGCCGCCACCATGGGTCTTGATACACCCTATGGTGGGACCAACATAGGTATCTACAATTCTTGGGGGCCGTATGACACATGTTTACGCGAGTAGGAGCTGATCTTTAAATAAAAATGGGGATCACTTCACCCTCAGCATGGGGTGCCAGTTAGAATAAGCTCAAGTAGGTGCAGAGATATAGTATGGGTGCGATAGTACATTCGATTCTAAACGACACTTCCTTAGCTGGTGACACTTTTCTATTTTCAGTTTATATCTATCATGCCCTTTTCTTATTCACATACTAAAGAGTTGCTATATTTACTCAGGCTTTATGTCTGACTCTATTTTCTTTTCGTCTTCTTTTCTTTCGCCCCCCCCCCCCCCCCAAGTCCACAGGGAGGAAACAACTCAGCTCAGTCAGACTCTTTACAAGCTCCAAGAACGTAGATGTATGATTTGGATCTCTTTTGCTCGGATTATGGCTTTGGATATCACTATGGGGATTTTTGTCACTTTATTTATGTTTTATGCTTCTTTAATAATCAAGACAGAAATGAGGTTGTAATGATGGAAGTATTTTGAGACAATTATGGAAAGGTTTTGTTTGAACACGTACTGATGAAATAAAAGTCTGTTTGGTTTCCGCTGTTTAAAATATGTGTATTTATATCTGTCTTGTGTTTATCTGTGGCTTTTCTTATAAACCTCCACCAAAGTTAAGGCATTCCCTTTGTGAGTGACCTTAACGGAGTTGGGGTGTTTCACTTGGTATCAGAGCATAGGTTTACCAGATAAGATAAAAGTTTTTGAAATTGTTTTCAAAAAGAAAATTTAAAGAAGCATTTTTCAAGAAAAAGTGTTATATTTTTAAAGAGGCATAATCCCCCAAAGCCATATGCACTTTCTCTCTCTATCCTTCGTTTTGAATCTTTCCTTTCTATTTCAGCATGCCTAAGGACCTTACTTCCCAGCTACAGATGCTTTTACACCTCCTCCTCCTCCACTACGTAAACCAGCAACCGGAAGAATCGCCGAACAAGAAGACGGATAATAGTCAAGGGGGAAACGACCAAAACAATAATAACAAGACACGTGAGAAAAGGAAATGTTATTTATGTGGCATTGCTGGACATGTGATGAACGACTGCAGAAAGAAGAAGAGGAAGATGAGTGCTACTTGCTTCCATTGCAGTGAGGCTGGAAACATGGCTAAGGACTGCCCTAAGAAGCAAGGGCGAAGCCCGCAAGAAGGACCTTCTGGGGGTACCTATTTAACTTCTTCTCCTAGATGCTTTGTTTTATCCTGCTTATCTTCTCAATCCTATCTTGGAAACTTTAGGTTGTAATATTTCTGTAGAAAGTGTAGTTTATCTTTATGTTCATCCAGTTCGCACACTTTTTGACTCTGGCGCATCACACTCTTTTATTTCATCTGCCATAGTAGAATCTATGCATCTAGACACTAGTATGGTAGAAGATCCCTTAGTAGTTTCAAATCCAATTGGGGGCTCCGCTTACTTGTCAATGGTTTGTTCGGGTTTGAAAATCTCTATTCTCAGCGTTGAGTTTAGTTGTAATGCCTTTGTTTTGGGCTTCTCGGGATATGGTTTGATCTTAGGCATGGACTGGTTATCCAGTAATAGTGCCATTCTTGATTGTAGAAAATAGTAGTTAGACTCTTGACTCGGCTTGGTAACACTCTAGAAATTTCTTGTAATCCCTTGAATGCTGTTATGATTAGTTATCTAGAGTCGCTTGATGCTTCTGATGAGAATTTGCAATCAGTTAGAGTAGTCCGAGAATATCCGAATGTCTTTGAGGAGGTGAAAGGCTTACCTTCGAGGCGGGAAATAGACTTCCGCATATATCTTGTGGATAATGCAAAGCCTGTAGCTTAACCTGTCAGACACATGGCTCCAAAGGAGAGAAAGGAGCTCAGTAAGCAGGTTAAAGAACTTCTCGAAAAGGGGTTCATTAGACGGAGCATTTCGGAATGGGGTGCTCCAGTGGTGTTCGCAACCAAAGCGGACGGTTCGCTTCGCCTTTGTGTCGACTATAGGGAGTTAAACAAATTGACCAAGAAAAATAGGCACCCTCTTCCCCGAATCGACGATTTGTTTGATCAGCTTGTAGGTGCGACGGTCTTCTCCCAACTTGATCTGGCAACTGGGTTCCATCAGCTAAGAGTAGCTGAAGACAGCATTGATAAAACGGCGTTCAAAACCCCAGACGGTTTCTTCGGGTGGCTTGTCATGCCTTTCGGCTTGACAAACGCACCCGCTTATTTCCTAGACCTAATGAGTAGGGTGTTCAGATAATTCCTCAATAAATTTGTGGTTGTCTTCGTAGATGATATCTTAATCTTCTCAAAGAATGAGGAAGAACATGCTTAGCATCTAAAAGAAATCATGGATACTCTCCATGCACATCCGCTAAAAGCCAAATTCTCCAAGTGCCACTTTTGGAGAAAGGAGGTAAGATTTCTTGGGTATATAGTGTCCAAAGAGGGGTTGGCCGTTGACCCTGCGAAAGTGGTGGCAGTGCAAGATTGGAAAACACCAAGAAATGCAACCGAAGTCCGAAGCTTCCTTGGTCTTGTCGGTTTTTACCGAAAGTTTATTAGGGATTTCGCGAAAATCTCAGCTCCACTCACAAGGCTAACAAAGAAGAATCTAGCGTTCACTTGGGATTTGGACTGCGAGTTTGCTTTCCAACGATTAAAAAGGGCTCTCACAACAACCCCAGTTCTGACTTTGCCAGATGGAAGGAAAATGTTTACAGTATACACAGATGCATGTGGAACGGGACTAGGTGCTGTTCTAATGCAAGAAGGAAGGGTAGTAGCTTATGGTGGAAGACAATTGAAAGTTCATGAAAAGAACTACCCAACGCACGATCTTGAGTTGGCCGCCATCGTCTTTGCGCTTAAGTCTCGGCGCCATTATCTCCTAGGTGAGAAGTTCGAATTATACGCTGACCATAAATCGTTGAAATATCTCTTCTCGCAGAAGGATCTTAACTTGAGGCAGCAAAAATGGATGGAGTTTCTTGCCTCGTATGATTTTGAAATTTCCTATACTCCTGGAAAAGGAAACGTAGTAGCAGACGCGTTGAGCCGAAAGAAACTGACCTTAAGCCCGCTCTTTGTGGAAAGGCAAAACTTGGAGTATATAGCCAGTTTTAACATTAGGCCCTCCTCGGATTTTGTACCGGGTTTGTTAGCATCTCTCGAAGTACGCCCTACTCTCTTGGACTCAATAGGGGTTGCACAACGTGAAGACCATCAGATCGTCGATGTGATTGATAAACTTATTAGGGGTGAGACTTCTAGTCACCTCAGTAGATACGTCATCGATGATAAGGGTTGGCTGAGGAGAGATGGAAGATTATGCGTCCCACAAGCAAGGGAGTTGACAAAGAAGGTTCTCGAGGAAGCGCATCATTCCAAGATGACTATTCACCCTGGAGGTGATAAGATGTACAAGGATATAAAAAGGACTTTCTTTTGGAGCGGCATGAAGAAGGACGTGGCAGATTTCGTTTCTAAGTGCATGACCTGCCAACAGGTCAAGGCGGAACAGAAGAAACCTGGAGGACTACTTCATCCTTTAGAGGTCCTACAGTGGAAGTGGGATAGCATTTCAATGGACTTCATTGATGGACTACCTAGGTTGAGAAGAGGCAATACTAGCATTTGGGTAATAGTGGATAGGCTTACTAAAAGCGCCCACTTTATACCTATCAAGAGTAGAAGGACTTCTGCATCTCTAGCATCTCTTTATCTCAAGGAAATAGTTCGACTCTGTGGGATACCCTCCAGCATTGTTAGTGACCGAGACCCTATCTTCACAAGTGAGTTTTGGCGGAGTCTGCAAGAAGCTATAGGCACACAATTATGTTTGAGCACGGCCTATCACCCCCAAACCGATGGCCAGATGGAAAGGGTGAATAGAGTTTTATAGGATCTTTTGAGACTTTGCGTTCTTGACTTTGGAGGGACTTGGGAGGATCACCTTCCTTTAGTGGAATTTGCCTACAACAACAGCTACCAAGCTACCATAGGCATGGCACCCTTCGAAGCCTTGTATGGAAGACCGTGCAAATCACCAACTTGTTGGTGGGAGTCTACAGATAAACTTATACTTGGGCCGGACATGATTTAAGAGACTTCAGAGAAAGTGGACTGATACGGAGAAGGATGAAGACAGCCCAAGACAGACAAAAATCCTACGCCGACTGAAGAAGGACCGACCTTGAGTTTGAGGTTGGGGACAGGGGTTTCCTTAAGGTATCCCCTTTAAGGAATGTCGTTCGCTTTGGATCCACAGGAAAGCTAGCACCAAGATTTGTAGGACCGTTTCCTATCATCGAGAAGGTTGGAAAGATGGCCTATAGATTAGAGCTACCCGAGAGACTGGTCGGAATTCACAACATCTTTCATGTATCTCACC
Organism: Allium sativum; assembly: GCA_030737875.1. NCBI lineage: Eukaryota > Viridiplantae > Streptophyta > Magnoliopsida > Asparagales > Amaryllidaceae > Allium > Allium sativum. The sequence goes on from CM060922.1 coordinate 298,247,702, forward strand.
TCCGGAAGTGTTTGCATGAGTCTGCGGAAGTGGTGGAACCTAACATTCTAGAAGAAGCCGAAGTGGAACGTGAAGCAACTGTGAGGAGAGTTCCAACCCACATCTTAGGAACTGAAGTGAAAAAGCTACGCAACCGCGAAGTCAAACTCGTTAAAGTTCAGTGGAGCGACGCCGAGGAAGACACGACTTGGGAAACTGAGGATAGAATACGCGCTGCCTACCCTCTTCTTTTTGAGGGTACATCTTTGATCTCCCTTTTTTCTTAAGTTGCGCTTTATCTATCTTTTTAGGTATATCTTCTCGGTCCTTTTCCTAACTCCTTAGGTAGAAAACAAATGGATGCAAACATGTATTTGAAAACATGTTATGGATGATGGCTGCAAATGGTTGCTAGTGGTTGCTCGTGGATGCATATACACACACACCCTAGGTTATAGATCGGCTCAGTCACTTCATATTGCATATGCATATGTGTATTCTCATTTGTATATGGTTGAAACTTGATATGCTGTCATATGGTCGTCGCATTTGTATGAATAAGTTGTTCACTCATGTAGAATTATGAGTAGGAAAAATTTGCATACATAATGGATTCATGACACTTACATGATTCACATTAAGGAGGTCAACTGAATCAGTAGACTGCCTGATTTCAGCATTAGATAAGGACATGTACACACACTATGCATATGATCATGAAGCATTAGAAGTCTTTTAAGGATAGTGGACGCATGTGTTTGTTGGTTGAGTAGATGGAGTGTTGGATGGTAGGATATACATTCTTCCTAACTTGAAGATTTCGGGGACGAAATCCTTTTAAGGGGGGGGGGGGAGAATGTAGCACCCCGTGAATTCTATAACATTAAGCTTCAAAAATTAAAGTGTAATTAATTCTAAATGAAAGAATTAAGGGAAATGGGTTACGCCATTGCGTTCATCTCGGAATTCTGCTTGAGATAGAGTCCGAGTTTGTGTGAATCGGACTCCGTATGAAGGAGTTATGGCCTTCAGAAGTTTCAGAATAAAATTTATATTCAAACAGCTCAGTTTCAAATTAGAAATTCGAAAAACAGGTTCAAACTGGGCTAGGCGGGAAAATTCCCGCCCGGAGACCAAGTCGACCATAGGGTTGACCATGGTGTCGACCTGGCCACCCCAGGTCGACCATAGTGTCGACCTGGGTGTCGACCTGCCAGTCGACCTACCTGGTCGACCTGGCTAGCTAGGTCTGGCTCTGGCTCGAATTTCTGTGGCTCGGTGTGTCACTAGGGCTGACATGTCACCTCTTGATTGGCTCTTTAAACTTTGTATGGTCTAGATTCCTCCTGTCTTCATCTGACGGCTCAAAACAATTTAAAAATCTATAAATACACCCTAAGTCTCAACTGATAATTCACACAAAAAAATAAGATGGGAGTCGTCATGCTGCCAGGGAGGAACTGAGCATAGCCGTCAAGAGAGAGAAGCTTAGAGACGAATCAAATTAAGAAGAAGATTAAAGCTTAATCAAATTAATCAACGTAACGTTAATCTATCCAAAGGAGCGCATCTCAATTTCAGAATTCAGAATCCAGAATTCAAGATTCTGCATTCGTTGTAATTATAGTGACCTTTCAGAATATGAATAAAAACTGTGATGTGATTCGATGTAAATGAAAATAGAATTGTGTTATTGTATGAATATTATAAAAATTCTGTGTATTGTAATGATTCTGTCATGACTTGTGTATTGATATTTGTGGCCTAAATTGATTGATGCAAGCCTATTGAACAATTGTATATGAAAACAATGGCACTTGCAAGTTTGTGGCAAAAACTAAAATTTGATCCCTTTATGTTTATGTCTATGGCATGGACTATATACATTCACTAAATCTAAATTAAGGCTTATGTAAACATGTTCTAGATTTGAGATCTTTTATGCCTACATGACCCAAAACCTATGATATCATTCTTATGTTTATTTGCAAGTATAATTGGATCTATGTTAAGTCTCGTTTGGGTTACATAAACTATGCAAGTTCATGTTGAAATAGGCTATATGATTAGATGTTAAAATTGGACATTTTGGTGAATATATAACATGTTAGTTTTGTGGTTGACATTATGCCAAGTTAAATATGTTTAAACCCAAGTTTGTATAAGCCTAAACTATGCCATTTCATATGTCACCTACTTAGTTATACTTTGATTTGTATGCAAGTTCACATGACACATAATTTATGTTAGTTGAATCGCTAAATTGCAAGTTCATGCGCCACACACCTTTATGTATTACATGTTCTTGATTTCCCCTTTTTCTCACGTTTAAAAATTGGGATGAATTGTGTCGAGCCCAACATTTGTTATAATGTTGCGAGCGTACAAACGGGGGTAATAACGTTGGGTGTAAAATATGAAAATATATGTTGGCATGTTTGGCACATGCCAACGACAATGACATTTAAGCAGTATGAATTGTTATACCCAAGAATAAAAGACATGACATTTACATATAATTGAGAAGTGATAAAATATGTAAATCTAGAAAACACGGTATGCTTAACCCGAGGTTGGATTGAGTTGTGACGTAAACCTGCCCGGACTTGCCCGGCTGTCCAGTAGTCACAACAATACATATCCAATGTGGGTGGTTAAGCATTGAGCCCAATAATGACCCGATGTTAGACTGAGCTACGGTGTAAACCTGCCCAGAACCGACCGACACATCCAGTAACCGTAGCAATACCTGTCTAATGTGAGTGGTCTGGTGCTCCTAAGAGGCTAAGGACAGATGGTAGGGTTAAGTCAACTATAAACACTTAACCAAATTCAACATGTTAACAAGAATCGATGGGTGAGGTTAGGTAAATACAGACACTTAACCACTTAACATGTTTGACTAGAAAACCCTAGTAACGAGGGACCCTTTTCAGCAGTAACCCAAATTAGGTATCATGGTACCCTGAAACTAGGCAGGGTGGGGCACGATTACTGGGCTGATTGTAAGCGGTCAAAACGACGGCGGTAGGTGCACAGTGTAGGTTCTAATGGGTTGCGGGTGTGCACACACTCCGGAGCAGACAAACAGGGCACTGAGGACACCAGTAGTATAACCTATGCCTTCTAGAAATTGTGTCGGGACCGCCACCATGGGTCTTGATACACCCCATGGTGGGACCAGCATAGGTATCTACAATTCTTCGGGGCCGTATGACACATGTTTACGCGAGTAGGAGCCGATCTTTAAATAAAAATGGGGATCACTTCACCCTCAGCATGGGGTGCCGGTTAGAATAAGCTCAAGTAGGTGCAGAGATATAGTATGGGTGCGATAGTACATTCGATTCTAAACGACACTTCCTTAGCAGGTGACACTTTCCTGTTTTCAGTTTATATCTATCATGCCATTTTCTTATTCACATACCGAAGAGTTACTAGAATTACTCAGGCTTTATGTCTGACTCTATTTTCTTTTTGTCTTCTTTTCTTTCGTTTCCTCCCCCAGGTCCACAGGGAGGAAACAACTCAGCTCAGTCAGACTCTTTACAAGCTCCAAGAACGTAGATGTATGATTTGGATCTCTTTTGCTCGGATTATGGCTTTGGATATCACTATGGGGATTTTTGTCACTTTATTTATGTTTTATGCTTCTTTAATAATCAAGACAGAAATGAGGTTGTAATGATGGAAGTATTTTGAGACAATTATGGAAAGGTTTTGTTTGAACACGTATTGATGAAATAAAAGTCTGTTTGGTTTCCGCTGTTTAAAATATGTGTATTTATATCTGTCTTGTGTTTATCTGTGGCTTTTACTTATAAACCTCTACCAAAGTTAAGGCATTACCTTTGTGAGTGACCTTAACGGAGGTGGGTTGTTTCATCATTAGCAACAACCTGGATTTTTGTTAAACATAGTGTGGAGTTTGTTTACACACCAAGAGATGGGGTAGTGGTTAGCTTTCTACATTCACTTAATATCCTACATAATGATTTGTTATTTGAGCCTATCGTTTTTGAATGTAGGGATATATTTGACGAATTAACCAGATTACCACTATATTTGAGTTGGGTTTCATCCACATCAATAAGTTTATAGATGTTAGACCTGTCATTATGTCTATAGGGCATATGCTGCTCATAGGGGTGAGGATAAGCAAGCATCCATTCTTGTTTCCGGTTGGCTAGTCTAGTCAGCTCTAAAATGTAAGGTATTCTCTCCATTATAATCTTTGAGGGGATTTTATAACTAAGAGTGATTAGAGTGTTTGTGCAGAATATAGCATTTAACATGTTGCTTTTATTTTGATTTGTTGGTTACGTTGTTTGAACCAACTAACGAGTTGACCTATTCTACTGATTTCTTGAACTGAGTTCCAAGATATTCGTATGCTATATCGTAGTATCCTCATCTTCCTACAGATGAAAACTCATCATAATACACAATTGATGATAGTGTTGCAGGTGTTGAGAAAACACTAATTGATGGTTACCGCTTTGAAGCATCACTTCGAGATAAGGGAAATGGGATTCTTGTGTCAAATTGTTTTGAAGTAGGATGCCGCATTAGATCCTGCAAATGTTACGAGATTTTGGAGTTGGCCCAGGGGTGTTATAAATTAGAAGTCTTCCATGTATTAACATGATGTTATGTTCATTCTACCGAGGACAACAACATCGTTAATCAACACGTTGACAGTAGAGTTAAAATTTTATTTGTGATGTGAGGCATGGACATGTGTTAGTGAGTCTTACCAAGAAATTGACGAGTGCATCATCATCACTGACTCAAAGTGGGAGTAAGAAGTCGATAATACGCACAAGTTAGTGGTACTTAACTAGATGTGGTGTTGAATCGAAAGAAAAGGTCGTCGCAAGATAATGAACAACCAAAAATGGATCAAAGGTGTATCTGACTCTCGATTTAGAGTCAGCTATGATAAAATTCTCTTTTAAAATTTAGATGTGCTATTTATCAGGAAAGGAGCTAGAGTTGTTTAATGGCCCCACATCACTGAATTATCTCTTGTCCGTGAAGTATCTCAACCTTTGCTAGCAGAGATGGTTGGTTGGAATTCTTGTCCTTCTATGATCTTAGTGTTCCCATATATGCACATGGTAAATGCAGTTGTTTGTGCCTTGAGTTGGAGATATTCTAGATCAGGAGTGATATATATCTGGCTAATGGACGTTGCTTGCATTCATTATTAGTTATGACTCCACAACTTAAGGTAATGCGGTGCGAACCCAACCGAGGTGGTTGGCTCCTTATGTAAAATGTGTTTGTTTATTCCCTTTATCATTGGGTGAGGATATTGTCATTCATTTTAAGAAGAATGAATTATCAACTAATGCTGAATGGGAAATATCAAGTAGTTCTGTATAACTGCATGAGATGCCCAAGTGAATACAATAACAGTTATTAATGGTTTCGTTGGTGGGTTGCCATGGAGTTGAGGATAACATGATAAAACCAAGTCATATATCTAATTCATCGACGAAAAATGCTAGATTTATTTTCCTTTTATTTCAGAAGAATGACAACAAAATTAGATGAGTTGTATATGGATTTTATATCATATTTGATGCCTCCTACTAAATAGATTAGTATCATTCATGCTAGCATAGGCGTGAATATCATTATTAAATAGATTAGTATCATGGATGTATTTTTTATGTTTGTTATATTTTACCCATTAATGTTTGATTATTAACATTTGACATGATTACTTCTGCACATATGGTTGTTAGACATTAAGATGTTTTGTTTTAGTAGAGCACATTTATTTAAGATAAATTACATTTATGACCTGACATGCTCAGGTTATAAAAATTCTATTTATTTAATATGCGCATTTTCTTGTTATTACTACTACCGTTCACCTCTTTGTTAAGTGCATGTTCAGTACAATGAAGCAAGACTTGATTATTTGGATGTTTTACACCATATCCGCTTCGCTCCCTGAAAGTGTTCAAATCAGTTAACATCTTCGAAGAAGGAAGCTCATAGCTCAAGTGAATTGCTTTACTTCTAACCAAGTGTTGGACTTCGAAGCATACAAAGCCGTTTCGGTTCAACTAGTTCAAACAAAGAGATTGATACTCCTATTAGGGCAAAGCAGCAGAAAAGTATTTCATTAAGGAAACAGAGCATGAAACAAGTTTCGGTGCATCTTTCGAAACTAGAAATATTCACTATGTCATTAAGGAACCGCAGCAGTTTCTTGACTTGGCATAGCTGCAGGCGTGACAACCGGTGGGGGCACCGCAAGTTTTGGAACTCACTTTCTGACTAGAGGATGCAGGAAAGGAACTTTAAACAGGTAAAGGCAATGAGTTAGATACAAAAGATATGTTACAAGCTTTATCAGTTTGACCAAAAGAGCAGTAAAATGAGCATATTTTAAGCTTCCAACTATATTTAACATCAAGAACTGGAACATGGCCTTCAATGCGCACCTCAATCGTAGAAGGAAGTGGCTTACCCAGGGAAATATCAATCAGAGCCCTAACATAGGCAAGCTACTTTCTTGTCATAGAGTTAGCGTCAGAACATTTCAAGTTGCTAGTATGCCCAATCATCAAATTTAAACCCAAGAGAGATTGGAAGGCTGGCGGTACATTGTAAATTGAGCCCAAACTGGAACTGAAAATACTTGATCTCTAACATTATCGACACAAGGACACCAAGATGTGATTATAAGAGGCATTCCTTATTTGAAACTAAATTATATCACCAACAGTTGTCATGCTTACTTGGGCACCAAATCATATTTGGCAAAAACTTCCTTTAATTTTATTCTTTAATGGTTAAGAGCTGTAAATGTAAGTATTTGTATTTTGATATATATACCATTATTTTAAAATACAATTATTAGTTTAAATGTTTTCTATACCCACTTCATTATTTAATTTTGCGCTATTTAGAATCTACCATCAAAACTACATTTATGAGTTATTTAACATTTTTGGTACTTGTATTAGAATGATTTAGTATTTGCCGAGTAAATACAAAAATATTATGACAATTATTTATTTGTAATTACTGATAATAAATCATGTTAATCTAATATTGATCTCAAAAAGTTTCACATGTAAATATTTTGGAAGTATATCTGTAATTATTAACCAGGTAATATATATATATATATATATATATATATATATATATATAAAGGGCACGCTCCATGGCACCCCAAATTCCTAGCACCCCATTTGCACCCTATTTATAGCTACAAGTTTATAATTAATTAAGTTAGTGGGAAGAGAGAATTAGTGGGAGGAGAGAGAAAGAAGAATGTGTGGTGGAATTCAGGGGGTTAAAGGGGTGCTACACTATTTGGGGTGCTCTTGATCACACACACACACACACACACACACACACACACACACACACACATATATATATATATATATATATATATATATATATATATATATGCAAGCATTCTATGATACCCCTTATTCTGCACCCTCTATTAGCCTCCCTATTTTCCACCTCTCATTTATATTATTTTAATGTGAGTGGAAGGTGAGAGAGTTAGTGGAAGGAGAGAGGGAGGAAATATGTGGTGGAAAAGTGGTAGGCTAAAGGGGTGCTCACTATTTGAGGTGTCATTGAACGCTCCTTATATATATATATATATATACATATATATATATATACATATATATATATATATATACATATATATAGAGGGGTAGGTTGACCATCCATTTATATTTAAATAAGTTAGTGGAGGGAGAGAGAGAGTTAGTGGGTAGAGAGAGAAACGGAAATATATGATGGAAAACAGGGGGCTAAAGGGGTGCTGCACCGTTTGGGATGCTCCTGATCCTATCTCATATATATATATATATATATATATATATATATATACGAGCAATTATTGATAATAACTTATAACAAAAGTTTGCGAGTAAAACATTTATCACTAGTCAATTTTCATTTTATTCTACATGAATAATAACGTTATTGGATACCCTTGATTGGAGGAAGTTAGACACCATCGATCTTTTGGTGTTTTAGATTGCTCCATTCCCTGTTCTGAGAAGATTTTCCAAGCTAATGAAAATTCTGCATTGCGTGACATCAGCTCTTGACGTTTTGACATATCTCTGCGGTCCCCTTTATTTTTTTCTTTTCACTGCCCCTTCTCTGCCTGGACGAGATTCGTTCTTGTAATGAACGTTTATCTCAGTTTGTTGGGAACACTACAAAAAACACAGCCTTTTGCGACGGCCTGAAGCCGTCGGCAACCGTCGCAACCCGTCGCCCGCCGTCGCTAAAGGTCGTCGTTAATCAAGTCGTCGCCAACAGGAAAAGCAACGGCCAAAGCGACGGCTTCGTCGCCTATTTAGCAATGGTCTGTAGCCACGTGTCATCTTACGTGGCAAGTAGTTTTTTCTACCGGGAAGCCGTTGTATACCGTCGTAAAACCGTTACAAACAACCGTCACAGGTCATTGCTAGCCGTCGCTATATGTTGACCAATTAGCCATCGCAAATCTAAAGCAAAAATTTTGGCACTGCACAGCTGTTTCTTTCCATCAAGCCACACCACACTATCATCTCATCAACTCACTATTATTTTACCAATTCTCATCAAAAATCAATTCAATTCACCAATATTATCTCATCATTTCACCAATACTTATCCACAATCAATTCATCAATTAAAAAACAAAATTATAAACACCACATATATGAAAGCCATATCAAAACACATCATAACATCGTCATATACCATCGTACATTGTACAACAAAAAACACATCAAGCCATAGTATATGTTCATACCATCATACGTACATATAGCATATAAAAACCAAGTTTATGTACATACCGGAGCATAAACCATGAAATGCGCACCTACACACTAATCCTCCTCGTCATTGTCTTCTTCTTCCTCCTCTCGATAAACGGCAGAATCTTCTACATCTCCTCCCTCCCCGGCATAAACTCATGCTCCTGAAAGTAAGCTGCGATGCGCTCATCTATATCCTGTTGCATCTGGGTTTTTCGCCAATCCATTGTCTCATTCATCTGCTCCTGCATCCGAGCAATAGTCACCTCCTCCATCGTCCTCATATAACTACGCTGAACATCCTGCGAAATAAGCAAGTTCACATTAAAGTTATTTAAACTTGTATATGGTTAAAAAATGTATATGGTTTGTGTTAAACGTTTTTTTGGTTGTTGTTAAACATGTATGAGTTTAGTGTGGTCCAAACGTAAACAAAACTTAATATTAAATAGCATAATTTTTCATATTTTAAAACTGTAATTTATGTCTACAAAAGGTCTTACCTCCTGATTGCCGAAACCATATCGCCTTCCTCGAGTGGGAGGATCAGTGATAGAATGCCATATACGATCAGATTCTGCGACCGTAAGCTCCTGTCCAATAGCCTCTATCACTCTAACCGCCTCTGCATCGTACTTCCCCTACAATAGCAATATAATTTTAACACAAATGCCATAAAATTTACTTATATACTGTGATAGGAACGAATATGGAGTATTTTAATTTATATGGATAAGCATATATATTTATCATCATACGCTCACTCTTCGGATCCGCCTAATCATATGTAATATTTCCTTCTTCATTAGTATGCTCCACTGCATGCGTGTGTCTGAATACATCTGCCAGCGAAAGCTCTCATCCGTACTTTACAGTCTGAGTAAATATTTTTTTAAAATAAGAATGAATTATATACACTAAATTTTTATCTGAACATATACTACAAGTATTTAAAATTTATACCAAATCCCTTCTATGTTGTTGAAATGATTTTAAGCCACCGCGGTGTAGAGCAGGATTCTTTTCTCTATTTGCTTTATTTATAGCTGCTACTTTCTATTAAATTTTAAACACGATGATGTAAATTAATGCAATCAATATTATAAATGTGAAAATTTATCATTATGTCTTACTTTTGCTTCTTCCGACCCCCAATACTTTTGAAAATCTGCCCAAACATCACCACTTATAAACGGAGGCTTTTCCCTTGATGCCTTCGCCCTTGAAACCATCTTTCTATAATTTTTGGATTAGACGTAGGTTGAACAAGTTCTCCATGACAATCCCATAAGTGATAATTCAACACAAAACCAAATTTATACAGATGTACTTCTACTACATCTGGTTTCCAATGCTTCAGATGTCTGCACTTACTACACGGACAACGAATGTCTACGTTACCCCGATTATTGGATTTAGCGAATCTAATAAATTCTTGGACTCTATTACAAAAATGCTCCTTTATCGACCCTTTCTTACCGGTTCGGGGTTGATACATCCAACTGCGATCACGAAAATAATCGAACATTTTCCTGATTTGCAACAAATGTGTTAGAAAGTTCGATCGAACGTAACACTTTATACTATTTTAAATCTTGTAAATTTTCATTTATAACTATTGCATGTTTTCGGTTTTTTTGTTTATTTCTTTTTTACTTTGACGGCCGGTCTACCTACTTCCCATTACAAATATAATAACGTAAGCATATTTTATAAATCATTTCAGGTTAAACGGTTCAACAAAATTTCGGCAGCACTTCCCTTTGGTCCTTGTATCGTACACAAATGAGTGTACATAGGGAACAAAAAGGAAGTGCCATTGAAACTTTGTTAACCGATTAAACTGAAACGATTTATAAAATATGCTTACGTTATTATATTTGTAACTTGTCCAATACTAGGACAAATCCAACGAATATTGTATCAGATGAATATAGATTTCCGTTTTGCGTAAAAACGAATACCCATATAACGACCGTATACAACACTTGTCAGACGGGGCCAAATTTATCTAAGGGGCTCACATAAGTAGTCAAAAAAACATTCAACCTAAGTTTAAACCAAAAATCAATACAAATGAAAAAAGCGCGCTTTTTGCGCTTTGGTCTTTTTTGCGCTTCACTAATAGGTGCGCCCTAAACTTCAAAAAAGCTCCTTAGTTGTGCCTTGCGCCTTTTTCCATCTACGTTCGCGCGTTAACTACATATCGTCTATATAATATTTTCAGTACTTTCAATTTGTAAAATAACATGACACTGAAAATTATGAAGTATAAATTAGTTTTAGTTATTTTTAGTTAATTATAGTTTAAAGTATAAATTATGAAGTTAATTTTAGTTAATTAGTTTCAATTTTTGAAAGATAAACTAAGCTTTCAAGTTTGTCAATTTTAGTTAATATTATATAACAACATTTTTTTTTGGAATATAGCAAATGCATTCTTCAAATTTGTTTGGACCAACTATTCATGCATCCGATGGTGACATAATGAACAGCGCATGCATAGAGGGGCATCATTACACCGTTTCAATAGTCATAATCAAGTTACTACCGCTAAAGAATCACCTTAGTTACTTCATTTTTTCTCAAATGATCCTACAACACAATCAATCTACAACACAATCAATGTAAGCCCAATTACATACATGATAATCATCGTTTTCGTGCTCTTAAATCAAGTACATATGTGATAATCAGCATTTTCAACCTCCTAATCAATCACACTAATTCCCAAATCAATCTATAACATAATCAACATCATATGCATCACACAAGACAACCAATTTCATTTTCATAAACATTCAATTAACAAACCCATCATAACATGCAAAATAACCCTAACTATCCCTAATTAAACATAGAATAGGGATTATAAGACATACCGGAGCAAATTGAGTTGATTGGAAAGAAGTTTTGGTGGGTGAACCGGATTTGCAGCGGAGGACGATTGTGTAATGGTTTTTTTTTTTTAAAGAAAGCTGAACTGATTTGGGGAAGAAGGCTTCGGCCGTTAATTAGCTTTGAACGTGCGACGGTTAGCGACGGCCGCTTTTTTGGCTGTCGCTAGCCGTCGCCCTACCCCGTTACAAAATCAAGTCTTTCTTGTAGTGGAATATCGATGCATGTCCCTTAGACATTCTTGTGCCAGCTAGGATTTGTTCGTTCTTTTCTATTCTTCGTAGCCTCCCGTTGTCTCCCTCCTCACAGCCTCCTAAGGGGACCGTGTCATCAGAGTCCAACCTTCCTCTTCTGAATTTCCCTCCGCTCATCATTGTTTTTTCATTCGGTTCCCCTTCTTAGTATGGGTAAAGATTAAGATCAGTAATGATCGTTTGGCTCGCCTAGTTAGAAATTCCTATTTTTGTCAGCTAGATTGCCTCATCTCTTCTAGGCGAGTTGATCGCTCGTCTGATGCTAGTAGATCAGCCTCTACCGCATCAGTTGCGGGGTCGAATTTTGGTCGTTGCACGTCCTCTATCCATTATTCTCGGATGATTGCATGATCTCAACTGCGTACTCCTCTCACCATTCTCACCTGTTCCCTTGCTGCAGTTGAGCATATAGCTAGGAATACTCGCCGCACCATTTATCTGATCCGAGCTTCTTTCTTTCTGAGTTGTTTTTTTGTTTTTTTCGTATTTCTTCTCTTTCCATTTATCTCAAATGGTGAATTGTTTATTCTACATTATTCGGAGTATTAGGAACAATGCCTCTCTTTGCGTCTTAAGTGCATCTTTAAAAAACATTCTATTTTTTGGTAGCACTTCAAGAACCCTTCATAGGGTTGGAAGCACTTTCTGAAATCATCCTTCTCCTTAATTTCAAGGGTTGCTTACTCAACGTTTCTAACACTATTTGGATCCTCTGGGCCCAAGACGTCTCTGTGCACCCTATCTTCGACTCGCTTAACTACTGTCAGTTGATTGCTCGCTTCTTTTTTACATTCCCCTTTCTTTTTTCTATGGTTTACGCCCGATGTGATTGCATCGAGCGATTGATTTTGTGGCAAGATATCCTATCCCTATCATTGCTCGGCTATTAAGCTTCTGTCATTAGGGGGATTTCAATGTGATGTCGCGTCAAGCAGAGAAACTTAAGGGATTCTTTATCAAGAACTTAGCAGTGGAGGATTTCAATTCTTTAATTATCCATTTGGGCTTCTCTGAAGTGTCATTTGTCGGATCTTCCTTTACTTGGTGTAACAACCAAGATGGTCCCAGTAGGATTCTTTCTCGTCTTGACTGAGTTTTTGGTTCGAAGGGCTAGTTTAGCTTTTCATTTTCTTTTCATTGAACATCTCCATTGCACTAACTCGGCTCATGCCCTTATGAGTCTGCAATGCTCCCCTTTTTCTTGATCAGGACAAAATTCATTCTGATTTCTGTCCATATGGAGGTTGCATCACTCCTTCATCCCGGCGGTGGAGGGCTCTTGGCCTCTCTCTGCTGTAGGTAATCCTGATAGTTTTCTTTCATAAATTCAAGCGCTTCAAAGCTTTTACAAAGGTAAGGAACACGTAGATGTTCTTGAGAATCTTTGACATGGTTCGCTCGGCGGAAGAAGCTCTCGTCCTAGCGGTAGCTTAACTTTTGATATCAACCCTTCGATTTCTAACAAGGTGGAACGGGTTCAACCCCAACTGGCCTTTAACTAAAGTTGAGCAATGAAAATTCTTTCTTTTATCCGAAAGCGAGAATCAAGTGGGTCATTGATGGTGAACCCAACCCGAATTTCTTCCATTCTACTTTAGAAATGGTTTTGCTATTACAGCGCTCGATTAGTTGCAACTAGTCGACGGCTTGTCGACTAGTCGGGATCGATTCATCGACTTAAAGCCACAACTTGAAAATTTGTAAGAATTTCATGCGATAGGGTCGAATTTTTTCAACTAACTAACCGGTCAATTGGAGTAGGCTTATAGGCCTACTTGGGTGTCGACTGGTTTGGTATTGGCCCAGTATTTCGAGCGAAATAAAATCGTACCCTAAGAAGTATCGAACATAAAAAATAAGAATTCGAACCCTAAGTAGCATCGAAACCTGTCGGAGTATTGAACAAAACAAAACAAAAACAATAAGGAAACAGACTGATTTAGAGTATCAAACCAAAAAAAATTAAAAAAAATCAAAGAGAAAGAAGGTCGATTCAGAGTATCGAACAACAATAAAAATATATCGAAGTATTGAAAGTCGAAACCTAAAGAAGTATCGATACCTAAAGAAGTAACGATCATAATATATTTATCGAATAGTCTATGACTAGTCGACTAATCGAATAGCTAGAACTTTGTCGACTCGGCTCTTTTTACCACCATGACAACCATGAAAAGAAGAATGATATCCTTTCTATCCGTAAGATCCTACATCCTGACCTTTCTTTGGCTTCGTCCTCCTCTAAGGTGAAGATACGATCATTTCCCACTTCCAGACCTTTCTACACAGCCCGTCTGTCAATCAGTTTGATCATGCTCTCATGTCCTTTATCTCTCACTTGGTTCTTTCCGCTAAGGATCCTTCTGTTTGCAACCCTCCAACTATATAGGAGATTCGATCCAACGTTTTTTTCTCTAAACAACGCTAGTGCAAGTGGCCTGAACGGATATAACAGTTTTTTTAACGATGTGCCTAGGTGGCCATTCATCAAGACTTCTCTCTAAAGATCCAATCTTTCTTCTCTGGTGGTACGCTCCCCAAAGGGTGAACATCCACCAACCTTATGCTCATCCCTAAATGCGAGAATCTCCGTTCTTGCTCTGTTTTCATACTAATTAGTCTCTGTAACTCCTTGAACAAGGTCATTTCCAAGATTTTGTCTTCTAAGCTCGCGCCTATCCTTGAAAGAATTATCTCTTCGTCTCAGGTCGGCTTTGTTAAATCCTTCTCATTACTTATGTTGTCCTTCTAGCCTAAAAGCTTATCTAAAATCGAGCGAAAGATCCCGGGTTCCATTGTGGTGATTAATCTTGATATGGCAAAAGCTTATGACTGCGTGTCATGGCTTTTGATCATTTGTGTGCTTCGATCTTTTATGTTTTTTGATCCTCTTATTGATATTATTTGGAGGCTTGCATTGAACTGCTGGTTCTTTGTTCTTATCAACAAAGTGGATAAAAGTTTTTATTTTAAGTCTGGGAGGGTCTTCATCAAGGCGGTCCTCTTTCCCTTAGCTTTTCATCATCGTCGCCGAGGTCCTCGTCTGAAGGGTGCATACCATTGCAGGGCAGATTTAACGCTTTAGTATCCTAAGCTGTAATGACCCAGAAAATTCGACACTCGAATTTTCAACAATAATACATAACCCCGTATTACTTTCCAAAAACCTAAGTATCGAAAACCTAGATTGTTAATGGAAATAAATTAGACGGTGAGAAAAGAAAGAAATATTAGAATAGAAGAAGAAGAACATCAGAATCTCACAGCGGAACGAATAAAATATAATACAATAACTCTTTACTCAAAAAGAAATTGTATATATATGATTACAACATCAAAGTACACATACATTTCAATGCAATACACATAGTGCAATAACTTGATACCAGAAAATATGGATATACGTCTTGACTCCAATTTCCCTTCTGAAGCTCCAAGCGAAATTTAACCTGATAATATACTTGGTCTGACCCGAGTACATTTGAAGCAAAGAAAAATCAAGTTGCTGAAATACTTGCAGTGATAAATTCATAGCACAAACAACTTGTTTAACTTTAGAAAAATCCTTTTGAAAGAAAAGGATAATTGTAAGACAAGTCCATACATAAATACAGACGATTTTTATCTTATGATAACCCAAAATATTTTCAATATCAAAATCCAGTGACATTATAATAGTGTCTATCAAGCCACAAATAAATAACCATCTAGCAGAACACTTGCATCTCATGGTCTACATACTTAGTATATAATCTAAAACCGCACAGCTCGTATTGGAGTTTGGATTTCCAACATTACAAGGTATGGGACCACATTCCAATCAATTACTCTAGAGAGGATACATTGGGATTTACAAGAACATCTTGTAACCCAGCCACACATGATCGACCACTCATTCAACTTTAGTGTATCGAATATATTGTCACCAATAGTCGGCGCTGACATAACCGTTTCCTGGGAGATAAAGAAGCGCTAGAAGAATGAAAATGAAATTTTCTATAAATTGGTGATAAATATACCCTAATGGGAATGACCCACATATTCGTGTTGCCTGCCCGATTCCTATTATTTGCCAGTTGATGAGGGTTGAGGTCAAGATTACATTTCATAGAACATCTCATAACTTTTAATGCCACAACATCAAATCCATCAAATCACTAATTGACGTCCACAAGTACACTCTTGGTGTTAATCTTAGAGAACTTTTCTCCTTCGCTACCAAACTTGGTATATTTGTAAAAACCAATTTACGTGACCTACAGGAAATACTCTGTCAGACATTCGTCCGTACAAGTCATCCAAGAACAGGATGAACCAAAGGCACCCTCCTGCTGCATCCTGTATAGGAGTCACCCCAAGGATCAGTAGCGAGTAGTCCTTGTAAATCCGTAGATTCCAACCATGATAGAGTTTATCTTTGGGAGCTAATCAATGATTATAAGTAGATCTTCTGTTTTATGAATGTATACCATTTTCAATTGCTCTATCTTCATTTGCTGCAAGTTAACGTTGGTTCAAAGATGTCTTGGGTATAGTTCTCATCCCGATGTCTTCGAAATAACACGAAAATAGTCCAATAACAAAATTCAATTGATAGTCAAGTTTTTAACTATCAACTCAAACAATATAGTCAAGTGTATTGGCAGCTCAAATCCTTTTACATAAAACTATTTCATTGATTCTATATTCTTATCTCAAATCTCATTATTTTCGTTACGTTGAAATCAACAGCCGTATCTTTATATATTTACAATAACATACTTACCAAACTCCACTTTATTTCTTTATTTCAAAAACATCACTATATATTTGTCAAATCTCTTTCATTTCCTTTACTTAAAAAAATACACACTATATATTCTCAACTCAAAGGTATAATAAATTCACATTTCAAACTTGGGTCAAACAATATTAAATTATACAGTGTTTTATTTTAAAACCCACTAGCTTCAGTAACATTCAAAATCTTGCAAATAACGTCGCAATATTTCTCTTGTGGTAACAAAATTATTTCAACATCTTTTACCATTACAAACTTATACCATCCTTTGATAGTAGTGGAGTCGCTCAAGTTGGAGGTATTTTAATTACCTCTCAAACCTTGATCGACAACGTTCTTATCTCAGAATAGATAAAAGTTTGAAACGCAAAACCTACCATTTCCATTTTCTATTTTATTAAAAATATGGTTTTTGCATTTGGCACATTTATTCCTAATTTAAAACTTTTTAACTCTTATTTAAGTACACTTACTAAACGCAAACTCCTATGCTTTGAAACTCTTCAAGATAGTTCATTAAAACTTTGATTTGTTTTCAATATCCATTTGCTAAGTCCTTTACATGAAATCCAACCAAGCTTCTTACTTTTGTATAATTGTAAATTTTCTTCTTATTTATAGTCATTTACTTAATCCAGTTCCTTTAGTAAAACTTATTTAAAAATCATAGCCTGGCTTTAAACTTCTTCATAAGCCTCGTTTATGAAAACTTGGATTAAATTCAAAACTCTTCTTATAGAATTCTCTTTTATTAATCCATTAATCTTCTTCCTTTGAAAATCATCTTCAATTAACCTTAGTTTTACTTAATTTAATAATTAAGTAAAAAATATTATTTAAATCTTTTGCGATTGTCCATTACATATCCTTTATATTTTTTAAAAACCCTATGGATTTCTTTGCTTGTACATAATTCAATTATTAATCAACACTTATTCAAAAACGACATATTAGTTTTAGTATAACATCACCCTTTACACAATTCAATTAAGTTCTATTTCAACTCAATTACTTCTAATTTGAATTCCATCTAAAAAGTAAATTCTTTTAATTATTAATTCCAAATCATAATAACTAATCTCTGAAGTAAAAGTAGTCTACTCCATTAAAAATAGATCAGTTAATCACTAAACGACATTATTAAACGATAACTACTTCATTAGTGATTATTAATTAATAATCATTTTTAATATCATTAAATAAAAAGATAATTAATATTTAAGAAATATCATCAGATTAAAACAATAATTCGTTCAACAATTTCCATTAGATTAATCAAAGATTGACTAATCTAATTACCAATTCAAATTAAACAAATGACTTAGTTAATTTGAACAACAATTATTATTTATTGATTTCAATTTCTTCTCTCATTAGATAAATATAATTAATCTACTAATATCGCTTAACTGTTTTCTCAAAACAATAATTTTCAAATATTAGCCCGTAGGTTCAAATCAAGCTTTTATGCTTATTAGATTTATTAAAAACATTGAAATTACTATGCACAAAACTTATAACTATTCTTATAAAACCATTTATAAATATCGACTTACTTTAAAACTTCTATTTTAAATAGAAATAATATTTAAAGCTTCATTTCAGTAATAAAGATAAATTTTATAACTTCAATTACATCAATTCGCCTAACGACGAATTTAAGTCGTAAAAAATAGGGTTTTAAATCATTTGCTGCCAATAACTTATTCAATACCGTCTATTAATTAAAAACATCACACTAACGTTGAATTTCAATTCAATGTTCAATATCTAATCAACCATCAACATCCAATCAGGACATAATGTCATTTGGGGTAAATGGTTCATATCTGAATAACATGTAAAAACAAACAACATAGAAAATATTTGAGGAATCCGATCGGTTTCCTCCAACTTATTCTTCCTAGCAACACAGATCATAATGATATTTGATAATAATATATGAAAAATATATTTTAAACAAATCATCCAATATGACATAATATAAATGTCTATAATCGTTAAACAACCAATAAAAAATCAAGGTACCCAATTGTAACGACCCAGGGATTTTCGGCCCTGAAAATCGACATAAATACCTTTACCATAACTCATGCCGACCTTCCAAACACCGAAAACACCGGAACGTTATTAGAAAGAAATTAGAGGGTGAGATAAGAAAGAAAGAAATATTAGAATAGAAGAAGGAGAAGAACCAACACAACACAGTATCAGAGTCTCACATCACAGCGGAACAAAGTATAATACATAAATAAAACTTTATTGAGAGCTTTTAAAAATACTTACAATATCAGAGTACAACACACCACTGGACAGTTATAAAAAATCTATCCCAGATACAACATACACAGCGGAATAGTAGCTATATAATATTATACGTCTGGACTCTTCCAGCTCGTCTCTTCATAGAATTCTATAACCTGACCCTGTACACCCCGGGCTAACCCGAGCATTTACAAAACACGGGTCAGTCTGGTGAAATAGAGTGAGAAAAACTCGCATAGTATTTAGGGTATCACACAACTTGATTTTAAAGTCAAAATCTTTTTGGAAGAAAAGGATAATCGTAAGACCAAATCCACACATAAACACAGACGATTTTTACCTTACGATAACCCAAAACACTTTTGAAATCAATATCCTTTTTGATATTATAATAGTGTCTAGATACAAGTAAATAACAATCTAGTGGAACGCTTGCATCTTACGCTCCACATATATAGTATACAATCAAAACCGCGGGCGCTTACTGGAGATTGGATCCCGACTATGACAAGGTGTGGGACCACATGCCGATAGTGTATCTCTGGAGGCGAATACACTGTGTTCAACAAGAACGTCTTGCAACTCGGCCCTCACATGACTGACCACTCATTTCGTTTTGTATCAAATGTATATCACCAACGGTTGGGCTCAAACCATTGTTTCCCGCAAAGGGACAACATCGAAATAGATTAAAGAATCAAAAGGATTTTCTCTAGATAGGTGATTATACACCCTAATGGGAGAAACCCACATAGCCATGCTGCCTGCTCGATTTTTGTCATTTCCTAGTTGTGAGGCTTGAGGTCAGAATTTCCTTTACAACACCTAGCCACCATCCACTTTGAATGCCACAACGTCAGATCCGCTAGATATCACTAATTGATGTCCACAAAAATACTCTAGTGGTTAAGCTAAGAGAACCGTCGTCCTCCGGCACCAACTATGGTACATTTGAAGAAATCAACGTACGTAATTCCTTTGGAAATACTCTGACAGACATTCGTCCATACAAGTCATCCAGGAACAGGTGAACCGAAGGTACTCTCCTACTGCATCCAAGGAATCACCCTATAGATCAGTAGCGAGAAGTCCTTGCAACCCGTAGATTATAGCCATGACAGAACCACAGTTTATCTCTGGGAGCTAACCAGAGATTATTAGTAGTTCTTCCGTTTAATGAAGATCCACAGTCTTCAATGCTCCATCTTGACCATCTTCTGACATCTTCACGTATTTGTTGGTCGGAATGGTTTTCGAATATAAATTCGATCCCAGTCTTTCCGTACCAACAATCGTATTGGACAGATTTGATAGTCGGTGATTTAACTATCAAAATAATCAGTGTTTCAATCATGACAATCCAATGGGTTCACTGGTTCAGTATTCAGCACCACTTGGCCTTTTAATTAAACAAATGTAAATTCAATGCTCTTAAATATTTCGATATTATAAATATAGTTCTTCGTTTCTTATCTAACATAAGATTATCCTTTTCAACGAGTTCATTTTTATTATTTAGAAAAATTCCATATCATATCCAGTTTCCATTCCACTTTCAAAACATTAGCCCAGTTATTATCTATATTGGAAACCCCATTCAAATTATTTCTCATAAAACAGTGTTACGAGATATCTTTTATCCATTACTTGAAAACAAAACTCAATGTTTATTCTTAGAGAATAAAACTCAACTTTATAATTCCTTTCTAACTTGAAAATATAGTTATATTTGCGACAACCCCTTTCCTTTCCTCTTTACCTTGGAATTCCCATTATATATATATATATATAATCCAAGTTTTACCAACATGTTGTGCTATTATTTCTCTAATGAAATAATAATTTTTACTAACCACTTTCACCATTACAACTTATATCATCCTCAGATAATTCTGAAGTCATTCAAGTTGGGGTATGTTAATTACCTCTCAGACCTTGATCAACAACGTTCATATTTACAGATAAATATAAGTTGTAATCTGCAACTAATACTTCCTTCTGATACAAATTCTATTTAACTGTTTGATTTAAAATACGGTTTCGTAAACCTTATTATCATTTTGAAATTCTCTTTCTCTAATATACCATTATTTCTTAATTCAATTAAGTAACTCCTTATAACACACCACTTTTTAATCTCAACCTCTTTGAACCAATTCATTTTATGATTCCGATTTGGTTATCAAATCCTACGACTCACTTCTTTCACCAATTCCCATTTCGTTCTCCCTTTAAATAATTTAAAAAAAACATAATCAATTAATTCAAATCATTCCATTAAATTGTTCCTCAACAACAAAATTATCCAAATTTAACCGTTAGGTTAATTTCCTTATTCTCACATTTTCAAATCTGATTAACATCATATTTGACTTTGTAAACTCAATTTACACTTAATTTTAAACATAAATATCTATTGCCCTTTAAATAAATTTTTATTCAAATTATATATTTCAAAATCTATCTTTATTTGTAAAGTAAATTTTATAACTTCAGTTCGATCGATTTACCTGACGGTAAATCGATATAAATAAAATAATTTACTTTTAGGCCATTTACTGCCGATTACCCAACCAATACTGCCCATTGGTTAAAACACAACACAGGTTGACTTTTCAATCAATGGTCACTACCAAAATCAATTACCCAATCATGACAGTTCATATATGATAATACGAAAATTAATAATATATTTGAGGAGTCCGGTTGGATCCCTTCAACCTGTTCTTCCCTGTATTCAGAATGGTTATCTCTAATCAGATCATTCAACCATTTTACTGATAATAACCAATAACGACAATTTAATCCAACCAATTAAACACGTTTATTTTATAAACATGACCCACAAGGTAAGTTACCTTTATTAGAACCAATCGTTAGAATAACGATTTGGTATTTCACTGAAATTAAACGATGGTTTAATTTCATCAGTTAAATCAACAAGCAAACAGTCAACCATTGGAAAGCAGAGCACACAAAATAAAAACCCAATTTATATAAAATATAAATGGGAACAACTGAGTGAGTTTAACTCACCTTGAGTTGATACCATTGTTTGAATGGTTAGTTTTAATTAAATTAAACGAGAGTTTAATTTAATTAAAAATCCCGGTTGGTTCGCATTCCATCCTGTTCTGTTTCATGACGTCATATTCGTGAAGATGATTCCAATGATATCTAGTTTGTCCAATTCTGTAAACATATGCATGAGATATTAATGTTTAAAGATATACGACTTTAATTAAATAATTAACTTCTTAATTGTATTTAATTAAACTTAATTATAGGCATTAAAGTATTTATACGGTTGATTACTTTGAATAAATAGGATCCGATGGTTTTGTTTACTTCTGCACTTCGTGCTTCATGAACCGACTATCCCCTATCGTCCAACAACCGATACCTGTAAAAAAAATCATGTTTTAATTTCCATCATGTAGGTTAACTTATTATATATAAAATCCTTTAATCACCTAAATTTAAACTAAATTGCGTTTATCCCCTAGAATAGGATTAGGTTGACGCTCCAATGAATAACCCAGATCCTATGCTTTAGCTTCACATCGTTCCCTGTTATCTTACCAACCTGCAAATTCATGGTTTAAATTATTAAACACTTAATTCCCTCAAATTTAAACAAATTAACTATTTCATTAAATAATTACGTTGTTAAGGCACTAACAAGATGACCCCCTTTGATATTCCATCTCGTTTTGCTTCATCCTACATTCCAGCCCCATCGTTCTCGGAAGCGTCACTACACCCAGATTTTCCACCGTTCTCCGTCCATCCAATCACCAGAACCACATCCGAAACTTCCAGGACTTGCGCCAAGGCCAGCTCGACCCTCGGCCCAAACCCCTTCCAATCTGACGCTGAAACCAAGCCCCAAATTCATCATGACCAAAGCCACTTCCAAGACCGATATCAACCTTCACGACAAACAATAGTCCATCATCACCGTTGATCATGACGACCTTGACTAGCCGAGTGTTTTTGCGTTTGGAAGTTAGCGGAGAAGGTGATCGGATTAGGCGAAAATGGAAGGAGTAGTTCGGAGGATACGGTTCGTTCATTTCTAAGGAGGATGGCGGTGGAAATTTTGTCTGTTTAGGGTTTTGTTAACAGTAAGGTATATATAAGGTAACCTTTATTAAAATATTAATATATGAAACTTCAGCGTGAAGTAACGCGTAAAAGCCATCACAATTGACTTCTGTTTACTGATAAAAAGGCTAACCTTAATGTAAAGAGGTATTCCGGACCCAATGGGACAAGTTTCGTCGAAATCCGAGGTCGTTTGAAAAAAATTCACTCTATAAAACCAGAAATAAACACGCGTTTAATTTTTTTCATGATCACTAGATAAATCAAATCAACTTGAAACCTTGAAATCCAAAAATAAGTCTTCATTACGAACCCAACGGCACTAGTTTCGTCGCATTCTGAGACTGTTTTCCCGGTAGGCTATTTTTACGCGCACCGCAATGCCATTTTGGACACCAAATTACCCGGTCTCCAAAAATAACGAACTATATACCTATCCTGACTATAATCGACAATATGAACTCAATGGGATTGGTTTCGCGGCCTAATTCGATCGTCTGCTCAAGTTATACTCGAATATCCCTTTATTAAATTAATTACGCGCTATAGAAATTGAACGTGTGTTTGTGGCTGCCGTGGTCACATACGACATCGGTTTGCCACGCCATTTAACACCGTACAATAATACAGTTCTAATGAAACTGATTTCGTCGAAAACGACCTCTGTTTGCAAAATGGCTATTTTAAAGGCCTATAATTTAATAACGATTTCCATAGCGATTATTTTAAAATTTGATTTGAACATAACTTACAATTTACAATACAAAATCTAGAATTTTCTCTTTCATATGAAAATTATAATCAACATGGTTCCAACGTTTCTCTTTTCACAGAAATCTGACTATCAAATCCTGTATATTTAGTTGAAATTCAAAATTCAATATTAAGAACTGCCGCGCCATTTCGAGCTCGTTTTATAATTATATAAATATATAACGTTCAGACCTTGTTTTAATAACAAATTAAATATTAAAATCCATTAATATTCCAAATATAGTATTTAAATAATAAATTAAATATTTAACTGCCAAAAATATGGGATGTTACATTCTTCCCCCCTTAAAATAATTTCTTCCTCCAAATTGCTAAGGTAAGAAAGAACATTACAAACCCATTAATTTCCAAATCCACTTTATTTTAAAATCGAAAACAATTCAATACCACATATCAATATTTTCAAAAAATATCGAAAATTTTCTAACATCTTAAATTCCTGGAAAAATTCAGCAGAATCTCCCCTACATGGAGTGACATCTGCGATATCGCAGGGACAAATAATATATATACATCGACCCACATGGTCCGAAAAACAAAAATTAAACCCCCAAAATTTCATATTTCGCGTAAGCGTACCTTTACGAGCGTTATTGAGCATATCTGCTCAACGTATATGTGAATTACTCAACCAATATCAGTATGCCTATCCCTCTGGCACGTTTACTTAACTCAATTCACATATAAGCAATAAATATATGAAATTCTTAAAAATATTTCACTAATCAACAAACATACAAAACCAATCCCAACATCAAACAGATAATATCGATTCCTTATCAAATATTGGGTTAAATCATAAATTCCAATTCATTTAATTCCAATATCATTATTAATTTAATTCCACTTAACATATTTAAGTTTCAAACGAAATTTCCAATCCGATTTGATTTCCATCCAAATCAAGCATATACTGTAACACCCCACGTCCATTAATGTCACTCACAAAGGGAATGAATTAACTTCCATGGAGGTTTTAAGTGAATATAGAACAGAAAAATTACAACAAGATAGATAATAAGTAGTACTTGGAAATCTAAAACTTTATTTTATTGCAGCGGAAATTAAACATGTTTATTACATCATAAAACCATAAATCAGAGTCAAGTACAATATCCATCTTGATAAAACAAAATACATAATCCCATTACATAAATAGCCATTAAAGAAGATAACAAGCTGGGCTTTACTTCAACGGTCCAAGCTTTCCAAAGAGAGATAGAGCAATCCAATCAAGCTCCACTAGAGCTGGGCCCACCCTGAGGACCTGGAGGGGGAAAAAGATAGAAATGGAGGGGGTCAGACATAAAGTCTGGCGAGTATGATAATTCTAACAATACTATTATCAAAATAACTAGACTAAGGCATAAGCTGGAAAACAAGGAAATGTCTATGAACTATTGGGTATGGAAGAGAAGATAAAGATAACGTTAAAGACACACCTAATTACTAACGAATAATTACTACAATGCACCACACCAGTCACCCTAAAGGTTGATACCACTTGCTTCACTTAGAAATTATATAAATAGCTTCGTGTACCCCTAGCTGACTACATAGGTGCTGCCTGCCCCTATCTCCGCTAGGTGTACCCCACTACCCACTTTCGATCGGCTCCCTACTCGTAGATACCCGTGCTGGTCCCACAGTGGGGTGTATCACTCCCCTAAAGTGGCAAGCCGATACAACTTGAGAATGCACGGCTTATACGTACACGATGCAACAACATCTTACCTACCAGCCTGGGTTCACACACGCATATGAAACCCGTTGGACTTGCGTTGCCACCGCTACCCCGTTTGGCCTCTTATAGTCAAGCCCAGTATGTGTGTCCCGTCCTTGACTTGGGTCGAGCCCACAAAGATATGTTTGGGTTACTGGTTGAAATGGGCCCCCACAAGCTATCCACCTAAGCTTGTCCCCACTAGTATATCCCACTTAACCCTCTTCTTAGTCATGTTCATTTACATGTGTGTTTGGTTAAGTCTTATTAATCATATTTCAAATGCCACTAAAGGCACCCACTTGATTCCTCATGCCACCCAAGGCACCTACTTAACCCCCATGTCCCATCTTACATGTTTATCTGGTTAAGTATTTCTTAATTCATTTAGGCCATAACCTCATAAAGACCTCTCACATTAGACTGGCATTTATGGCAGCTGGATTTGCCGGGCGGGTCCGGGCAGTCTTACACCATAAAAGAGTCTAACCTCGTGTCTTTACAACTGTTATGCTTTAGTTTGGGCCTAGGACCTCTCACATTGGGCTGACATTTGTGACTACAGGATTTGTCGGGCTGGTCCGGGCAGTTTTACGTCACAAACGAGTCCAACCTCGTGTCCTAAGCATTGATTAACACTTATAATCTTTTACCCCAGTTTTAAATATATCCCTATTCAAATCATTAATTAATTCCAATTTTAATGATGTCCGTAATTGACTCAATTATGGCCATCCACTTATGGTATGCAAAATCGTATCAATTGCACCCCAACTTCTTAATATTAAATCCTTAATATTACCCCTACCCCACGTTATACGTTCGCTTATTCAACGCAAAATATATGTTAGACTCGAATAGTCTAACTCATAGCACAAAGATAAATTATCACAACATATAGACAAATAAAATAGATCTAATCATAATAGGGGTGAAACTTGCATAAAACTACACATGTCATGGATCTAAAGGTGTCAACTTGTTTGGTTAAATGTCACAACTTACATAATATGATCATAACCCAAATTCATGTATAAACTTGCATAGGTGGTTTATGCAACATAATGATGGTGTGAACTAGCATCTAACACATAGAACTCACACATGTCATAGCATAATTCTAGATCTAAATAGATGTCATACAATATGTGAGATTATACATACTAATCAATCTAAACTGGCATAGGTACATGTGATTTATCATGTGAATCATCATAGCCCAAACATATATATAATCAACATCATGATTTGATCAAGCATAAGCTAACTATAACATAAATAATAACATCATGACTTTGTAACATCGCAACTTAGCATAGAAACTTGCAACAACATATATAATATCATCATAGCATGATTTACAACATATAGGATATCATCATCACATATCATAGGATTTACAACATACATGATAGCATAAGGTTTACAACAACATATATGACAATTCACATCATTTTCTTATGATCCATATCACATCTAAATCTAATTAGTTTGCTAATAATCTTGTTAAGATCATCATACTCACAATTAGAGAAGAAAGAGAGTCTTGATTTGCTTTAGAGTTGAGTAGAATTAGGGTTTTGATTAGCTTTCTTCCTTCTTAGTTGGCGGCGGCTACACTGATTTCCATGGCGATGGCATGACGGTGGCTATTCTATTTTTCATGTGAATTTAGAGTGAGAGACTACCTAGGTATATATATAGTTTAGGGTTTATTTAGACCGTCAGATCAACTCAGAACTAGCCTGAACCGTTAAATTAGCCAACTCAGCCCTAAAGACACATCAGCAGCTCAAGATTGGGCTCAGCCAAAACCTGGCCGACTGGACCAGGTCGACTGCGCAGTCGACCTGGTCCCTGGGGTGTCGACTTCCCAATCGACCTGGGTGTTGGGCGGGAAATTTCTCGCCTTGCCTGTTTGACTTCGAATTTTGAATTTTAAATTTTCTGAAATCTGCTTTGAATTTTCTGAAACTTCCGATGGCCATATCTCCTTCATACGAAGTCCAAATCACGCAAACTCGGACTCTATTTCAACCAGAATTCCGAGACGAACACAATGACGCAACCCATTTCCCACAATTCACGTCTGAGATTAGTTATTCTTTAATTTGTGAATATTAATATTAACAGAATTAAGGGGTGTTACATTCTCCCCTCCTTAAAGGATTTCGACCCCGAAATCTTCAAGTCAAGAAGAATGTATATCCTAACATCCAATCGTCCATCTACTCAACCATCAAACACAGGCATCCATTGTACTTATAGACTTGTAATGCTTTCATGTTTAAATTCACAGTGTGTGTATATGTCCATATCTAATGCAAAATCAGGCGGTCCACTGATTCAGTTGACCTCCTTAATGCAAATCATGATAGTTCCATGCATCCATTATGTATGCAAAAGTTCCTTAATGCTACATATTATCTCTATATGCGTGCACAATCATCATCTGAATGCAACATCCATATGATAAAAAAATCCTCATACAGCCATTTTACTAAATACATCCATATATATGCAATATGCAATATGAAGTGACTGAGCCGATCTAGTGCCTAATAGTGTGTGTATATGCGTCCACGAGCAATCACTAGCAAACACTTGCATCCACTTTGCATCCATCATACATAACATGTCTCAAACACATGTTTCAACCATAGGATTATCCTAACTAAAGGTCAAAGAGGCGAGAGGACATACTAAAGATAAGATAAGTACGAGCTAAGCGATAAAGGAGAAATTAAAAGGCATACCCTCAAAAAGAAAAGGGTACAACGAACGCATCTTCGCTTCTGTCTCCCAAGTAGCGTTGCTCTCATCATCTCCCCATTGCACTTTGACTAGTCTGACCTCTCGATTCCTCAAATTCTTGATCTCCGACCCAAGAATGCATGCAGGAGCTCGTCGAATCGTCGCATCCCGCTATATCTCCACTTCTCTAAGCAAGCTCGTCTCTATCACTTTCGCAGTCTCATGCAAGCACTTCCTCAAATGTGACACATGGAATACGTCGTGTACACCACTAAGTCTCTCAGGCAACTCCACTCTATACGCCATCTGTCAAATCTTCTCCTTAATAGGAAACGGCCCTACAAACCTTGGTGCTAATTTCCCAAAGGACACAAAGCGAACAACATTCCGTAATGGAGACACTTTGATAAAGACCATGTCCCCAACATCAAACTCAAGATCTGTCCTCCTTTTGTCTGCATAAGATTTCTGCCTATCTTGCGCCGTCTTCATCCTCCTTCGAATCAAGTCGATCTTTTCTGAAGTCTCTCTAATCATATCGGGCCCAAGTAAGATCTTATCCGTAGATTCCCACCAACATGTAGGTGAACGACAAGGTCGTCCATAAAGAGCTTCGAAAGGTGCCATGCCAATGCTAGACTGAAAGTTATTATTATATGCAAACTCCACTAATGGAAGATGCTCTTCCCATGTACCCCCAAAGTCTAGGATACATAGCCTCAAAAGATCCTCTAGAATGCGATTCACCCTCTCAGTCTGGCCGTCCGTCTGAGGATGATATGCGGTGCTCAAACATAACTGAGTCCCTACCGCTTCTTGTAAGCTCTTCCAAAATTCGCTAGTGAAGATAGGATCACGGTCGCTTACTATGCTAGAAGGAACACCATGCAAACGAACTATCTCTCGAACGTATACAGAAGCTAACCATGGAGCAGTCCTCTTACTCTTTATGAGAATGAAATGGGCGATTTTAGCAAGTCTATCTACTATAACCCAAATCCCCGTATTACCCTTCCTTGATCTTGGTAATCCATCCACAAAGTCCATCGAGACACTTTCCCATTTCCATAGTGGAACCTCCAATGGGTGAAACAACCCTCCGGGTTTCTTTTGCTCCGCTTTTACTTGTTGGCACACCAAGCATCTAGCGACATACTCGGCCACATCCCTCTTCATACCGGCCCAAAAGAAAACTCGCTTCATGTCTTTGTACATCTTGTCCCCGCCGGGATGAATGGTCATCTTCGAATGATGTGCTTCGTCAAGAATAGCCTTCCTCAAGTCCTCGTCTCGTGGTACACAAAGTCTACTATCCCTACGTAACCAACTCTTATCATCTAGGGTGTACCTACGGAGATGGCTTGATGACTCCCCTCTTTTGGGCTTTTCTACTAACTCAACCAACTGTGGGTCGTCTCGCTGTGCCTCACCAATCCGTCCCAAAAGCGTAGGTCTGACCTCCAAGGATGCTAGAAAACCGGGTACAAAGTCAATGGAAGGTCTAAAATCAAACATAGAGATGAATTCTAAGTTTCGCCGTTCAACAAACAATGGACTCAAGGACAGCCTTTTCCTACTTAAGGCGTCTGCCACCACGTTACCCTTGCCAGGGGTATATGTTATTTCGAAATCGTAGGACGCTAAGAACTCCATCCACCTTTGCTGCCTTAAATTCAAGTCCTTCTGAGAGAATAAGTATTTTAAAGATTTGTGGTCAGTGAACAATTCGAATTTCTCGCCAAGAAGGTAATGACGCCAAGACTTAAGCGCGAAAAAAATTGCGGCCAACTCTAGGTCATGTGTAGGGTAATTTTTCTCATGCACCCTTAACTGCCTTCCACCATAGGCTATTACCCTTCCCTCTTGCATTAAGACTGCGCCTAGTCCTGTCCCACAAGCATCGGTATAAACAGTAAATGGCTTACTCCCGTCTGGCAGCACTAAGACTGGGGCTGAAGTCAAAGCTCTTTTTAAACGTTGGAACGCATCATCACAATCTACGTCCCACGCGAAGACTAGGTTCTTCTTCATCAAACGCGTTAATGGAGCTGATATCTTTGCGAAGTCTTTGATAAACTTCCTATAGTAGCCAGCCAACCCCAAGAAACTCCTTACTTCGGTAGCATTTTTAGGGACCTTCCAATCTTGGATGGTCACCACCTTCGCGGGATCCACAGTTATCCCTTCTTTGGAAACCACGTGCCCTAAGAATCGCACTTCCTCTCTCCAGAAGTGACACTTAGTAAATTTAGCTTTAAGGTTATGCGCTCTTAGAGTCTCCAACACTTCCCTAAGATGTAGGGCATTCTCTTCTTCATTCTTAGAAAAGATCAAGATGTCGTCTACAAAGACCACCACGGATTTATTAAGGTACTCCCTAAACACCCTACTCATCAAATCAACAAAGTATGCGGGGGCGTTTGTCAAACCGAAGGGCATCACTAGCCATTCATGGAAACCGTCCGGAGTCCTAAAGGAAGTTTTGTCTATGCTATCCTCAGCCACTCTCAACTGATGGAATCCAGTGGCTATGTCCAACTGCGAAAACACTGAGGCGCCAACTAACTGATCGAAGAGATCGTCAATCCTCGGCAGTGGGTGTTTGTTCTTCTTAGTAAGCTTATTAAGTTCTCTATAGTCCACACAAAGTCTAATGGACCCATCCGCCTTCGTGGCAAATACTACTAGAGCACCCCACTCCGATATACTACGTCTTATGAACCCCTTCTCAAGCAACTCCTTCACTTGCTTATTGAGTTCCCTCCTTTCACGAGGAGCCATGTGGCGTACTGGCAAAGATACTAGTTTTGCATTATCCATAAGATATATTCGAAAATCTATCTCCCGCTTTGGAGGCAAGCCCTTCACCTCCTCAAACACATCCGAGTATTCTCGGACCACTCTAACCGATCGTAGATTCTCAACAGACGCGTCAAACGATTCTAGATAACTTAGCATAACGGAATTTATGGGATTTCAAAAGATTTCGAGAGTGTTACCAAGGCGAGTCATGAGCCTAAATACTCTCCTTTCACAATCAAGAACGGCCCCATTTCTGGATAACCAATCCATTCCTAAAATTAGCCCATAGCCCGTGAAGCCCAAAACATAAGCATCACATCTAAACTCAACGCTAAGTATAGAAATTTTCAAATCCAAACACATCATGGACAAATAAGCTGAGCCCCCAATTGGATTCGAAACAACTAAGGGATCCTCTACTAAACTGGTGTTTAAGTGCAGTGATTCAACTAATGATGTAGAGATAAATGAATGCGATGCGCCCGAATCGAATAAGGTACGGACAGGATGATCAAATAGAAAAACTAAGCTTTCAACAGAAATGGTTCTACCTCGTTCTTGCAGCGGTGGGACCGCGAGAGCCTGAACTTGTCCCCTTGCCTGCCCTGGTGCCATAAGATTCTGCACCTGTCCTCCCGAGGTAGACCCTGCCCTCTGCCTCTTCTTTGGGCAGTCCTTCACTAGATGTCCCGCTTCACCACAATGAAAACAGCCAATCTTCTTTTTCTTTCTGCAATCCTTGCTGAGATGGCCTGGTGTCCCATAGTTAAAGCATCTTTTCTTTCCTTTACCATTATTGTATTTACCACCCATCTTGTTTTGTTGTTGTGGTTTCTTCTGATCCCCTTTCTTCTCGGGTACCATATTAGCATTAGCGCCTTTCTCCTCGTGCATGAGTGCCATGTCTACTAGCTTCTCAAAGGTGTCCCCCATAGGGATGTGGGTTATAGACAACCCTTGCAACGGCTCATTCAAACCATTAACGAACCTCAGAGCCTTCTTCTCCGGCGTGTTCACTAAGTCCAAGCCAAACCTTGCTAACTGATTAAATTTGTTGACATATTCTTTCACTGATGAGCTTCCTTGCTTTAATGTCAAGAACCTTTCCATGTATAGATTCTCTTCTGCCCTTGAGAGAAACTTTGCCTCAAGCCTACGTCTGAAATCCGCCCAAGAATCAACAGGACGCTCCCCATTAGTGACCTCCCACCAAAACGAGGCCTCTCCCTTCATTAACCAAGCTGCTAATTTGATTTTCCTCCCTTCTTCTACTTCAAAGATTTCTAGCAATTCTTCCACCTCCTTAAGCCAATCTCTAGCTTCCACAAACGTTTCTGACCCTTGAAAAGGTTTTCCACCCATAGCCTTAAATTCCTTGCACGTCTTTGCAAAAGTATCAGCGCGAGGAGGGGGAGGAGGAGGAGGAGCGGGTGCAACTGGTGATGGAGGAACATTGGCTGGACCTGCAGCGGCCCTAGCCTCTAATAACCTCCTATACCATCCTGGTATCGTTAGAACATCCGGAAGGTTAAGATCTTCAGCCATGCTGAAACGAAAAAGGAAAGATTCAAAATGGAGAATTCGAAAGATAAAGATATATGGCTATTAGGGATTATGTTTTTCATAAAAACTTTCGTCTTAAAATCACTCATTAAGACATGTTTTTGAAAACACTTCTTCCAAAAATACTTTAGAAAAATAGTTTTTCTAAAAATTTTATCAGTTCTGGTAACCTTAAGCTCCGATACCACGTGTAACACCCCACGTCCATTAATGTCACTCACAAAGGGAATGCATTAACTTCCGTGGAGGTTTTAAGTGAATATAGAACAGAAAAATTACAACAAGACAGATAATAAGTAGTACTTGGAAATCTAAAACTTTATTTTATTGCAGCGGAAATTAAACATGTTTGTTACATCATAAAACCATAAATCAGAGTCAAGTACAATATCCATCTTGATAAAACAAAATACATAATCCCATTACATAAATAGCCATTAAAGAAGATAACAAGTTGGACTTTACTTCAACGGTCCAAGCTTTCTAAAGAGAGATAGAGCAATCCAATCAAGCTCCACTAGAGCTGGGCCCACCTTGAGGACCTGGAGGGGGAAAAAGATAGAAATGGAGGGGGTCAGACATAAAGTCTGGCGAGTATGATAATTCTAACAATACTATTATCAAAATAACTAGACTAAGGCATAACCTGGAAAACAAGGAAATGTCTATGAACTATTGGGTATGGAAGAGCAGATAAAGATAACGTTAAAGGCACACCTAATTACTAACGGATAATTACTACACTGCACCACACCAGTCAGCCTAAAGGTTGATCCCACTTGCTTCACTTAGAAATTATATAAATAGCTTCGTGTACCCCTAGCTGACTACATAGGTGCCGCCTGCCCCTATCTCCGCTAGGTGTACTCCACTACCCACTTTCGATCGGCTCCCTACTCGTAGATACCTATGCTGGCCCCATAGTGGGGTGTATCACTCCCCTAAAGTGGCAACCCGATACAACTTGAGAATGCACGGCTTATACCTACACGATGTAACAACGTCTTACCTACCAGCCCGGGTTCACACACGCATATGAAACCCGTTGGACTTGCGTTGCCACCGCCACCCCGTTTGGCCTCTTATAGTCAAGCCCAGTATGCGTGTCCCGTCCTCGACTTGGGTCGAGCCCACAAAGATACGTTTGGGTTACTGGTTGAAATGGGCCCCCACAAGCTATCCACTTAAGCTTGTCCCCACTAGTATATCCCACTTAACCCTCTTCTTAGTCATGTTCATTTACATGTGTGTTTGGTTAAGTCTTACTAATCGTATTTCAAATGCCACTAAAGGCACCCCCTAGATTCCTCATGCCACCCAAGGCACCTACTTAACCCCCATGTCCCACCTTACATGTTTATCTGGTTAAGTATTTCTTAATTCATTCAGGCCATAACCTCATAAAGACCTCTCACATTAGACTGACATTTATGGCAGCTGGATTTGCCGGGTGGGTCCGGGCAGTCTTACACCATAAAAGAGTCTAACCTCATGTCTTTACAACTGTTATGCTTTAGTTTGGGCCTAGGACCTCTCATATTGGGCTGACATTTGTGACTACTGGATTTGCCGGGCGGGTCCGGGCAGTTTTACGTCACAAACGAGTCCAACCTCGTGTCCTAAGCATTGATTAACACTTATAATCTTTTACCCCAGTTTTAAATATATCCCTATTCAAATCATTAATTAATTCCAATTTTAATGATGTCCATAATTGACTCAATTATGGCCATCCACTTATGGTATGCAAAATCATATCAATTGCACCCCAACTTCTTAATATTAAATCCTTAATATTACCCCTACCCCACGTTATACGTTCGCTTATTCAATGCAAAATATACGTTAGACTCGAATAGTCTAACTCATAGCACAAAGATAAATTATCACAACATATAGACAAATAAAATAGATCTAATCATAATCGGGGTGAAACTTGCATAAAACAACACATGTCATGGATCTAAAGGTGTCAACTTGTTTGGTTAAATGTCACAACTTACATAATACGATCATAACCCAAATTCATGTATAAACTTGCATAGGTGGTTTATGCAACATAATGATGGTGTGAACTAGCATCTAACACATAGAACTCACACATGTCATAGCATAATTCTAGATCTAAATAGATGTCATACAATATGTGAGATTATACATACTAATCAATCTAAACTGGCATAGGTACTTGTGATTTATCGTGTGAATCATCATAGCCCAAACATATATATAATCAACATCATGATTTGATCAAGCATAAGCTAACTATAACATAAATAATAACATCATGACTTTGTAACATCGCAACTTAGCATAGAAACTTGCAACAACATATATAATATCATCATAACATGATTTACAACATATAGGATATCATCATCACATTACATAGGATTTACAACATACATGATAGCATAAGGTTTACAACAACATATATAACAATTCACATCATTTTCTTATGATCCATATCACATCCAAATCTAATTAGTTTGCTAATAATGTTGTTAAGATCATCATACTCACAATTAAAGAAGAAAGAGAGTCTTGATTTGCTTTAGAGTTGAGTAGAATTAGGGTTTTGATTAGCTTTCTTCCTTCTTAGTTGGCGGCGGCTACACTGAGTTCCATGGCGATGGCATGACGATGGCTATTCTATTTTTCATGTGAATTTAGAGTGAGAGACTACCTAGGTATATATAGAGTTTAGGGTTTATTTAGACCGTCAGATCAACTCAAAACTAGCCTGAACCGTTAAATTAGCCAACTCAGCCCTAAAGACACATTAGCAGCTCAAGATTGGGCTCAGCCAAAACCTGGCCGACTGGACCAGGTCGACACCCAGGTCGACTGCGCAGTCGACCTGGTCCCTGGGGTGTTGACTGCCTAGTCGACTCCCTAGTCAACCTGGGTGCTGGGCGGGAAATTTCCCACCTAGCCTGTTTGACTTCGAATTTTGAATTTTAAATTTTCTGAAATCTGCTTTGAATTTTCTGAAACTTCCGATGGCCATATCTCCTTCATAAGAAGTCCAAATCACGCAAACTCGGACTCTATTTCAACCAGAATTCCGAGACGAACACAATGGCGCAACCCGTTTCCCACAATTCTCACGTCTTCGATTGTTATTCTTTAATTTGTGAATATTAATATTAACAGAATTACGGGGTGTTACATATACACTAACATCCCAATAATTTGATAAAATTATTTCTTTTCTATATGAAATATAATTTGGGTAAAATTATTTCATTTACCCTCTTTTCAAAACAATACTGCATCCATTGCCAGTTCTATGCTTTTCAACACTTGAACCGATCAACCAACACAATACAAAACATTTGTATTTAAAATTTACAAATACGCTCTCATATATATATACACTCAATCTCGATCTAGAGTATTACTAACCCAATCTCTATCGAGTTACACCACAGAGCCAAGGTTATTACTAAACCAATAGCTCTGATACCACTGTAACGACCCAGGGATTTTCGGCCCTGAAAATCAACATAAATACCTTTACCGTAACTCATGCCGACCTTCCAAACACCGAAAACACTGGAACGTTATTAGAAAGAAATTAGAGGGTGAGATAAGAAAGAAAGAAATATTAGAATAGAAGAAGGAGAAGAACCAACAAAACACAGTATCAGAGTCTCACATCGCAGCGGAACAAAATATAATACATAAATAAAACTTTATTGAGAGCTTTTAAAAATACTTACAATATCAGAGTACAGAACACCACTGGACAGTTATAAAAAATATGTCCTAGATACAACACACACAGCGGAATAGTAGTTATATAAAAACATACGTCTGGACTCTTCCAGCTCGTCTCTTTACAGCATTCTATAACCTGAACCTGTACACCTGGGCTAACCCGAGCAGTTATAAAACACCGGGTCAGTCTAGTGAACCAGAGTGAGAAAAACTCGCACAGTATTTAGGGTGTCACACAACTTGATTTTAAAGTCAAAATCTTTTTGGAAGAAAAGGATAATCGTAAGACCAAATCCACACATAAACACGGACGGTTTTTACCTTACGATAACCCAAAATACTTTTGAAATCAATATCTTTTCTGATATTATAATAGTGTCTAAATACAAGTAAATAACAATCTAGTGGAACGCTTGCATCTCACGCTCAACATATATAGTATACAATCAGAACCGCGAGCGCTTATTGGAGACTGGATCCCGACTATGACAAGGTATGGGACCACCTACCGATAGTGTATCTCTAGAGGCGAATACACTGGGTTCAACAAGAATGTCTTGCAACCCGGCCCTCACATGACCGACCACTCATTTCGCTTAAGTGTATCTAATGTATATCACCAACAGTTGGGCTCAAACCACCGTTTCCCGCAAAGGGACAGCATCAAAATAGATTAAAGAATCAAAAGGATTTTCTCTAGATAGGTGATTATACACCCTAATGGGAGCGACCCACATAGCCATGCTGCCTACCCGATTATTTCTGTAACACCCCACCTCCGTTAAGGACACTCACAAAGGGAATGCCTTAACTTTGGTGGAGCATTTTAGTAAACAGAACAGAAAATTTCAAGATAGATAAACAATACTTGAGAAATTATAACTTTATTACAGCGGAAAATAGAAATCAGTTTGGTTACCTTTTTACCAAAAACTCAAGTACATAAATATCAGTCTTGTTCAGAAAATCATCAGAGTACAAAACTTTAAAATCATAATCCTCACAGAAGCTGCCATAAGGAGTCAAGCCATACTTTAAGCACTCTAAGTACTTCAAGCAGAAGAAATCCGGATCAAGCTAAAGTGTTCCCTCCTTGGAAAACCTGGGGGGGGGGGGGGAGGAAAAGGGGCGGAAACAAGCAAGGTCAGACATAAAGTTTGGCAGGTCCAGTGACTTTCAGCATATAAACAGATAATAATAATTATGACATGAAAATAAGCTGGATAAGAGATAACAGTAACAGGAGCAGCAGATGTACTTAGGTTAAACAGAAGAGACAAAATAATATTACTTTTTATTTCTCTGCACTAATACTAGTATAACAGGATTAGGTGTCACCCTAATATCTATACTGCAATAGAAACAGGAACAGAATAATTTCCACAGAAGAGAATGCTAGTAATGGGCCTTTACCACTCCAACAGAAACAAACAGAAACAGAATGCTAATAATGGGCCTTTACCACCCGAACAAAAGGTATAGAAACATATTAATCCCTACGGAAACAGAATGTAGAATTAGGTGTACACTAGTAAATGGGCCTTTACCACCCGAACAGACGGTACCACGCAGAAACAGACAGGTGTTGCCACCCAACAGAAACAGACGGTACCAACAGAAACAGACAGAACTAAGTGTACCCTAAAACCCTACCCCAAGCGATCGGCTCCCTAATACATAAATACCCTATGTCGGCCCCACAGTAGGGTGTATCACTCCCTAAAGGGACAACCAATTGGCATAGACCTATTTACAGATGTTATGGCGTCTTACATCCTCAGAGGCAGACTGGGATCCATGCAAGCACATGACCCAGTTGGAACACACCATCAACACCCCTCGCCATTATCAGAATGAACCGCTTATAATTAGTTCAGTAAGCGTGCCCGGGCCCTACCTACTGTTGGGTCAAAGTTTTGATACCAGAAAGGGTTACCGACTAATATGGGTCCCAAACAACAGATGACACAAGTAATTTCCCTCCTAACCTTGTATCCCCAGACTAACAGATATCAGATTAAATTGTTTACAAGTTTAGACATACAGAGTTCAGATCAACTAGTTCACGGATCAGAAAATCAAGTTAACGGGTTTTCAAACTAACGGATCAGATGCACAGTTCTTAACAGACTTACAGATTGTCAAACTTTGTATTGGGCCCACCGACTTACGAAACGGGTTTGTTAAATTCATCAATCGGTTGGTTTAACCCTATTCACCCAAAACGATTTAGACATCATATTTATCCCATATTTGCATTAATTAAATATTAATGCACAGACCTCTCACATTAGGTCAGTAGTTTGTGGCCGCTGGATATGCTGGACGGTTCCGGGCAGAATTCTGCCACAAGCCAGACCTAACCTCATGTATAAGCATATTTTAGTTATGCCTACGACCTCTAACATTAGACTGACAGTTTGCGGTCGCTGGTTAACCCGGTTGGCTTCGGGTAGGCTTCTACCGCAAACAGAGCCTAACCTCGTGTCATAGCTAATTCATTCCAATACAGCTTTTTCAGATATCAGACTACTTCTGTTTATTTAACAGATTAAACTTCTTCATAGGATATAACAGATTAATCAAATTTCCATGTTCTACTAAATCTTAGGTCGAGCCTACGGATTTCCATACCCAGATTACCATTATCTAGTTTTCAACAGATCAGACAATTTAACAGGTAGCAGATCTAGCAGTTTAAGCGATTCAACAGATTTAGCAGATAACAGATTTAGCAGTTTAGGCAATTCAACAGTTTTAGCAGATAATGGATTAGGAAATTTAACAAATTAAGCAGATCTAAAACTCTATTTACATATCTTGCCTAATCATACATTTAGCCTAAACTTACATGCCTAAATCAAGGCCATAATTCATAATATAATATATGCCCCAAATTTTAGCCTTAATATTCCCATTTACAGTTCATGTCAAAACTAGATTTAATATTCTAGTTCACCATTTATGTCCAAGACTAATACACATGTAAATCATTCTCTATTATAGCCAATTCAGATTATGCCAACATATTTGCTATGCCCGATTTACTTAATTAAGCTACGCCCAATCCCCGTATAACATGTTTCCACAAGTTCTCTAAATACTCATGAAATGGCCCTAACAAAAGGAATAGGGATAAGCACAAGAATTGATATAAAAGAATAGGCATGCAATAATGAACCAAATACAATAATAATGGCCCAATAGGCTCGATGTACATAACAGTGAATGGGAATAAACTAGCAAAGTTACATACTAAATATGAGATTTAACATCATTAAGGGAATATGCATAAGAAACTAACTGCAATAGTTATAGGCAACTAACCACAATAGTCATGGGCGACTAATCACAATAGTTTCTTATTCAATGTCATAGGCAATCGTCTCATAGTCATGAATCATAGTCATAGGCAATAGTCTCATAGGTGTGAATCATAGTCATAGGCAATAGTCTCATAGGCATGAATCATAGTCATAGGCAATAGTCTCATAGGCAACAGTTTCATGTCCAATTATGCATTATTATTTGTCCAAAAATTTAGCGTTCATGCATTAATCTCTTATGAGATGTGGCACAGGCTAATGGTAGCCTGGCTATAGAACAGAAAGAAGAAAGAGATACAGAATAAAATATATCAGAACAGAATGTGCACAACCTCAAATTCAGATTTACAATCATGTCACAATTATAATTAAAGTTTATATCGGAAAATAACTGTACTTGCCTTCTGTGGTTTTAAGAAAGGGCAATAAACTGTTGTTGATGCAGAAATGCTGAATTATTCCTCTTTAATTGTTGTTGTAGCACTAAATTTTGATTTTAGATTTGATTTAGCTTTTAATTCTATTCAGGTTGGAAGAAGATGCATCAGTTCAAGTTTTGATTCCAGCAGAGTAACAACACCATTATTTTATTTAATAAGAATGGAGGTAGAGTATAGAAATGAAATTGTGCAGCATAAGGTTAGAGAAGAATGGTGTAATGAGAATGGGGGCTAAGGGGCTGTTTATATAGGGTTTCAAACTAATTAGAGCCATCGATGAACCTAGAGTTAATCAAGGCCATCCATCTCAAGAGAAGCCAATCGGAAAGTGACAAGTTAGCACTAGTGACTCAGCAGAGCTCATAAATTGGACCAGAACCCGACCAAGCCAGCCAGGGTCAAACCAGAAAGTTGTGCAGGTTTTCTCTCGGCCTGGGCGCACTTGGGAAGTGCGCCAATGTAAATTTGTACTGGTGCACTTCCCAAGTGCGCTAGTGCAATCTTTTTTTTTTTTAGCCACCAAACTTCGTTCGTCCATATCTTCTTCATACAGTATCCGTTTTACGCAAACTTGGACTCTATCTTAAGCAGAATTCCGAGACGAACGCAATGGAACGACCTGTTTCCCTTAATTACCACATTTGAAATTAATTATTCTTAAATTTTAGTTAAACTGATTATTCGAAAATTCGGGGTGTTACATTCTCCCCTACTTAAAGGATTTCGTCCCCGAAATCTTCAAGTTAAGAAGAATGTGTCCTACCATCCAATCATCCATCTAGTCAACCATCATCCACAAGCATCCATTGTCCTTAGAAAACTTCTAATGTTGTATGAACATATGCAAAAGTGTGTGTACAGTTCCTTATCTAATACAAAGATCAGGCGGTCCACTGATTCAGTTGACCTCCTTAATGCGAATTATGTCAGTGCCATGAGTCCAACATGTATGCAATTTTATTATTTGATACATATCATTCTTATATGAGTTACAACCATTCATTCATATGCAACATCCATGTGATGAGTCAACCATTTTGCATCCACAGAAATTGAAAATGCTCACACATCCATATGCAGTATGAGAGTGTATTCTAGCCGATCTAGTGCCTAGTGTGTGTATATGCATCCACGAGCAACCACTAGCAACCACTTGCAACCATCAAACATAACATGTCTCAAACACATGTTTACATCCATTAGTTTCTACCTAAAGTTCGAAGATTCGATCGATAGGATACAGTCGAATGATGGAAGCGAGTACAGATAAAACAAAAACTTGGTTCCCATTAGACATTGGTTGAGAGAATAATTCCCCTAAGTATCAGCCCCGAAGACCGAAACCAATATCAGATTGACACCCAGAGGATTACCCTCTTTAGACAATGTCAAAACTGGAAATCTTAACCTTTTCAGGAATATCCAGATGCTTACAGACTACTAGTACAGATCAGATTATCGAATGATTCTTAGAAAACTAAGCATGGGAAAATCCCACATATCCCTCAAAAACCCAGAATGTATGCATTACAATCGACTTGACGCCTAACACAGATACCCTCAAATCCCAACCTACCACCAACATATGAGTCGTAACCCCTATGGGGTTTGAGACTATAACCAGATCAGAAACAAGACTAGTATTAAAGTGCAGAGACTCGACTACAGAATCAGAATGCCATTATCGGAAAGAGTTCTAACTCAATAATCAGATAAGGAAACTAAACTCTCCACGGAAATTTTCCTACTTCTATCATATCCACCAACTATGAGAGCATTCGCCTGCATTCCCAAAGTAGGTCATGTCCTCTGTCCTTGCCGCCGTTTCTTCGGGCAATCCCTAGTGAAGTGTCCCATCTCACCAAAGTTGAAGTGAGTGTCCTTCCTCTTTCGGCAATCCTTGTTCAGATGGGTCAAGCTTCCATAAGTAAAGCACTTTTGTAACACCCCAACTCCGTTAAGGACACTTACAAAGGGAATGCCTTAACTTTGGTGGAGCATTTTAGTAAACAGAACAAAAACTTACAAGACAGATAAAAATAGTACTTGAAAATTTTTAACTTTATTACAGCGAAAACAGAAATCAATATGGTTACATCCTTTCAAATCTCAGAATTCAAGTACAAAATATCAGTCTTGTACAAAAGCCTTCAGCATGCATAGTTTAAAATCATAATCCCCACAGAAGAAGACAAGCCATACTTTAAGCACTTCAAGCAGAAGAAATCCGGATCTAGCTAGAGTATTCCCTCCTTAGAAAACCTGGGGGGGGGGGGGAACGGAAGAAAAGAGGCGAAACAACAAGGGTCAGACATAAAGTCTGGCAAGTCCAGTGACTTTCAGCATATGAACAGATAATAATATTATGACATGAACATAAAACTGAATGAGAGATAACTGTAACAGGTGTAGCAGATATAACAGAAGAACAGAATGATATAAGCTATTGCTTTACACTTCTCTGCACTAATACTAGTATAACCGAATTAGGTGTCACCCTAATGTCTAAACTGAAACAGAAACGGGTACAGAATAATTTAACAGAAACAGGATGCTAATAATGGGCCTTTACTACCCGATCAGAACAGACAGAAGCAGAAACAGATTAATCCCTACGGAAACAGAATGTAGAATTAGGTGTACACTAGTAATGGGCCTTTACCACCCGAACAGACGGTACCACGCAGAGACAGACAGGTGTTACCACCCAACAGAAACAGACGGTACCAACAGAAACAGACAGAACTAAGTGTACCCTAGAACCCTACCCCAAGCGATCGGCTCCCTAATACATAAATATCCTGTGTCGGCCCCACAGTAGGGTGTATCACCCCCTAAAGTGACAACCAATTGGCACAGACCTATTTACAGATGTCACGGCGTCTTACATCCTCAGAGGCAGACCGAGATCCATGCACGCACATGACCCGGTTGGAACGCACCATCAACACCCCTCGCCATTATTAGAATGAACCGCTTATAATTAGTTCAGTAAGCGTGCCCGGACCCTACTTACTGTTGGGTCAAAGTTTTGATACCAGAAA
Source organism: Allium sativum (assembly GCA_030737875.1). Taxonomy (NCBI): domain Eukaryota; kingdom Viridiplantae; phylum Streptophyta; class Magnoliopsida; order Asparagales; family Amaryllidaceae; genus Allium; species Allium sativum. Next base: position 298,290,941 of record CM060922.1, read on the forward strand.
GGGTTACTGACTAATATGGGTCCCAAACAACAGATGACACAAGTGATTCCCCTCCTAACCTTGTGTCCCCAGACTAACAGATTTCTATAAGTTTCAGACATACAAAATTTAGATTAACTAGTTCACAGATTAGACAATCAAGTTAACAGGTTTTCAGACTAACGGATCAGATGTTCGGATTAACGGGCTTACAGATTATCTGGTTACAGATTAACAGACTTACAGATTAACTGGTTACAGATTATCTAGCTTTGTATTGGGCCTACGGATTTCACGAAACGGGTTTATCAGATTCATTGGTCCAATTGGTTTAACCTTACCCAACACGTTTTAGACATCATAATTATCTCAGATTTTCATTAATTAAATATTAATGCCCAAACCTCTCACACTAGACTGACAGTTTGCGGCTACTGGTTAGGCCGGTTGGTTCCGGGCAGGTTTCTGTCGCAAACTGAGTCTAACCACGGGTTTCAAGCATGTTATGACTAACTTCTCACATTAGAACCTATCGTTTGCGACCACTGGAATATGCCGGGCGGTTCCGGGGAGAATTACGCCGCAAACTCATTCTAACCTCGAGTTAGCCAAGTTTATCTTTGCGGCCAATTAATTAATGATTTACCATTTATACCCACGCCTAATATACATGTCAATTATTCATAGCTAATTCAGATTATGTAAATAGCGGACTAATTATACCAACTCAATAGATATAGCAGATAACAGATTCTTCAGATTATGCGACTTAACGGATTTATCAGATTAAGCAAACTAGCAGATTTAGCATTTTCAACAGACTTAGCAGATGACAGATTTGGCAGATGAACAGATCTGGCAGACTAGGCAGTAGAGCAGAACTAGCAGATTAAGCAATATAACAGAACTAGCGGATTAGGCAATGTAACAAAACTAGCAAATTAGGCAAATATAACAGATTTAATCCTTTCTTAAAGTTTCACAAACATATCTTGCCTAACTATAAATCTTGCCTAAGTTCACATGCATAAATAATTGTCATGATTCACAATATGATTATATACCAAATATAGCCATCTATTACTATGCATGTCATATATCCCAAAGATCCCTTACTTAGGTGTTTATTTACATTAATACATGCCCTACTCTCATGTAAATCTTTATACCTAAGCCATATTCTTTTTATCACAAATCATATGTTCAATACCCATTTATGTTATAAATATAACATGTCCAGTCATATGTCTCAGATTTTGTTCTAGCTACAGTCCATGTTCTTTCCTCAAATCAGTCACCTATTGGTCATGCCCCATTTATGCATCATTCATTTTACTGTCCCAAACATTTTAGCGTAGGTTAATCTCTTATGATATTGGCTCAGGCTCGTGGTAGCCTGGCTATAGAACAGAAAGAGGAAAAGATACAAAATAAGATAGATCCAAACAGAACAGAACAGATATAACCTCAGATTCAGATTTACAATTCATGTCACAAATCAGAATTAACGTTTATATCGGAAAATAACTGCACTTGCCTTGATTGGATTAAAGAAAGAACTTTAGTTGTTGCATAATTGTTGTAGAAGCTTTAATCTCTAATTTGAATTGAATTGCTTAGGTTGATTAGCTTCTAGTTTTGATTCCAGCAGAGTAGCGACGCCATTTTTATTTTTATTTAGAACAGAGGCAGAGAAGAAGAAGAATATATTTGTGTGTAGAGGAGGCTAGGTCTTAGGGTGTATTTATAGGTGTAGGAACTCATTTCAGCCATCAGATTAACCCTAAAACCAATCCGGACCATCAAAACTCATCCCGGGCCTCAAAAATGGGTTCTGGGTCACCCCAGGCCGACCAGATCGACCTGTACAGACGGGGGGTCGACACTATAGTCGACCTGGGGGGGGGGGGGGGGCAGGTCGACTATAGTGTCGACACTATGGTCGACCTGGGTCAGTCTGCCAGAAAGTCTGCTGAAATCTTGTTTTGGCCATATCTTGGTCATACGGACTCCGATTTTCGAAAACTCGGACTCTATTTCGTGTATTTTTCCAAGAGGAACGCAATGGTGATGTCCATTTTACCTAATTCCTGATTATTGAATTAGTTATCCTTATTTTACCATCTTTTCCGTTACATACATCGTTATCGAACTAATTTTTCTTCTCTTCCATGTATTAATTAATTCTTCTTATGCATCACCATTATTTACCCATCATAAGCATATTTTTATATATTTTATTTTTAATTATATTAAAAATACGGGGTGTTACATTCTCCCCTCCTTAGAGGATTTCGTCCCCGAAATCTTCAAGTTAAGAAGAATGTGTCCTACCATCCAATCATCCATCTACTCAATCATCAATCACAGGCATTCATTGCCCTTAAGAGATTTCTAATGCTGTATGAACATATGCAAGAAGTGTGTGTATATGTTCCTTGTCTAATGCAAAGATCAGGCGGTCCACTGATTCAGATGACCTCCTTAATGCGAATTATGCCAGTGCCATGAGTCCAACATGTATGCAATTTTCCTACTCGATACATATCATTTCTATATGAGTGCACGACCATTCAGTCATATGCAACATCCATGTGCTGAGTCAATCATTTTGCATCCACAAAATTTAAAAATGCTCACACATCCATATGCAGTATGAGAGTGTTTTCGAGCCGATCTAGTGCCTAGTGTGTGTGTATATGCATCCACGAGCAACCACTAGCAACCACTTGTATCCACTTGCAACCATCAAACATAACATGTCTCAAACACATGTTTACACCCATTAGTTTCTACCTAAAGTTCGAAGACCCGATCGATAGGATACGGTCAAATGATGGAAGCGAGTACAGATAGAACAAAAACTTGGTTCCCATTAGACATGGGTCCTAAGTATCGGCCCCAAAGACCGAAACCAACATCAAATTGACACCCAAAGGATTACCTTCTTTAGAAAACGTCAAAACTGGAAATCTTATCAGAAGTATCCAGATATTTACAGACTACTGGTACAAATCAGGTTCCCTAATGATTCTTAGGAAGCTAAGCATGATAAAATCATACCCCATGAAAACTCAGAATGTATGCGTCATACTTGACCCCTAACACAGATATCCCTCAAACCCCAATCTCAAACAGATGAGCCATAACCCTTATGGGTCTGAGTCTACAGCGGAATTCAGAAATAATACTAGTATTAAAGTGCAGAGTATCGATTACAAAATCAAAATACCAGAATCAGAAAAATTCTTAACTCCATAATCAGATAAAGAAATTAAACCTACTATAGAAATTCTCCTATTTCTATCCTAGCCACTAGCCTCTAGAGTGTTCGCCTGCCCTCCTTGCCCTCGTCTCTTCGGGCAGTCCCTAGTGAAGTGTCCCATCTCTCCACAGTTGAAGCAAGTGCCCTTCCTTTTTCTGCAATCCTTGTTCAGATGAGTCGAGCTCCCACAAGTAAAGCACTTTTTTCCCCTTCTTATCTTCAGTCTTCTCATCCTTCTTTTGTGTTTCCTTTTTGGGCCCCGCTTTCTTATTCTGTGGTTCTTCCTTCTTTGTCTCTTTCGGGCCCTTGTCTTCCTCGTGCAGTAGTGCCATGTCCACCAATTTCTCGTAAGTCGCTCCTATGGGTACGTGGGTCATGGCTAGGCTGTGCAGTGGCTCGTTAAATCCTTTAACAAAGCGGAGAGCCTTTTTATGCTGAGTGTTGACTAAATCCAATCCGAACCTAGCTAGTTGGTTGAACTGGTTGACGTATTCCTTGACCGTCATACTTCCTTGCTTAAGAGATAAAAAACTTTTCCAGTTGTAAACTCTGTTCAGCTTGCGAGAGAAATTTTGTCTCAAACCTTGTTCTGAAATCCATCCATGTCTCAACCGGCCTCTCGGCGTTAGTGACTTCCCACTAGTAGGAAGCTTCGTCTTTGAGCAGCCATACCACCAACTGTACCTTCTGCCTATCGCCCACCTTGAAGATAACGAATAGATCCTCAGTTTCTTTGAGCCAGTTCCTTGCTTCGACGAATGATTCAGTTCCCTTGAAATCCTTTCCACCCATGGCCCTAAAATCTCTACAGATCTTTGAGAAAGCAATTGCACGAGGAGGGGGTGGAGGAGGGGGATCATTTGCTGGACCTGCAGTGGCGGTCCTAGCCTCAAGATATTGACGAAACCAACTGGGTACATGAACACCCTCTGGTATCTCAGATGCTTCAGACATGCTGAAACGAAAAAAAGGAAAGATTCAATACAAAAAGGACTAAAGGAAAGATATATGGCTCTTGGGGATCATGTTTTTCAAAATAAGCTTTATTTTTGAAAATACTTCCTTTCAAAACCTTTTTGAAAATAGTTTTCCAAAAACTTTACCCAATCTGGTAACCTTCAGCTCTGATACCAAGTGTAACACCCCACCTCCGTTAAGGACACTCACAAAGGGAATGCCTTAACTTTGGTGGAGCATTTTAGTAAACAGAACAGAAACTTACAAGACAGATAAAAACAGTACTTGAAATTTTTTAACTTTATTACAGCGGAAACAGAAATCAGTATGGTTACATCCTTTCAAATCTCAGAATTCAAGTACAAAATATCAATCTTGTACAAAAGCCTTCAGAATGCATAGTTTAAAATCATAATCCCCACAGAAGAAGACAAGCCATACTTTAAGCACTTCAAGCAGAAGAAATCCGGATCTAGCTAGAGTATTCCCTCCTTAGAAAACCTGGGGGGGGGGGGGGGAACGGAAGAAAAGAGGCGAAACAACAAGGGTCAGACATAAAGTCTGGCAAGTCCAGTGACTTCCAGCATATGAAAAGATAATAATATTATGACATGAACATAAAACTGGATGAGAGATAACTGTAACAGGTGTAGCAGATATAACAGAAGAACAGAATGATATAAGCTATTGCTTTACACTTCTCTACACTAATACTAGTATAACCGAATTAGGTGTCACCCTAATGTCTAAACTGAAACAGAAACGGGTACAGAATAATTTAACAGAAACAGGATGCTAATAATGGGCATTTACTACCCGATCAGAATAGACAGAAGCAGAAACAGATTAATTCCTACGGAAACAGAATGTAGAATTAGGTGTACACTAGTAATGGGCCTTTACCACCCGAACAGACGGTACCACGCAGAGACAGACAGGTGTTACCACCCAACAGAAACAGACGGTACCAACAGAAACAGACAGAACTAAGTGTACCCTAGAACCCTACCCTAAGCGATCGGCTCCCTAATACATAAATATCCTGTGTCGGCCCTACAGTAGGGTTTATCACTCCCTAAAGTGACAACTAATTGGCACAGACCTATTTACAGATGTCACGGCGTCTTACATCCTCAGAGGCAGACCGGGATCCATGCACGCACATGACCCGGTTGGAACGCACCATTAACACCCCTCGCCATTATAATAATGAACCGCTTATAATTAGTTCAGTAAGCGTGCCCGGACCCTACTTACTGTTGGGTCAAAGTTTTGATACCAGAAAGGGTTACTGACTAATATGGGTTCTAAACAACAGATGACACAAGTGATTCCCCTCCTAACCTTGTGTCCCCAGACTAACAGATTTCTACAAGTTTCAGACATACAAAATTTAGATTAACTAGTTCATAGATCAGACAATCAAGTTAATAGGTTTTCAGACTAACGGATCAGATGTTCGGATTAACGGGCTTACAAATTATCTAGTTACAGATTAACAGACTTACAGATTCACTGGTTACAGATTATCTAACTTTGTATTGGGCCTACGGATTTCACGAAACGGGTTTATCAGATTCATTGGTCTAATTGGTTTAACCTTACCCAACACGTTTTAGACATCATAATTATCTCAGATTTTCATTAATTAAATATTAATGCCCAAACCTCTCACATTAGACTGACAGTTTGCGGCTACTGGTTAGGCCGGTTGGTTCCGGGCAGGTTTCTGTCGCAAACTGAGTCTAACCTCGGGTTTCAAGCACGTTATGACTAACTTCTCACATTAGAACCTATTGTTTGCGACCACTGGAATATGCCGGGTGGTTCCGGACAGAATTACGCCGCAAACTCATTCTAACCTCGAGTTAGCCAAGTTTATCTTTGCGGCCAATTAATTAATGATTTACCATTTATACCCACGCCTAATATACATGTCAATTATTCATAGCTAATTCAGATTATGTCAATAGCAGACTAATTATACCGACTCAACAGATATAGCAGATAACAGATTCTTCAGATTAGGTGACTTAACGGATTTATCAGATTAAGCAAACTAGCAGATTTAGCATTTTCAACAGACTTAGCAGATGACAGATTTGGCAGATGAATAGATCTAGCAGACTAGGCAGTAGAGCAGAACTAGCAGATTAAGCAATATAACAGAACTAGCGGATTAGGCAATGTAACAAAACTAGCAAATTAGGCAAATATAACAGATTTAATCATTTCTTAAAGTTTCACAAACATATCTTGCCTAACTATAAATCTTGCCTAAGTTCACATGCATAAATAATTGTCATGATTCACAATATGATTATATACCAAATATAGCCATCTATTACTATGCATGTCATATATCCCAAAGATCCCTTACTTAGGTGTTTATTTACATTAATACATGCCCTACTCTCATGTAAATCTTTATACCTAAGCCATATTCTTTTTATCAAAAATCATATGTTCAATACCCATTTATGTTATAAATATAACATGTCCAGTCATATGTCTCAGATTTTGTTCTAGCTACAGTCCATGTTCTTTCCTCAAATCAGTCACCTATTTGTCATGCCCCATTTATGCATCATTCATTTTACTGTCCCAAATATTTTAGCGTAGGTTAATCTCTTATGAGATTGGCTCAGGCTCGTGGTAGCCTGGCTATAGAACAGAAAGAGGAAAAGATACAAAATAAGATAGATCCAAACAGAACAGAACAGATATAACCTCAGATTCAGATTTACAATTCATGTCACAAATCAGAATTAATGTTTATATCGGAAAATAACTGCACTTGCCTTGATTGGATTAAAGAAAGAACTTTAGTTGTTGCAGAATTGTTGCAGAAGCTTTAATCTCTAATTTGAATTGAATTGCTTAGGTTGATGTTGATTAGCTTCTAGTTTTGATTCCAGCAGAGTAGCGACGCCATTTTTATTTTTATTTAGAACAGAGGAAGAGAAGAAGAATATATTTGTGTGTAGAGGAGGCTAGGTCTTAGGGTGTATTTATAGGTGTAGGAACTCATTTCAGCCATCAGATTAACCCTAAAACCAATCCGGACCATCAAAACTCATCCCGGGCCTCAAAAATGGGTTCTGGGCCACCCCAGGCCGACCATGTCGACATGTACAGAGGGGGGGTCGACACTATAGTCGACCTGGGGGGGGGGGGGCAGGTCGACTATAGTGTCGACACTATGGTCGACCTGGGTCAGTCTGCCAGAAAGTTTGCTGAAATCTTGTTTTGGCCATATCTTGGTCATACGGACTCCGATTTTCGAAAACTCGGACTCTATTTCGTGTATTTTTCTGAGAGGAACGCAATGGTGATGTCCATTTTACCTAATTCCTGATTATTGAATTAGTTATCCTTATTTTACTATCTTTTCTCTTACATACATCGTTATCGAACTAATTTTTCTTCTCTTCCATGTATTAATTAATTCTTCTTATGCATCACCATTATTTACCCATCATAAGCATATTTTTATATATTTTATTTTTAATTATATTAAAAATACGGTGTGTTACAACTTTTCTCCTCCTTTATCTTCAGACTTTTCTTCCCTCTTTTGTGTTTCCTTTTTGCCTCCTTTGTGAACCAAGTCCATATCCATGAGTTTCTCATCCTTAGGTTGTGCTCCTTATCCAAACTCCCTCATTCTCATCTTTACTATCTGTGTGTAACACGTTGACAAGTCCCTCGAAAGCGGCCTTCATTGCACGGAAAATCCTACAAAGCTCGAAAGAAAATTAACCGTAGGTGGGACTACTGCGGCTACAGTTGGAAGTCAGGCGCTTATTTGCCCTTCGACCGGTGTCGTAGTCTTATCAAGCCTACATAACCATGCCGCGATGAGGTTACTTCCCAGAAAGCCGGGAGCCCCGGAGAAAGAAGGAAACAAAGATTCAAACAGAGGATCAAAAGATAGATATATGGCTTTTGGGGATTATGTTTTTAAAAATAAGCTTTACTTTTGAAAATACTTCCCTTTTAAAACCTTTTTGAAAATAGTTTTCAAAAACATTACCCAATCTGGTAACCTTCAGCTCTGATACCAAGTGTAACACCCCACCTTCGTTAAGGACACTTACAAAGGGAATGTCTTAACTTTGGTGGAGCATTTTAGTAAACAGAACAGAAAATTTCAAGACAAATAAACAATACTTGAGAAATTATAACTTTATTACAGCGGAAAACAGAAATCAGTTTGGTTACATCTTTACCAAAAACTCAAGTACATAAATATCAGTCTTGTTCAGAAAATCATCAGAGTACAAAACTTTAAAATCATAATCCCCACAGAAGCTACCATAAGGAGTCAAGCCATACTTTAAGCACTCTAAGTACTTCAAGCAGAAGAAATCAGGATCAAGCTCAAGTGTTCCCTCCTTGGAAAACCTTGGGGGGAGGGAATGGAAGAAAAAGGGGCGGAAACAAGCAAGGTCAGACATAAAGTCTGGCAAGTCCAGTGACTTTCAGCATATGAACAGATAATAATAATTATGACATGAAAATAAGCTGGATAAGAGATAACAGTAATAGGAGCAGCAAATGTACTTAGGTTAAACAGAAGAGACAGAATAATATTACTTTTCATTTCTCTGCACTATACTAGTATAACAGGATTAGGTGTCACCCCAATATCTGTAACAACCCGTATTTTTCGATAACGTGTTAAGACGAGAATCAAGGCAGAATTTAATTTTAAATTCTGAATCAAGTAAAACGGGCTATGCCATTGCGTTCGTCTCGGAAAAATACGCGAAATAGAGTCTGAGTTTTCGAGAATCGGAGTCCGTATGACCAAGATATGGCCTCGCGAAGTTTCACGAAAAATTCCCAAATTAAAGTATACTTAATTAAGTGAAATGGGTTGCGCAGAGAAATATATATATATATATATATTGATATATATATATATATATATAATTGAAAATTAAATAAATAAATATGCAAAAATGTTCAAAACAGCGAATTGGGAGAGGGGAATAACCGAACCGGCCGATTTTTGAGGTCGACCCGAGCTCGCTGGGTCGACTAGGGGTTAATCCAGGGTGTTTGGCTGTCAACCCGTGGGCCGATTCGCTCAAATACAGATTTTGCATTTGGATGGTTCTCATGGTTCATCTTTAATCTAAAGGCCCTAGATGGTTCCTACACTTGACTTCTTCCCCAAGACATGCTTTGATGGCTTGGATTGAATCTAGGTTTAATCCTATGGCCTAAAACACTTGCCTAATCTATAAATAAGACCCTAACCTATCCTAAATCCTCATTATTCATTCTTGCAACTAAACTATGGCAAAATTTTTACTCTCATGGCCTCCATCCTCTTGCTCAAAGTTTCTATCTTCATTTCTATGAGAGGTTTCATGATCATGTGAGTGTTAGAGAGCCTCTATGTTAGCATGAGAGCTTCTCAAGTTGATTTCAAGACAAAAGCTTTGATCTTTGTTCATAAAGATGGTGTTTTTAGTGATTTGGAGCATCCATCTTTGGGTTTTTGGATGATGGCATGCATAAGCTTCATCACAAGCTTTAGTTTAATCGATTTAGGCCTTCATAGCAATGTAAGCCCTTTCCCTACTCTTAGATATTAACTATGAAGTTAAATGTTCATGTTGCAAGTTTGGGTTTGATCATTGAGAATGATACATGCTATCATGTCATGCAAGCTTATGAAGTCTTTATCTTGATCTTATGAACTAAAAGCTACAACCTTTATGTTGAAATGTTGCATTATGCAACATGAGAACCTTCATAATCTTTATGTCAACTTGCATATGAAATCATAACCCTTATATGATGATACATGCGAGTTTCTAGTCATCATTCCATGTCTTTTGTCACCATGATTCGTTTATGTGCCAAGTTTGGGTTTATGCATGATTTTGAGGCTTAAGAATGTAACATGCAAGCTAATGAACACATTTGTGCCTCATTTGCCACCATGATTAACTTGTGGCTTAATATCCATTTTTGTCATGCCTTTGCCAAGTCTCTTCTTTTAATCCATTAAGTTGTTGTGAACGTATATGCGAGTTTAAAAGCGTTGGGTTATGTTATGGGTAATTTCTAATGACATGAAAATACAACTTGAAAACATGACTTGAATCATAACATGGAAGTTGACATGTAAGTATGCATAAAAACATAAGCTTGGGAATTTACCTATTAAGTTAGGTCTACCCATTGGGAATTTACCTATTAAGTTAGGTCTACCCAATTGCTTGAAAACTTGACTATGAACATGACACTAGACTAAACATGAAAGTGGCCAACTCGAGGTTGGGTTGAGTTTGCAACGTAAAACTACCCGGAACCGACCGGCCTAACTAGTAGTTGCAAACAATATGACCCAATGTGAGAAGTTGGTCATGTTGTGCCTGAACCCGAGGTTAGACCAAGTTGTGGTGTAAAGCTACCCGGAACCGACCGGCTTAACTAGTAACCACAACAAAGTCTAATGTGAGAGGTTGGGGTGCATTAAGCAATTAATGCCACATGATAGGGTTAAGTTAATTTGATTAATGACTCTTAACCAAATATGACATGGGTAAATGGGTTAAGTAAATTGGTTAGGCTAATGATACTTAACAAAACATGACAAGGTTGGGTAGGTTAAGTGATTTGATTTGCCTAATGACGCTTAACCATTTTTATACGACTAGTGGACGGGGATTAAGTTAACCAACACTTAATCAATCCAACATGATAATTTGGCAAGGTTAAGTAAGTTTTCTTAATGACACTTAACCATACAAGATGATTAGGGGATGGGGTTAAGTAATTTGCACCTAACTAATCCGACACGGTAATTAGATGGGGTTAAGTAATCCACACTTAACTAATCTAAACACGGTAATTCGATGGGGTTAAGTCAAACACTTAACCAATTTAAACTCGGTAATTCAATGAGGTTAAGTAACCAATACTTAACCAACTTAACGTGATAATTTAATGGGGTTAAGCAACTTATACTTAACCAATTATACATGATGATTTGATGGGGTTAAGCCAACCTATACTTAACCAATCCGACTCGTTAATTTGATGGGATTAAGATAATCTATGCTTAATCGATCTAGCAAGATAATCCGATAGGATTAAGGTAAGCTAGTACTTGACCAATTTGACTTGATAGGGTTAAGTCATGAGCCTCTGGGTACACTTAACCAACTTGTGGGACTAAGTCTTGAACTTAAATACTTAGCCAATCTTTGACGTGATTCGTGGGCGGGTTAAGTCATGGACTTGAATGATAACACTTAACCCAATAGACAAACCCTAGCTAGAAGAACTAGGTAGAAAACCGTGGTTAATCAAGGATAACGGGAAAGGAAGCTAAGTGGTAAACCTTAGTTAAGGGTAACTAAGTAATAATTCTTAGCTAAGGACATAGGACTAATTATCAAAACGATGAGTAACCTGATACGGTAGGTCATCGCTTAGTATACGAGGGGGAGCAAGTTATCTGACTTGGATAAAAGCTCCAACGCACTGGGTGCCGAAGTGGAAGCTTCGGGGGACGTGAGGATATTCTTGGGATCCCTCTGTGGGCTTCCAGGTAATTATACTAGGCCCATGAGAGGTTAAGGTCTGCGTTAGAAGGACCAAGAGTATGCCTTGGTTGCTATGCGAGCAACCTAAAGACTGGGATGGATTAGCGTGGAGTCGACGATTCTTGTTTTTGCCCTGGATAGCGCATCGCCGACTACCTACCATCTTTAGTCAATCGTGTACGTGCGGAAAGGCAGGGAACCCCCAACAGACCATGTGCTTGCTATCGAGTCATGGGTGAGGTTGGCCCGTAGGAAAGTGGGCTATAGTGGGGCCGTGGAGTGGTTCTTATACATGATTTTTCTTGGATTGCCTTTCAGTAGTTGAGGGAGGGGTCACGTGGGACCATAGCCACGGGTACAAAAACAGACCTTGATATCTGCATCGGCAGACGATTTAAAGCTCCCGACCGAGTTCCGTATTTCTTGATTTGCCCTGGCACGGAACTCGGATGGCACATTGGGGAACATGTGCATCTAGACATGGAAAACGATTCACGATACATACGTGGGATCAAGGGCGCGGTTGACGGGTGGCGTAATCCCTAGTGGTCCTAGGTGGCCAAAACCCAAACCGAGACACGGAAACGTTCATTAGGTAGCATAATCCCTAGCGGTCCTAGGTGGCATAAATCCTAAGTGGACGCGCGATAGTTCATGGTAAGGAAACACAACTAGATCAAGGGTTGCAGTCCAAAACAACTTCAAGGATAAACCGTTTACATGGGAAAGCCCGTACAGCCTACGGCAAAGGACTGAACTTATACATGGAAAGAAACATATGAGTTGAGTAACCTATATATGCGGCATATTAGGTTGACATGGACCATTACACGACTTTTGAGTAAGGGTCATTCACGGATAACACGTAATACAGTTGGGATACTAGTACGGTAGGTGAAGAGCGGATATACAGGATAGATGCCATGGGACGTTATACGCGATAGATATCTTGGGATATTATACTTGATAGGAACCTGACAATGTGATACCTTGTTTTATCTTGACATCGTAGTTTATCACGACACCCTAGTTTATCTGAGTTCAGTAGTTCATCCTGTTATTTTGATTTAATTGACCTATCTTGTATCATGCTTATGTTCATCTCAGTTTCTCATGACAGTTAACTTTACTAGTTTTTATACTAATAGTAGATAGGGCTTACTCAGTCTTTTTGACTGACCCGTTTTGTTTCGCCTCTTTTCTTCCGTTCCCCCCCCCCCCAAGGTTACAGGGAGGAAACACTGCTGTTTAGTTCGGACTTCTTCTGCTTGAAGGTCATCATGGATGGCTTGGACTTTTCCTGGCTATGGCTACTTTACTGTTTTTATTTGGGGAATAATTTATGAAAAAGTCTTTATGCTTCTTTACTATTGCAAGACAGGTTTTGATGTACTCTGATGTAAAAGGCTTTAGACCTTATGTATTCATGTTTATGAAAGTTTGATTTTACTTCCGCTATGTTATATGTTCTGTCTTGTGATATTTCTGTGCATGTTTACCAATAATGCCCCTCTAAAGCTAGTGCATTCCTTTGCGAGTGAGCCTAGCGGAGGCGGGGTGTTACATTTGGTATCAGAGCAGAAGGTTACCAGATTGGGCAAAAGTTTTTAAAGACCTTCTGAAAACTATTTGAAAATCGTTTATAAAGAAGCATTTTTCAAGAAAGTTTTCTTTTAAAAAGAAAAGGCTATTCCCCAAAGGCCATTAGCATTATCCTTGTTTCCTTAATTAAATCTCTTTTCCTTTCTTTCCTCCATCTGTAGTCACAGTGGTTTTAACTGCGACTAGTCTTTTCTATCTACGAAAGTGCTTTCCATGCGATGGAGGTGGTTTTCAAGAGACCAGTGGCTGCGTTATAAGAAAGGATAGTGAGAAAGAGGATAAAGGATACGAGCTTAAGGATGAGCAACTTGTTGGTATGGCTTAGTCCTCAAAGGAGGGAGAAAGATGAATAATGAAACCCATGACGAGAGAGTACCTTTGGCATGGTAAAACGGGGCGGATAGTTAAGTATTATGGGACAAGGACAAGATCATCGGGAGGGCAGTAGTATGCTCTCATTTATAGAGTACCTCGGAAGGAGGGTAACGATCTTGTTAAAGGTTTAGCTTTTCTTCTCTATCATCCCATTAGGACTTCGTTGTTCGTATCATTTAAGTCTGCTTCGATAGTTGAGTCTCTGCACCTTAAGTACTAGCGTAATAGAGAATCCCATTTTTGTCTCAAAGTCCTATTGGAGAATCAGTCCATTTATACATGACTTGTTTGGATTTTGGGAATGTCTATGCCAAGTGTTGAGTTTGGAAATAATGCTTATGTTTATAAGCTATGGATGGATTCTAGGGATGAAGTGGTTATCCAGTAGGGGGTGCCACTCTCGGTTTTGATAGGAGGGTAGTTAGACCTTTTGACTAGCCTTGGTAATGCCCTCGAAGTACCGGGTAACCTTTTTGAGGTTCTGTCATGACTAGTTACTTAGAATCCCTTGATGCCTTTATTGGAAATTTGAAGCCCGATCGAGTGGTGTTCGCCGATAAGACGGATGGTTTACTTCACTTATGCGTGGGTTATAGAAATCACCCTAGTAAGTGCGCTTGATAACCTGGTTGGCATCTGTTTACTTTCAAGAGAAAGTTCTTCTACGTGGAATACCTTGTGGTACGAGGTCTGAGATTCACTAGTGAATTTTGGAAAGCTTGCATGAGATCATGAGTACGCAGTCATATTTGCGCCAAGTGTGCAAGTGGAACGAGAGGCGACGAAGAAATGAGTTCCAGCTCATGTTATGGAAACAGGAAATAGGAAACTACGAAATCGCGAAGTTAAAAGACGGTCAAGGCACAATGGAATTAAGCTCGAGGAAATACGACTCTGATGGTCAAAGACTATATACGCGCATGATATCTCTTTTGGGAGTATATCCTTGATCCCTGTTTTCTGTAGAGCTTACTTGTAGGCTATCTTTTGTGGACATCCTCTCGGTCCTATTTTCTGTTACAAACCCCGTAAGGAGTTTGTCTTGTTTTTCTTCTCGACCCTGTTTCAGGGAATTCTAGGTAGAACCCTATGGATGTAAACATGTATTTGAAACATGTTATGATTGATATGGTTGCAAGTGGTTGCTCGTGGATGCGCGAATACACATTAGATACTAGCTCGACTCGGTCACATTTCATATTGCATATGCACGAGTATTTATACTTGTTTATGGATGAAATCGAATGTATTATCATGCGGTTGTTGCATATGAATGAATGATTGTGCACGCATATAGTATCTATATGACTAGGACTATTTGCATACATGTTGGATTCATGGCACTATACATATTTTGCATTAGAAAGATTATTCAGGCCTGATCATTAGCATTAGCTAAGGAACATGTACACACACGTTTTGCATATATTCATACAGCATTAGAAATCATCTAAGGACAATGGTTGCTTGTGGATGATGTTTTGAGTAGATGGATGATGGATGGTAGGATATGTTCTTCCTAACTTGGAGATTTCGGGGACGAAATCCTAAAAGGTGGGGAGAATGTAACAACCCGTATTTTTCGATAACGTGTTAAGACGAGAATCAAGGCAGAATTTAATTTTAAATTCTGAATCAAGTAAAATGGGCTATGCCATTGCGTTCGTCTCGGAAAAATACGCGAAATAGAGTCTGAGTTTTCGAGAATCGGAGTCCGTATGACCAAGATATGGCCTCGCGAAGTTTCACGAAAAATTCCCAAATTAAAGTATACTTAATTAAGTGAAATGGGTTGCGCAGAGAAATATATATATATATATTGATATATATATATAATTGAAAATTAAATAAATAAATATGCAAAAATGTTCAAAACAGCGAATTGGGAGAGGGGAATAACCGAACCGGCCGATTTTTGAGGTCGACCCGAGCTCGCTGGGTCGACTAGGGGTTAATCCAGGGTGTTTGGCTGTCAACCCGTGGGCCGATTCGCTCAAATGCAGATTTTGCATTTGGATGGTTCTCATGGTTCATCTTTAATCTAAAGGCCCTAGATGATTCCTACACTTGACTTCTTCCCCAAGACATGCTTTGATGGCTTGGATTGAATCTAGGTTTAATCCTATGGCCTAAAACACTTGCCTAATCTATAAATAAGACCCTAACCTATCCTAAATCCTCATTATTCATTCTTGCAACTAAACTATGGCAAAAAATTTACTCTCATGGCCTCCATCCTCTAGCTCAAAGTTTCTATCTTCATTTCAATGAGAGGTTTCATGATCATGTGAGTGTTAGAGAGCCTCTATGTTAGCATGAGAGCTTCTCAAGTTGATTTCAAGACAAAAGCTTTGATCTTTGTTCATAAAGATGGTGTTTTTAGTGATTTGGAGCATCCATCTTTGGGTTTTTGGATGATGGCATGCATAAGCTTCATCACAAGCTTTAGTTTAATCGATTTAGGCCTTCATAGCAATGTAAGCCCTTTCCCTACTCTTAGATATTAACTATGAAGTTAAATGTTCATGTTGCAAGTTTGGGTTTGATCATTGAGAATGATACATGCTATCATGTCATGCAAGCTTATGAAGTCTTTATCTTGATCTTATGAGCTAAAAGCTACAACCTTTATGTTGAAATATTGCATTATGCAACATGAGAACCTTCATAATCTTTATGTCAACTTGCATACGAAGTCATAACCCTTATATGATGATACATGCGAGTTTCTAGTCATCATTCCATGTCTTTTGTCACCATGATTCGTTTATGTGCCAAGTTTGGGTTTATGCATGATTTTGAGGCTTAAGAATGTAACATGCAAGCTAATGAACACATTTGTGCCTCATTTGCCACCATGATTAACTTGTGGCTTAATATCCATTTTTGTCATGCCTTTGCCAAGTCTCTTCTTTTAATCCATTAAGTTGTTGTGAACGTATATGCAAGTTTAAAAGCGTTGGGTTATGTTATGGGTAATTTCTAATGACATGAAAATACAACTTGAAAACATGACTTGAATCATAACATGGAAGTTGACATGTAAGTATGCATAAAAACATAAGCTTGGGAATTTACCTATTAAGTTAGGTCTACCCAATTGCTTGAAAACTTGACTATGAACATGACACTAGACTAAACATGAAAGTGGCCAACTCGAGGTTGGGTTGAGTTTGCAACGTAAAACTACCCGGAACCGACCGGCCTAACTAGTAGTTGCAAACAATAGGACCCAATGTGAGAAGTTGGTCATGTTGTGCCTGAACCCGAGGTTAGACCAAGTTGTGGTGTAAAGCTACCCGGAACCGACCGACTTAACTAGTAACCACAACAAAGTCTAATGTGAGAGGTTGGGGTGCATTAAGTAATTAATGCCACATGATTGGGTTAAGTTAATTTGATTAATGACTCTTAACCAAATATGACATGGGTAAATGGGTTAAGTAAATTGGTTAGGCTAATGATACTTAACAAAACATGACAAGGTTGGGTAGGTTAAGTGATTTGATTTGCCTAATGACGCTTAACCATTTTTATACGACTAGTGGACGGGGATTAAGTTAACCAACACTTAATCAATCCAACATGATAATTTGGCAAGGTTAAGTAAGTTTTCTTAATGACACTTAACCATACAAGATGATTAGGGGATGGGGTTAAGTAATTTGCACCTAACTAATCCGACACGGTAATTAGATGGGGTTAAGTAATCCACACTTAACTAATCTAAACACGGTAATTCGATGGGGTTAAGTCAAACACTTAACCAATTTAAACTCGGTAATTCAATGAGGTTAAGTAACCAATACTTAACCAACTTAACGTGATAATTTAATGGGGTTAAGCAACTTATACTTAACCAATTATACATGATGATTTGATGGGGTTAAGCCAACCTATACTTAACCAATCCGACTCGATAATTTGATGGGATTAAGATAATCTATGCTTAATCGATCTAGCAAGATAATCCGATAGGATTAAGGTAAGCTAGTAATTGACCAATTTGACTTGATAGGGTTAAGTCATGAGCCTCTGGGTACACTTAACCAACTTGTGGGACTAAGTCTTGAACTTAAATACTTAGCCAATCTTTGACGTGATTCGTGGGCGGGTTAAGTCATGGACTTGAATGATAACACTTAACCCAATAGACAAACCCTAGCTAGAAGAACTAGGTAGAAAACCGTGGTTAATCAAGGATAACGGGAAAGGAAGCAAAGTGGTAAACCTTAGTTAAGGGTAACTAAGTAATAATTCTTAGCTAAGGACATAGGACTAATTCTCAAAACGATGAGTAACCTGATACGGTAGGTCATCGCTTAGTATACGAGGGGGAGCAAGTTATCTGACTTGGATAAAAGCTCCAGCGCACTGGGTGCCGAAGTGGAAGCTTCGGGGGACGTGAGGATATTCTTGGGATCCCTCTGTGGGCTGCCAGGTAATTATACTAGGCCCATGAGAGGTTAAGGTCTACGTTAGAAGGACCAAGAGTATGCCTTGGTTGCTATGCGAGCAACCTAAAGACTGGGATGGATTAGCGTGGAGTCGACGATTCTTGTTTTTGCCCTGGATAGCGCATCGCCGACTACCTACCATCTTTAGTCAATCGTGTACGTGCGGAAAGGCAGGGAACCCCCAACAGACCATGTGCTTGCTATCGAGTCATGGGTGAGGTTGGCCCGTAGGAAAGTGGGCTATAGTGGGGCCGTGGAGTGGTTCTTATACATGATTTTTCTTGGATTGCCTTTCAGTAGTTGAGGGAGGGGTCACGTGGGACCATAGCCACGGGTACAAAAACAGACCTTGATATCTGCATCGGCAGACGATTTAAAGCTCCCGACCGAGTTCCGTATTTCTTGATTTGCCCTGGCATGGAACTCGAATGGCACATTGGGGAACATGTGCATATAGACATGGAAAACGATTCACGATACATACGTGGGATCAAGGGCGCGGTTGACGGGTGGCGTAATCCCTAGTGGTCCTAGGTGGCCAAAACCCAAACCGAGACACGGAAACGTTCATTAGGTAGCATAATCCCTAGCGGTCCTAGGTGGCATAAATCCTAAGTGGACGCGCGATAGTTCATGGTAAGGAAACACAACTAGATCAAGGGTTGCAGTCCAAAACAACTTCAAGGATAAACCGTTTACATGGGAAAGCCCGTACAGCCTACGGCAAAGGACTGAACTTATACATGGAAAGAAACATATGAGTTGAGTAACCTATATATGCGGCATATTAGGTTGACATGGACCATTACACGACTTTTGAGTAAGGGTCATTCACGGATAACACGTAATACAGTTGGGATACTAGTACGGTAGGTGCAGAGCGGATATACAGGATAGATGCCATGGGACGTTATACGCGATAGATATCTTGGGATATTATACTTGATAGGAACCTGACAATGTGATACCTTGTTTTATCTTGACATCGTAGTTTATCACGACACCCTAGTTTATCTAAGTTCAGTAGTTCATCCTGTTATTTTGATTTAATTGACCTATCTTGTATCATGCTTATGTTCATCTCAGTTTCTCATGACAGTTAACTTTACTAGTTTTTATACTAATAGTAGATAGGGCTTACTCAGTCTTTTTGACTGACCCGTTTTGTTTCGCCTCTTTTCTTCCGTTCCCCCCCAGGTTACAGGGAGGAAACACTGCTGTTTAGTTCGGACTTCTTCTGCTTGAAGGTCATCATGGATGGCTTGGACTTTTCCTGGCTATGGCTACTTTACTGTTTTTATTTGGGGAATGATTCATGAAAAAGTCTTTATGCTTCTTTACTATTGCAAGACAGGTTTTGATGTACTCTGATGTAAAAGGCTTTAGACCTTATGTATTCATGTTTATGAAAGTTTGATTTTACTTCCGCTATGTTATATGTTCTGTCTTGTGATATTTCTGTGCATGTTTACCAATAATGCCCCTCTAAAGCTAGTGCATTCCTTTGCGAGTGACCCTAGCGGAGGCGGGGTGTTACATTTGGTATCAGAGCAGAAGGTTACCAGATTGGGCAAAAGTTTTCAAAGACCTTCTGAAAACTATTTGAAAATCGTTTATAAAGAAGCATTTTTCAAGAAAGTTTTCTTTTAAAAAAAAAGGCTATTCCCCAAAGGCCATTAGCATTATCCTTGTTTCCTTAATTAAATCTCTTTTCCTTTCTTTCCTCCATCTGTAGTCACAGTGGTTTTAACTGCGACTAGTCTTTTCTATCTACGAAAGTGCTTTCCATGCGATGGAGGTGGTTTTCAAGAGACCAGTGGCCGCGTTATAAGAAAGGATAGTGAGAAAGAGGATAAAGGATACGAGATTAAGGATGAGCAACTTGTTGGTATGGCTTAGTCCTCAAAGGAGGGAGAAAGATGAATAATGAAACCCATGACGAGAGAGTACCTTTGGCATGGTAAAACGGGGCGGATAGTTAAGTATTATGGGACAAGGACAAGATCATCGGGAGGGCAGTAGTATGCTCTCATTTCTAGAGTACCTCGGAAGGAGGGTAACGATCTTGTTAAAGGTTTAGCTTTTCTTCTCTATCATCCCGTTAGGACTTCGTTGTTCGTATCATTTAAGTCTGCTTCGATAGTTGAGTCTCTGCACCTTAAGTACTAGCGTAATAGAGAATCCCATTTTTGTCTCAAAGTCCTATTGGAGAATCAGTCCATTTATACATGACTTGTTTGGATTTTGGGAATGTCTATGCCAAGTGTTGAGTTTGGAAATAATGCTTATGTTTATAAGCTATGGATGGATTCTAGGGATGAAGTGGTTATCCAGTAGGGGGTGCCACTCTCGGTTTTGATAGGAGGGTAGTTAGACCTTTTGACTAGCCTTGGTAATGCCCTCGAAGTACCGGGTAACCTTTTTGAGGTTCTGTCATGACTAGTTACTTAGAATCCCTTGATGCCTTTATTGGAAATTTGAAGCCCGATCGAGTGGTGTTCGCCGATAAGACGGATGGTTTACTTCACTTATGCGTGGGTTATAGAAATCACCCTAGTAAGTGCGCTTGATAACCTGGTTGGCATCTGTTTACTTTCAAGAGAAAGTTCTTCTACGTGGAATACCTTGTGGTACGAGGTCCGAGATTCACTAGTGAATTTTGGAAAGCTTGCATGAGATTATGAGTACGCAGTCATGTTTGCGCCAAGTGTGCAAGTGGAACGAGAGGCGACGAAGTAATGAGTTCCAGCTCATGTTATGGAAACAGGAAATAGGAAGCTACGAAATCGCGAAGTTAAAAGACGGTCAAGGCACAATGGAATTAAGCTCGAGGAAATACGACTCTGATGGTCAAAGACTATATACGCGCATGATATCTCTTTTGGGAGTATATCCTTGATCCCTGTTTTCTGTAGAGCTTACTTGTAGGCTATCTTTTGTGGACATCCTCTCGGTCCTATTTTCTGTTACAAACCCCGTAAGGAGTTTGTCTTGTTTTTCTTCTCGACCCTGTTTCAGGGAATTCTAGGTAGAACCCTATGGATGTAAACATGTATTTGAAACATGTTATGATTGATATGGTTGCAAGTGGTTGCTCGTGGATGCGCGAATACACATTAGATACTAGCTCGACTCGGTCACATTTCATATTGCATATGCACGAGTATTTATACTTGTTTATGGATGAAATCGAATGTATTATCATGCGGTTGTTGCATATGAATGAATGATTGTGCACGCATATAGTATCTATATGACTAGGACTATTTGCATACATGTTGGATTCATGGCACTATACATATTTTGCATTAGAAAGATTATTCAGGCCAGATCATTAGCATTAGCTAAGGAACATGTACACACACGTTTTGCATATATTCATACAGCATTAGAAATCATCTAAGGACAATGGTTGCTTGTGGATGATGTTTTGAGTAGATGGATGATGGATGGTAGGATATGTTCTTCCTAACTTGGAGATTTTGGGGTCGAAATCCTAAAAGGTGGGGAGAATGTAACAACCCGTATTTTTCGATAACGTGTTAAGACGAGAATCAAGGCAGAATTTAATTTTAAATTCTGAATCAAGTAAAACGGGCTATGCCATTGGGTTCGTCTCGGAAAAATACGCGAAATAGAGTCTGAGTTTTCGAGAATCGGAGTCCGTATGACCAAGATATGGCCTCGCGAAGTTTCACGAAAAATTCCCAAATTAAAGTATACTTAATTAAGTGAAATGGGTTGCGCAGAGAAATATATATATATATATATTGATATATATATATATAATTGAAAATTAAATAAATAAATATGCAAAAATGTTCAAAACAGCGAATTGGGAGAGGGGAATAACCGAACCGGCCGATTTTTGAGGTCGACCCGAGCTTGCTGGGTCGACTAGGGGTTAATCCAGGGTGTTTGGCTGTCAACCCGTGGGCCGATTCGCTCAAATGCAGATTTTGCATTTGGATGGTTCTCATGGTTCATCTTTAATCTAAAGGCCCTAGATGGTTCCTACACTTGACTTCTTCCCCAAGACATGCTTTGATGGCTTGGATTGAATCTAGGTTTAATCCTATGGCCTAAAACACTTGCCTAATCTATAAATAAGACCCTAACCTATCCTAAATCCTCATTATTCATTCTTGCAACTAAACTATGGCAAAAATTTTACTCTCATGGCCTCCATCCTCTTGCTCAAAGTTTCTATCTTCATTTCTATGAGAGGTTTCATGATCATGTGAGTGTTAGAGAGCCTCTATGTTAGCATGAGAGCTTCTCAAGTTGATTTCAAGACAAAAGCTTTGATCTTTGTTCATAAAGATGGTGTTTTTAGTGATTTGGAGCATCCATCTTTGGGTTTTTGGATGATGGCATGCATAAGCTTCATCACAAGCTTTAGTTTAATCGATTTAGGCCTTCATAGCAATGTAAGCCCTTTCCCTACTCTTAGATATTAACTATGAAGTTAAATGTTCATGTTGCAAGTTTGGGTTTGATCATTGAGAATGATACATGGTATCATGTCATGCAAGCTTATGAAGTCTTTATCTTGATCTTATGAGCTAAAAGCTACAACCTTTATGTTGAAATGTTGCATTATGCAACATGAGAACCTTCATAATCTTTATGTCAACTTGCATATGAAGTCATAACCCTTATATGATGATACATGCGAGTTTCTAGTCATCATTCCATGTCTTTTGTCACCATGATTCGTTTATGTGCCAAGTTTGGGTTTATGCATGATTTTGAGGCTTAAGAATGTAACATGCAAGCTAATGAACACATTTGTGCCTCATTTGCCACCATGATTAACTTGTGGTTTAATATCCATTTTTGTCATGCCTTTGCCAAGTCTCTTCTTTTAATCCATTAAGTTGTTGTGAACGTATATGCGAGTTTAAAAGCGTTGGGTTATGTTATGGGTAATTTCTAATGACATGAAAATACAACTTGAAAACATGACTTGAATCATAACATGGAAGTTGACATGTAAGTATGCATAAAAACATAAGCTTGGGAATTTACCTATTAAGTTAGGTCTACCCATTGGGAATTTACCTATTAAGTTAGGTCTACCCAATTGCTTGAAAACTTGACTATGAACATGACACTAGACTAAACATGAAAGTGGCCAACTCGAGGTTGGGTTGAGTTTGCAACGTAAAACTACCCGGAACCGACCGGCCTAACTAGTAGTTGCAAACAATAGGACCCAATGTGAGAAGTTGGTCATGTTGTGCCTGAACCCGAGGTTAGACCAAGTTGTGGTGTAAAGCTACCCGGAACCGACCGGCTTAACTAGTAACCACAACAAAGTCTAATGTGAGAGGTTGGGGTGCATTAAGTAATTAATGCCACATGATTGGGTTAAGTTAATTTGATTAATGACTCTTAACCAAATATGACATGGGTAAATGGGTTAAGTAAATTGGTTAGGCTAATGATACTTAACAAAACATGACAAGGTTGGGTAGGTTAAGTGATTTGATTTGCCTAATGACGCTTAACCATTTTTATACGACTAGTGGACGGGGATTAAGTTAACCAACACTTAATCAATCCAACATGATAATTTGGCAAGGTTAAGTAAGTTTTCTTAATGACACTTAACCATACAAGATGATTAGGGGATGGGGTTAAGTAATTTGCACCTAACTAATCCGACACGGTAATTAGATGGGGTTAAGTAATCTACACTTAACTAATCTAAACACGGTAATTCGATGGGGTTAAGTCAAACACTTAACCAATTTAAACTCGGTAATTCAATGAGGTTAAGTAACCAATACTTAACCAACTTAACGTGATAATTTAATGGGGTTAAGCAACTTATACTTAACCAATTATACATGATGATTTGATGGGGTTAAGCCAACCTATACTTAACCAATCCGACTCGATAATTTGATGGGATTAAGATAATCTATGCTTAATCGATCTAGCAAGATAATCCGATAGGATTAAGGTAAGCTAGTAATTGACCAATTTGACTTGATAGGGTTAAGTCATGAGCCTCTGGGTACACTTAACCAACTTGTGGGACTAAGTCTTGAACTTAAATACTTAGCCAATCTTTGACGTGATTCGTGGGCGGGTTAAGTCATGGACTTGAATGATAACACTTAACCCAATAGACAAACCCTAGCTAGAAGAACTAGGTAGAAAACCGTGGTTAATCAAGGATAACGGGAAAGGAAGCAAAGTGGTAAACCTTAGTTAAGGGTAACTAAGTAATAATTCTTAGCTAAGGACATAGGACTAATTCTCAAAACGATGAGTAACCTGATACGGTAGGTCATCGCTTAGTATACGAGGGGGAGCAAGTTATCTGACTTGGATAAAAGCTCCAGCGCACTGGGTGCCGAAGTGGAAGCTTCGGGGGACGTGAGGATATTCTTGGGATCCCTCTGTGGGCTGCCAGGTAATTATACTAGGCCCATGAGAGGTTAAGGTCTACGTTAGAAGGACCAAGAGTATGCCTTGGTTGCTATGCGAGCAACCTAAAGACTGGGATGGATTAGCGTGGAGTCGACGATTCTTGTTTTTGCCCTGGATAGCGCATCGCCGACTACCTACCATCTTTAGTCAATCGTGTACGTGCGGAAAGGCAGGGAACCCCCAACAGACCATGTACTTGCTATCGAGTCATGGGTGAGGTTGGCCCGTAGGAAAGTGGGCTATAGTGGGGCCGTGGAGTGGTTCTTATACATGATTTTTCTTGGATTGCCTTTCAGTAGTTGAGGGAGGGGTCACGTGGGACCATAGCCACGGGTACAAAAACAGACCTTGATATCTGCATCGGCAGACGATTTAAAGCTCCCGACCGAGTTCCGTATTTCTTGATTTGCCCTGGCATGGAACTCGAATGGCACATTGGGGAACATGTGCATATAGACATGGAAAACGATTCACGATACATACGTGGGATCAAGGGCGCGGTTGACGGGTGGCGTAATCCCTAGTGGTCCTAGGTGGCCAAAACCCAAACCGAGACACGGAAACGTTCATTAGGTAGCATAATCCCTAGCGGTCCTAGGTGGCATAAATCCTAAGTGGACGCGCGATAGTTCATGGTAAGGAAACACAACTAGATCAAGGGTTGCAGTCCAAAACAACTTCAAGGATAAACCGTTTACATGGGAAAGCCCGTACAGCCTACGGCAAAGGACTGAACTTATACATGGAAAGAAACATATGAGTTGAGTAACCTATATATGCGGCATATTAGGTTGACATGGACCATTACACGACTTTTGAGTAAGGGTCATTCACGGATAACACGTAATACAGTTGGGATACTAGTACGGTAGGTGCAGAGCGGATATACAGGATAGATGCCATGGGACGTTATACGCGATAGATATCTTGGGATATTATACTTGATAGGAACCTGACAATGTGATACCTTGTTTTATCTTGACATCGTAGTTTATCACGACACCCTAGTTTATCTAAGTTCAGTAGTTCATCCTGTTATTTTGATTTAATTGACCTATCTTGTATCATGCTTATGTTCATCTCAGTTTCTCATGACAGTTAACTTTACTAGTTTTTATACTAATAGTAGATAGGGCTTACTCAGTCTTTTTGACTGACCCGTTTTGTTTCGCCTCTTTTCTTCCGTTCCCCCCCAGGTTACAGGGAGGAAACACTGCTGTTTAGTTCGGACTTCTTCTGCTTGAAGGTCATCATGGATGGCTTGGACTTTTCCTGGCTATGGCTACTTTACTGTTTTTATTTGGGGAATAATTTATGAAAAAGTCTTTATGCTTCTTTACTATTGCAAGACAGGTTTTGATGTACTCTGATGTAAAAGGCTTTAGACCTTATGTATTCATGTTTATGAAAGTTTGATTTTACTTCCGCTATGTTATATGTTCTGTCTTGTGATATTTCTGTGCATGTTTACCAATAATGCCCCTCTAAAGCTAGTGCATTCCTTTGCGAGTGACCCTAGCGGAGGCGGGGTGTTACATTTGGTATCAGAGCAGAAGGTTACCAGATTGGGCAAAAGTTTTCAAAGACCTTCTGAAAACTATTTGAAAATCGTTTATAAAGAAGCATTTTTCAAGAAAGTTTTCTTTTAAAAAAAAGGCTATTCCCCAAAGGCCATTAGCATTATCCTTGTTTCCTTAATTAAATCTCTTTTCCTTTCTTTCCTCCATCTGTAGTCACAGTGGTTTTAACTGCGACTAGTCTTTTCTATCTACGAAAGTGCTTTCCATGCGATGGAGGTGGTTTTCAAGAGACCAGTGGCCGCGTTATAAGAAAGGATAGTGAGAAAGAGGATAAAGGATACGAGATTAAGGATGAGCAACTTGTTGGTATGGCTTAGTCCTCAAAGGAGGGAGAAAGATGAATAATGAAACCCATGACGAGAGAGTACCTTTGGCATGGTAAAACGGGGCGGATAGTTAAGTATTATGGGACAAGGACAAGATCATCGGGAGGGCAGTAGTATGCTCTCATTTCTAGAGTACCTCGGAAGGAGGGTAACGATCTTGTTAAAGGTTTAGCTTTTCTTCTCTATCATCCCGTTAGGACTTCGTTGTTCGTGTCATTTAAGTCTGCTTCGATAGTTGAGTCTCTGCACCTTAAGTACTAGCGTAATAGAGAATCCCATTTTTGTCTCAAAGTCCTATTGGAGAATCAGTCCATTTATACATGACTTGTTTGGATTTTGGGAATGTCTATGCCAAGTGTTGAGTTTGGAAATAATGCTTATGTTTATAAGCTATGGATGGATTCTAGGGATGAAGTGGTTATCCAGTAGGGGGTGCCACTCTCGGTTTTGATAGGAGGGTAGTTAGACCTTTTGACTAGCCTTGGTAATGCCCTCGAAGTACCGGGTAACCTTTTTGAGGTTCTGTCATGACTAGTTACTTAGAATCCCTTGATGCCTTTATTGGAAATTTGAAGCCCGATCGAGTGGTGTTCGCCGATAAGACGGATGGTTTACTTCACTTATGCGTGGGTTATAGAAATCACCCTAGTAAGTGCGCTTGATAACCTGGTTGGCATCTGTTTACTTTCAAGAGAAAGTTCTTCTACGTGGAATACCTTGTGGTACGAGGTCCGAGATTCACTAGTGAATTTTGGAAAGCTTGCATGAGATTATGAGTACGCAGTCATGTTTGCGCCAAGTGTGCAAGTGGAACGAGAGGCGACGAAGTAATGAGTTCCAGCTCATGTTATGGAAACAGGAAATAGGAAGCTACGAAATCGCGAAGTTAAAAGACGGTCAAGGCACAATGGAATTAAGCTCGAGGAAATACGACTCTGATGGTCAAAGACTATATACGCGCATGATATCTCTTTTGGGAGTATATCCTTGATCCCTGTTTTCTGTAGAGCTTACTTGTAGGCTATCTTTTGTGGACATCCTCTCGGTCCTATTTTCTGTTACAAACCCCGTAAGGAGTTTGTCTTGTTTTTCTTCTCGACCCTGTTTCAGGGAATTCTAGGTAGAACCCTATGGATGTAAACATGTATTTGAAACATGTTATGATTGATATGGTTGCAAGTGGTTGCTCGTGGATGCGCGAATACACATTAGATACTAGCTCGACTCGGTCACATTTCATATTGCATATGCACGAGTATTTATACTTGTTTATGGATGAAATCGAATGTATTATCATGCGGTTGTTGCATATGAATGAATGATTGTGCACGCATATAGTATCTATATGACTAGGACTATTTGCATACATGTTGGATTCATGGCACTATACATATTTTGCATTAGAAAGATTATTCAGGCCAGATCATTAGCATTAGCTAAGGAACATGTACACACACGTTTTGCATATATTCATACAGCATTAGAAATCATCTAAGGACAATGGTTGCTTGTGGATGATGTTTTGAGTAGATGGATGATGGATGGTAGGATATGTTCTTCCTAACTTGGAGATTTTGGGGTCGAAATCCTAAAAGGTGGGGAGAATGTAACAACCCGTATTTTTCGATAACGTGTTAAGACGAGAATCAGGGCAGAATTTAATTTTAAATTCTGAATCAAGTAAAACGGGCTATGCCATTGGGTTCGTCTCGGAAAAATACGCGAAATAGAGTCTGAGTTTTCGAGAATCGGAGTCCGTATGACCAAGATATGGCCTCGCGAAGTTTCACGAAAAATTCCCAAATTAAAGTATACTTAATTAAGTGAAATGGGTTGCGCAGAGAAATATATATATATATATATATATATATTGATATATATATATATAATTGAAAATTAAATAAATAAATATGCAAAAATGTTCAAAACAGCGAATTGGGAGAGGGGAATAACCGAACCGGCCGATTTTTGAGGTCGACCCGAGCTTGCTGGGTCGACTAGGGGTTAATCCAGGGTGTTTGGCTGTCAACCCGTAGGCCGATTCGCTCAAATGCAGATTTTGCATTTGGATGGTTCTCATGGTTCATCTTTAATCTAAAGGCCCTAGATGGTTCCTACACTTGACTTCTTCCCCAAGACATGCTTTGATGGCTTGGATTGAATCTAGGTTTAATCCTATGGCCTAAAACACTTGCCTAATCTATAAATAAGACCCTAACCTATCCTAAATCCTCATTATTCATTCTTGCAACTAAACTATGGCAAAAATTTTACTCTCATGGCCTCCATCCTCTTGCTCAAAGTTTCTATCTTCATTTCTATGAGAGGTTTCATGATCATGTGAGTGTTAGAGAGCCTCTATGTTAGCATGAGAGCTTCTCAAGTTGATTTCAAGACAAAAGCTTTGATCTTTGTTCATAAAGATGGTGTTTTTAGTGATTTGGAGCATCCATCTTTGGGTTTTTGGATGATGGCATGCATAAGCTTCATCACAAGCTTTAGTTTAATCGATTTAGGCCTTCATAGCAATGTAAGCCCTTTCCCTACTCTTAGATATTAACTATGAAGTTAAATGTTCATGTTGCAAGTTTGGGTTTGATCATTGAGAATGATACATGGTATCATGTCATGCAAGCTTATGAAGTCTTTATCTTGATCTTATGAGCTAAAAGCTACAACCTTTATGTTGAAATGTTGCATTATGCAACATGAGAACCTTCATAATCTTTATGTCAACTTGCATATGAAGTCATAACCCTTATATGATGATACATGCGAGTTTCTAGTCATCATTCCATGTCTTTTGTCACCATGATTCGTTTATGTGCCAAGTTTGGGTTTATGCATGATTTTGAGGCTTAAGAATGTAACATGCAAGCTAATGAACACATTTGTGCCTCATTTGCCACCATGATTAACTTGTGGTTTAATATCCATTTTTGTCATGCCTTTGCCAAGTCTCTTCTTTTAATCCATTAAGTTGTTGTGAACGTATATGCGAGTTTAAAAGCGTTGGGTTATGTTATGGGTAATTTCTAATGACATGAAAATACAACTTGAAAACATGACTTGAATCATAACATGCAAGTTGACATGTAAGTATGCATAAAAACATAAGCTTGGGAATTTACCTATTAAGTTAGGTCTACCCATTGGGAATTTACCTATTAAGTTAGGTCTACCCAATTGCTTGAAAACTTGACTATGAACATGACACTAGACTAAACATGAAAGTGGCCAACTCGAGGTTGGGTTGAGTTTGCAACGTAAAACTACCCGGAACCGACCGGCCTAACTAGTAGTTGCAAACAATAGGACCCAATGTGAGAAGTTGGTCATGTTGTGCCTGAACCCGAGGTTAGACCAAGTTGTGGTGTAAAGCTACCCGGAACCGACCGGCTTAACTAGTAACCACAACAAAGTCTAATGTGAGAGGTTGGGGTGCATTAAGTAATTAATGCCACATGATAGGGTTAAGTTAATTTGATTAATGACTCTTAACCAAATATGACATGGGTAAATGGGTTAAGTAAATTGGTTAGGCTAATGATACTTAACAAAACATGACAAGGTTGGGTAGGTTAAGTGATTTGATTTGCCTAATGACGCTTAACCATTTTTATACGACTAGTGGACGGGGATTAAGTTAACCAACACTTAATCAATCCAACATGATAATTTGGCAAGGTTAAGTAAGTTTTCTTAATGACGCTTAACCATACAAGATGATTAGGGGATGGGGTTAAGTAATTTGCACCTAACTAATCCGACACGGTAATTAGATGGGGTTAAGTAATCCACACTTAACTAATCTAAACACGGTAATTCGATGGGGTTAAGTCAAACACTTAACCAATTTAGACTCGGTAATTCAATGAGGTTAAGTAACCAATACTTAACCAACTTAACGTGATAATTTAATGGGGTTAAGCAACTTATACTTAACCAATTATACATGATGATTTGATGGGGTTAAGCCAACCTATACTTAACCAATCCGACTCGATAATTTGATGGGATTAAGATAATCTATGCTTAATCGATCTAGCAAGATAATCCGATAGGATTAAGGTAAGCTAGTACTTGACCAATTTGACTTGATAGGGTTAAGTCATGAGCCTCTGGGTACACTTAACCAACTTGTGGGACTAAGTCTTGAACTTAAATACTTAGCCAATCTTTGACGTGATTCGTGGGCGGGTTAAGTCATGGACTTGAATGATAACACTTAACCCAATAGACAAACCCTAGCTAGAAGAACTAGGTAGAAAACCGTGGTTAATCAAGGATAAAGGGAAAGGAAGCTAAGTGGTAAACCTTAGTTAAGGGTAACTAAGTAATAATTCTTAGCTAAGGACATAGGACTAATTCTCAAAACGATGAGTAACCTGATATGGTAGGTCATCGCTTAGTATACGAGGGGGAGCAAGTTATCTGACTTGGATAAAAGCTCCAGCGCACTGGGTGCCGAAGTGGAAGCTTCGGGGGACGTGAGGATATTCTTGGGATCCCTCTGTGGGCTGCCAGGTAATTATACTAGGCCCATGAGAGGTTAAGGTCTGCGTTAGAAGGACCAAGAGTATGCCTTGGTTGCTATGCGAGCAACCTAAAGACTGGGATGGATTAGCGTGGAGTCGACGATTCTTGTTTTTGCCCTGGATAGCGCATCGCCGACTACCTACCATCTTTAGTCAATCGTGTACGTGCGGAAAGGCAGGGAACCCCCAACAGACCATGTGCTTGCTATCGAGTCATGAGTGAGGTTGGCCCGTAGGAAAGTGGGCTATAGTGGGGCCGTGGAGTGGTTCTTATACATGATTTTTCTTGGATTGCCTTTCAGTAGTTGAGGGAGGGGTCACGTGGGACCATAGCCACGGGTACAAAAACAGACCTTGATATCTGCATCGGCAGACGATTTAAAGCTCCCGACCGAGTTCCGTATTTCTTGATTTGCACTGGCACGGAACTCGGATGGCACATTGGGGAACATGTGCATCTAGACATGGAAAACGATTCACGATACATACGTGGGATCAAGGGCGCGGTTGACGGGTGGCGTAATCCCTAGTGGTCCTAGGTGGCCAAAACCCAAACCGAGACACGGAAACGTTCATTAGGTAGCATAATCCCTAGCGGTCCTAGGTGGCATAAATCCTAAGTGGACGCGCGATAGTTCATGGTAAGGAAACACAACTAGATCAAGGGTTGCAGTCCAAAACAACTTCAAGGATAAACCGTTTACATGGGAAAGCCCGTACAGCCTACAGCAAAGGACTGAACTTATACATGGAAAGAAACATATGAGTTGAGTAACCTATATATGCGGCATATTAGGTTGACATGGACCATTACACGACTTTTGAGTAAGGGTCATTCACGGATAACACGTAATACAGTTGGGATACTAGTACGGTAGGTGCAGAGCGGATATACAGGATAGATGCCATGGGACGTTATACGCGATAGATATCTTGGGATATTATACTTGATAGGAACCTGACAATGTGATACCTTGTTTTATCTTGACATCGTAGTTTATCACGACACCCTAGTTTATCTGAGTTCAGTAGTTCATCCTGTTATTTTGATTTAATTGACCTATCTTGTATCATGCTTATGTTCATCTCAGTTTCTCATGACAGTTAACTTTACTAGTTTTTATACTAATAGTAGATAGGGCTTACTCAGTCTTTTTGACTGACCCGTTTTGTTTCGCCTCTTTTCTTCCGTTTCCCCCCCTAGGTTACAGGGAGGAAACACTGCTGTTTAGTTCGGACTTCTTCTGCTTGAAGGTCATCATGGATGGCTTGGACTTTTCCTGGCTATGGCTACTTTACTGTTTTTATTTGGGGAATAATTTATGAAAAAGTCTTTATGCTTCTTTACTATTGCAAGACAGGTTTTGATGTACTCTGATGTAAAAGGCTTTAGACCTTATGTATTCATGTTTATGAAAGTTTGATTTTACTTCCGCTATGTTATATGTTCTGTCTTGTGATATTTCTGTGCATGTTTACCAATAATGCCCCTCTAAAGCTAGTGCATTCCTTTGCGAGTGACCCTAGCGGAGGCGGGGTGTTACAATATCTAAACTGGAACAGAAACGGGAATAGAATAATTTCCACAGAAGAGAATGCTAGTAATGGGCCTTTACCACCCAAACAGAAACAAACAGAAACAGAATGCTAATAATGGGCCTTTACCACCCGAACAGAAGGTACAGAAACAGATTAATCCCTACGGAAACAAAATTTAGAATTAGGTGTACACTAGTAAATGGGACTTTTCCACCCGAACAGATGGTACTACGCAGAAACAGACAGGTGTTGCCACCCAACAAAAACAGATGGTACCAACAGAAACAGACAGAACTAAGTGTACCCTAAAAACCTACCCCAAGCGATCGGCTCCCTAATACATAAATACCATGTGTCGGCCCCACAGTAGGGTATATCACTCCCTAAAGTGACAACCAATTGGCACAGACCTATTTACAGATGTCACGGCGTCTTACATCCTTAGAGGCAGACCGGGATCCATGCACGCACATGACCCAGTTGGAACACACCATCAACACCCCTCGCCATTATCAGAATGAATCGCTTATAATTAGTTCAGTAAGAATGCCCGGACCCTACCTACTGTTGGGTCAAAGTTTTGATACCAGAAAGGGTTACTGACTAATATGGGTCCCAAACAACAGATGACACAAGTAATTTCCCTCCTAACCTTATGTCCCCAGACTAATAGATTTCAGATTAACTTGTTTACAAGTTCATACGTACAGAGTTCAGATCAACTAGTTCACAGATCAGAAAATCAAGTTAACGGGTTTTTAGACTAACGGATCAGATGTATAGTTCTTAACAGACTTACAGATTGTCAACTTTGTATTGGGCCCACCGACTTACGAAACAGGTTTGTTAAATTCATCAATCCAGTTGGTTTAACCCTATTCA